>CM061532.1:62921197-63456272 GCA_030545055.2 Neoaliturus tenellus
GTAAACGTCCATTTTGGAGGAGCCTGTTTTGTACTAGCATGTTATGATCTCTTCAATGATAGTCAACTAGTATATAAAATATCCCCTCTCTAGAAATAAATAAAATTTGATATGGAAAATTATTATTTAAATTTGCCAAATAAAAACCTACCTACACGAACCTGATAGAAAACGGCGAAGGCGTATCCAGCTACTCTGCAGTTGGATATTACCGAATAAACTACTGTCAGAAGTGGGGTGGAAATCAACAACATCGCACTCTATAGTTTCGAATTCTATGGAGTTAAAAATAAAAACCATGCCAACTACTCACAAAAAGAACTAAATTTATAAAATAAACAAAAAGATAAATTGAAAGCAGGGGTGAATATTATTAAAATCTGTACAAATGTTAAGGGTTGTAATAGATTGTGAGTCACATATCCTATATTTATATAATTTCTAAATACATGTTCCTCAGTATAACTTTCTAAATATATAAGTTAGTAGTGTCTTTTGGCCACTCCTGGCTCAGGTCAAGGTCAGCGGTTGGAAGTGGCAGGTGTGGGGTTGGAAGTGTGGGGTGGGGGTGACAGTGATGGATGGGTTTGGGAAGTGGGTCAAGGTCATCCGGAGGGGGTTTTAAAAAAGTGGGAGCCGCAGGGGCTCGGTGGGGTTTTGGGAGGGGCGGCGCCGGGCCGCGGGAGGTTATCGTTTATTTTTAAAACTAAATTAAAATAATAGTTGCATGATAGGAGAGCTCCTAGGTGTTTACAGTGGGAGTCGATACAGTAGAATGAGACATGTGTCCAAGGAAGAACGATCATATAAACCCGGTAATATAGTGAATAAGAATAATTGGATAGCGTCGTCAATAGGTGTAACAAGATTGAAATGTTGATACTGCAGCATGTCAGTTAAGACAGCGTGCAAAACAGTATCAGTACAGTATGCAGTGTTGCACAGGCTAGGTTTTGCAAAGTACAACGGGTGAAAACTGTAGTATTTCTTAAGCTTAGCCAATGTAGTACGCGGTTTAGAAACTGTGGAGTTAGATTGTTTCTGTAAAATATGTATTGTGCGTAAAAGCTTTAGTTGTAAAGAGTGCGAAGCCATGATAATACACGAAGGGGAGATGTGTACTCTCCGACAATCGGCGAGTATATGACCGGCGCCCGCGAGTGTGTCTGAATATATAGAGACTAATTAGCATAATAAGTGCAAACATATGTTAGAGTAAAAAAGTGTAAGTAAAAAAGTGTTAGACTAGGTGTTAGAGACTTGCGGATAGTTGTTTACTGTTGCCCTATCGCCACTATAATGACGCGCGCGCGGTACCGATGCCCGTTATATGGGGGTTGTGCGGCCCCCCCCCAACCCCTCCCCTGAGAGGATGACATAAAAGAACAGAACTTCGGAGAGCTCAGTTATTTGTCGGGCGGCGCCGCGAAAGGTTGTAGCAGGGGAAACATATAGGCGAAAAAAAGTATTGGTAGCCGCAGAAGTTAATTAATTATTCAGGTGCAGGATTGCAAGTAATGTTCCGTGCATGAATAAGTAGGAATACTTGTACTGTAGCAATAACTATAATATTAGACGGTTGTAAAGTGTATGATCTGCTGGTGTGCAAGAAATATCCCGTGCACAACTAAGTGGGATTACAATTGCCAATTGGACAGGTAAATCTTGTATTGTAGCAACAAGTATAATAGTAGACCGTTGTAAGGTGTATCACCTGCAGGTGTGCAGGAAATGCCCTGTGCACAAATATAAAGACTAATTAGCATATTAAGTGCAAACACATTTTAGAGTAACAAGCGTTAGTTATAAAAGCGCAAGAGACTAACGGATAGTACCTCACCCGACCGATTCCGCCACCGAAATGGCGCGCGCGCGGCAGCAACACCCCTTTTTATGCGATCGATGAGTCACGTGCGACGCCCCTCCAACCCCCTCCCCGAGAAAACCGCATAAAAGAGCAAGGTTCGGGAGAGCTCGGTTATTTGTCAGTTGGCTGCGGCTACGGTCACAAGAGTCAGAGGAAGAGACGGATAGTTTAAAAAAGTACTGGTGATCGCGGAAGTTAATTAATTATTCAGTTGTAGGATTGCAAGTATTGCTCTGTGGATAATCAAGTGGGGGGATCACAACTGTGATTGAACAGGTAACCATTGTAGTATAGCAATAATTTTAATATTAAACGGTTGTAAAGTGTATAAGCTGCAGGTGTGCAAGAAATGTCTCTCGTACTGTAGCAATAATTATAATAGTAGACGGTCAGCAAGTGTATTACCTGCAGGTGTGCAAGAAATGTCTTGTGTAATGTAGCAATAAGTATATGATTGTAAGGTGTATTACCTGCAGACGTGCAGAAAACATAGCGTGCACTATTGCACAGGTAAATCCCGTAGTGTAGCACTAATTATATTAATATGACCGAGAAGTAGCGGTTAGAGTTTAAGTGTTGTTAAAGTAAGAGAGTAATTTGCATATTAAGGAGGAAACAGGTGTGTAAGAATGGAACCTGCAATTAATCAGTGTCAGTTTCCTGCACACGATGTTAATTAGCATATTTTAGTTAAAAAAAAAATGGAAACTCGACACGAAAATAAAATTAAGATATATAAAATAACTGATGTAGTGTTAAGAAATAGTGTAAAAATAATAAAAATGTTAAAATAAATAGTGTGTTAAAGTACTATGTGGTATGAACTCACGGATTGGTTGTTTACCGTTGGGGTGTCAGCTCCCTATATGGGATGCGCGCGAGCTTCCCGTCGTTTATATACATGCGGATGGTTACTCATGCATGACCCCCCCCCCCGACCGGACCGGAAACCGGAAGCCCCCCCCCCCCCCGGCCCCCGCCCCCGCCCCCGCCCCCGCCCCCTCCCACAGGCTGCGTGTACCGGCGATTAATTTCCGTTGGAACTATAATTAAGCGGCGGAAGAGGGCAGATAACAAACTGCGATAGTTATGCTGTCACGCACGCGACGGGGAAAGCTGCGCATGTAGCTGTCAGCGGATGTACTTGTCAGCGGATGTAATTAGATGTTATCTAATGCTAATTAAGAGGCACAAGGCTCCACCTGCGTTAGGGGCGACCCACATGTAACAAAGCACATCCGTTGGGGATTTTCCACTGACCTTGCTGGAAAGTTCCGCGCCCCTCAAACCCCTCCAGGCCCCCCACCACTTTGTGAGCCGAGAACCTCTTTGGCGACTATTGCTGAGTTAGTTCGGAACAATTCGTCGGACGCGATGGTTGTTCCGAACTCAGAGGGCAACTCAAATGTATAAGCGGCCGATATATATTTGAGTTACTCTTGTTGTTAGGCTATTATTATTTAATATTAGTTGTGTGTGTGTGTGTGTGTGTGTCTATGGTTTTATGTAAAGTGTTATTTGGTTTTAGTCTTAAGATGTGTTAGTTTTAAGGTTTGCGCATTGCGATGTTAGCATTAAGGTGTGTTATGGTATTATTTATGTTTAAAAAATGTGTTTTTAATTTTAAGTATTGGTTTATGGTGTGTGTGTGTGTGTGTGTGTGTGTGTGTGTGTGTGTGTGTGTGTGTGTGTGTGTGTGTGTGTGTGTGTGTATCTATGTCTGTGTTTGTTTATCTGTGTACTAATAATTTTTTACATTTCACAGCTAGCTGTTAGGATGGGTAGATTAAATTTAAATTTAAATGTAACTTTAAAAAGTTGGATTGAACTTCATTAAATATGAATGGGACATGCGCGTTGTGCCGTAGGTAGCGCATATTTTTATTGTTTTTGATTTTTGTTTTTAATTTTGGTCAGGCAAAAATATGTTTGGGCGGGTTTAGATTAAGGGTGGGAGGTTAGAGTTGCGTCTTGCACTAGCTGTTCCAGTGTCCCTAACTACCACATGGTCAAGCCCAGTGCCAAATGGCCCGAGACTGGCCACCCGTATCACAGCTCACCAAACTGGATCGTCAAAGTGCGTGCGGGCAAAAAAAATTGGGATCCCTCGCAAGACGTAACTTTTTGGGTTGGGATTGGGAGTGTTTGAGGAACACAGGGTGGTGGAGACGGTTATTGCCGCCTCCATCACCTTGGATCATTATTATTTTTTGGTGACCTTGACCTCAATCCATTCATGCATAGCCCCCCCCCCCGCCCCCGCCCCCGCCCCCCCCGCCCCCGCCCCCCGCCCCCGCCCCCCCCGCCCCCGCCCCCGCCCCCGCCACCCCCCCCCCGCCAGCCAAGTGCTAACAAATTTTCTTATAACTTGAGAACGGTTTGCCGGAATAGGGCAAGCGATACATCATTGGAAAGCTCTAATTAAGAGTAATATTGTGATAAAGACAGAATTAAATTATTTTGTTTTAATAAAAATTTATAGGAAGGTTTGTAATTGAAGTTATGGCATGGATAGAAATTGAAAGATTAGTAAACATAGCATCTCCAATTTTAGTTGATGATAGACCCACCTTTGGTGTATATTGGTGTAACAGTGATCTGTTATGGCTATGGGCGGAGGTATATGTGGAGTATTTGCAATTGGAAGAAAAAATATAGGCTTTAATCATTACTTTTCAGCTTTAGTCTTAACCTACTATTTTTAACATCTCACTAAAAATCTTACCGTCCCCCCTCCCCACTACAACTGGGAGGTTATAAAAAGGGAGCAGTAGAGAATCATTTCATTTCGCTGCTAAATTTCAAAGAGTAAACATCAACAAGATGCATCAATGTGAAATTTGCTTAGAAATCTTTCATGATAATATTCTACTAGAAATACACAAAGAGTTATTCCATAATAATAATGAAGATGTAACAGAAACCGAATATGAAGATTTAAAACTATATGGAGAAGAACAACAAGAAGAACAACAAGAAGAATCATTAGCAGGACCCTCGAATGCTATACCAAGTTTAAAAGTATATGCTTTAGAAGGTAAAGTAGTAATGCACCACAAAATTCAAAATGAAAAATTGAAATTGGAGCAGTTTTTTAAGGAAGTGCGTACAATTGCAAGGAGAACACTCACAGAAGAATTAAGAAGACTAAACTTCATTAAATTTAGCATATTACTACATGCTATGTTTATTAATGTAGAAGGAGAAATGTCACCAAGAGGATTCATAACAAAAAACCAGACCATCATGGCAAGTTCAGATATTAATTCAATAGTTGAAGATTGTTTAGAAGAGATATTAACAAAAATTCAAGAACATGAAGGCAGAGGATCTGGTTGGAGTTTGGTTAGTATTGAGGGTATGGATATTAGAACTCATAAACACGGCTACGGATTAAGGGGTAGCAGTTATATTCCGCTCCCAAAGAAAATTTCGGACACTAAATCGTGTATAAATGTTAAGAACCAAGATATGGAATGTTTTAGATATGCAATGACGACAAAATTTGTACCTCCTCAAAATTCGGAAAGACCCAGTGAAGAATATGAAACTTACAGATATAGATATAATTTCCAAGGATTGACTTACCCAGTGACTTTAAAGGACATCCCAAAGTTCGAAAAACAAAACCCTGGAACATCTGTTAATGTTTTCGGTTTGGACAGTTCGAATAAAGTGTACCCATTGCGTGTGGTAAAGAATGAACTACCGGATCATAGGGACTTGCTATTACTTACAAGAGGTGATGTTTCACACTATGTATGGATCAAAAAGTTTGAAACTCTTGTTAATAACCAACTGTGTAAAACTAGACATAAGAAGATAATTTGCAAACGATGTTTCAATTTTCAACAAGAAAGAAGAAATGGAAAAGAATGGTTACAAGAGCATAAAAAACTATGTAACAACAACTATGAAGCAAAAATAATGTTACCATCACCAGATAAGGCCGAGCTAAAATTTGAGAAGATATCTCATCAGTACCGCATTCCCATTGTTGTTTATGCGGATTTTGAATCTACACTTGTTCCTATTGAAAATAATGATGATGAAGCCAAGAAAAGTGTTAAGTACCAAATGCATGATCCAAACAGTTTTTGTTTATTAATTAAATCTACACTGTCAGAAGATCATTTAAATAAATATGATCTAACTTCAAAACCTGTCATATATCGCGGTGAAAATGCTTCTAAAATTTTCCTTGACCACTTATATTTGATAGCAGAAAATGTACAAAAAATGTATAGTGATATTGTACCAATGATACCGATGGATGAAGAAGAAGAGATTCAGTATGAAAATTCAACCCATTGTTATTTATGTAAAAATGAATATACTTTGGAAAACCACAAGGTACGTGATCATGACCATCTGACAGGTTATTATAGAGGTGCCGCGTGTAACAGATGTAATATTAACTATCAAATTCGCAACTTTATACCTGTAGTTTTGCATAACCTTAGCGGTTATGATGCACATTTTATCATACCGGAATTGGGACGAGATGATGGAAAAATCGATGTGATAGCGGAAACTAGTGAAAAGTTTATTAGTTTTAGTAAAACGGTTGGAAATATTAAGTTACGTTTTTTAGACTCTTACCGTTTTATGCCATCTAGCTTAAGTAAACTCACTGAAAACTTAAAGAAAGAAAATTTAATAGAAACAATGAAGATTGTTAGTAAAGATAAATTGGATTTGGTTCTCCGCAAAGGTGTTTTTCCCTATGATTACATCGATTGTTTGGAAAAATTTGAAGAAACATCACTTCCGCCAAGAGAAGCCTTCAAGAGTAAGTTGTATGAAGAGGACATCAGTGAAGAAGATTATCAACACGCTTGTAAAGTATGGAACGAACTAGGAATGACAACATTGGGAGAATATTCCGACTTTTATGTTAAATTAGATGTGACTTTACTTTGTGATATAATGGAAGAATTTAGAGATACCTGTTTTGAAGCATATGGATTGGATCCACTTCATTCTTATACATCACCTGGACTAGCATGGCAAGCTATGCTGAAAGAAACAAAGTGTAGACTTGAACTTATTACAGATATCGATATGGTTTTGATGATAGAGTCAGGCGTTCGTGGAGGATTGACGCAAAGTGTAACTAGACATGTAAAAGCTAACAACAAATATCTCCCAAACTTCGATGCGTCACAACCAACAACATTCTTAGGTTATTTTGATGCAAATAACCTATATGGATGGGCTATGTCAAATCCCCTTCCATATGGTAATTTCAAGTGGGCGAACCCAGATTCGATCGGCAATATAATGGACATACCCAAATACGGCGATACTGGATACATTTTGGACGTCGACTTCGAATATCCTGAACAACTGCATGATCACCACTACGATTTACCACTATTGCCAAAGACGGAAATATCACCAACTGGTAGATGGCCCAAATTAATGATGACGTTAACCAACAAGTCGAGATATGTAGCTCATTATTGGACAATACAGCAAGCAATAGAACTGGGATTGAAAATAACAAGAATCAATAGAGCAATACAATTTAATCAATCTTGTTGGTTAAAACCATACATCGACAACAACACAAGAAGAAGGACTGCAGCAACATCAGCTTTTCAAAAGGACTTTTTCAAATTAATGAATAATTCAATATTTGGCAAAACGTTGGAAAACAAAAGAAAACATAAAGATGTAAAATTAGTAAGCGATCCGGAGAAGTTGCAAAAGTTAGTACAAAAACCAAACTTTGGAACGAGTGTAATTATTAACGAGAATCTTGTAGCTGTTACCATGAACAAAATCTCAATAACAATGGATCGTCCTCTATATGTGGGAATGTCTATTTTGGATATTTCTAAAACCCACATGTATGACTTTCACTACAACAAGATGGTGAAGTTTTATGGAAGAGAAAACATCGGGATAGCATATATGGATACAGATGCTTTCATTTATTGGATAAGAACAGAAGACATGTATGAAGATCTACGTACTTTTGTATATACTACTGACTTTGACTTTTCAGATTATCCTAAAGATCATCCCAACTATGACTACGATAGAAATAAAAAGGTGTTGGGCAAGTTTAAAGACGAAACAAATGGTGTACCAATGGAAGAAGTTGTCGCTTTAATGTCCAAACTGTACTCATTCCAACTGTACATCAGTGAAAAGGATGAACATCAAGTGGTGAAGAAAGCCAAAGGCATCAAGACTTCATATCTAAAGAAAAAAGTGCAGTTTGAACATTATAAAAGATGTTTATTTGAAAATGTGGAAACAACCGCAACATTCAACACCATCAGAAGCTACAAACATATACTGTATAGTGTAAAGCAAACAAAGTGGGCATTAAGTTATAAGGATGATAAACGCCACATTCTTGAAAATAACATCAACACATTGCCATTCGGCCACTATTCCCTAATCCCTATTGATCAGTAAACCTTTTCTTCGTCCTTTACCTTCTTCCTTTTTCCTTTCGTAAAGAAGAGGGGACATGACAAGCCCAATGTCATGTTCCCTCTTTTTTACACCAACATAAAATGGCCTTGACCTATATCCTAACCGTATATAAAAGAGGATAAACCATTCTAGAGATCAGTACCTTTACAAGCGATGTGGAAGACACAACTGAAGATGGAAGACTTAAAAAATAAAATTGTAAATGAACTTCATAAGCCAGCAAGAAGAAAATTTCCTAGAAGAAGTACAGTTATAAAAGGAATGAATGATCTTTTCCAAGCCGATCTCATTGAAATGATACCACATGGTAAGTTGAATAAAGGATTCAAATACATTTTAGCGATTATAGACTGTTTTACTAAAGTGGCTGATGCCTTACCGCTAAAGGACAAGACTGGTAAAAGTGTTACAAAAGCTATGGAAACGGCTATACAAAGAAATAAATTCAACATCAAACATCTACAAACTGATGATGGGAAAGAGTATTTTAACAAAGACTTTGCAGCTTTAATGAAGAAGTATAAAATAAATCATTATTCAACAAATTCTGAAGTTAAAGCTTCAATAATAGAAAGATTCAATAGAACATTAAAAGGAGCAATGTATAAAACATTTTCCAAACGAGGATCATATGTTTGGTATGATATCTTACCGCAACTTATAAAAGAATATAACAACAAGTATCATCGAACCATTGGTATGAAGCCTAACCAAGTAAATAGCGGTAATGCTAAGATGGTATTAAAACGTATTAGGAATAATACTACTCCTAAACATGAAAAAATGCAGCCTAAAACATTTAAAGTTGATGATAAAGTTCGTATAAGTAAGTACAAAGGAGTATTTAGTAAAAGGTATCTGCCAAACTGGACTAATGAAGTATTTACAATCTATAAAGTGCAACCAACAATACCTGAAACTTACATCTTAAAGGACAACAAGGGTGAATTACTCGAAGGTGGATTCTACGGACATGAGTTGTTAAAATCATCAGTCGGCGATGTATATCTTGTTGAAAAGATTTTACAAAGAAAAAAGGATAAGGTTAAAGTACGTTGGTTGGGATTTGATAAAAGTGAAGACTCTTGGATCCCTACAAAAGACTTGGTGTAGCAATTTGTGAAGTCATTACGTGTTTAACCTTTACACAAGATGGAGATTGTGCAACAAAAGGATCGATTTTTTATTAATAATATTGATGAATTAACAGTTGACAACGACAAGTTGAATCATGGAAAACATGGTGAACTACTGCCAAACACAATAAGATGTTTAATAACTGGACCATCAAATTGTGGAAAGACGAATGTGGTTTTTAACTTAATAACAAATCCTAAAGGATTACGTTTCAACAACATTTACATCTTTTCCAAATCTTTGCAACAACCCAAATACCAATTATTGGATAAGGTACTCGCAAGTGTGCCTGAAGTTAATTTCTACAAGTTTAATGCTAGTGAAACTATAATGGAGCCAAACGAGGCTGAACCATTTTCTATATTTATATTCGATGATGTATCTTGTGAAAATCATGACACTATTAGAAGTTATTTTGCCATGGGGAGACATTACAATATTGATAGCATTTATATTGGTCAAACTTACAGTAAAATTCCAAAACAACTAATAAGAGATAATGCAAATCTACTTATTATCTTCAAGCAGGATGAAACAAATTTAAAGCACATATATAATGATCATGTAAATGCAGACATGTCATTTGATAAATTTAAAGAAATGTGTGGCAAAGCATGGGCTGAAAAATATGGATTTCTAGTTATTATGAAAGAAGAAGCTATAAAAAATGGAAGATATCGTATAGGGTTGGATAAATTTGTATTAATCCATTGAACGATTGATGATACGTTTAGTAATAGATTGGTCTTCGCAGCGTAAACATGGTCAACCAAGAAAAACTATTAAAAGAAATAAAATCACTGAGTGACTCGATTAGACTTAAAAATCGAGCATTAAGAATGGGTTTGAATGAAAGAGAAGAATTTCTGGAGACTACATTTAAGCCTATTACAGAACCTTTAAAACAGATAACAGAAACTATTGGTAAACCTCATTATGAAGGAGATGTTTTGCTACCTGTTTCTAAATTTGAAGTAAAAAGTTTAAAAAAGGAAGAAGATGATGATTCTTACACAAGTGATAGTGAAGTTTCTCAAAAAGAAGAAGAAACAAGACAAGAAGAACCAGAAATAAATATTGAAAAAGAAGAAGAACAAGAACAACATATACCTGAAGCAGAACAATCACTTCCAAATCTAACAAAATTAAGTAGTGATATATTGCAACAAGGACCTCTTGGAAGAAAGTATATCATGAAGATGTTACATGAAATAAAAGATAACCCAAAATTACACAAGTCACATGTATATGGTGCGAGAATTGATGGAAATGAATTAAAAATAGGAGATTCAAAAGTATATTTGACTGAAGATGATGATATTGTTATTGGTGAGCATAAATATAAAGGAACAAAAGGATTATTTGAACTGATTTTCAAAAATATACCTATAAGATATACGCTTCAAGATTTAAATACTTTTAAAGAAATTTTGCAAAATACTAATGCTCATAAGAAGAATTACTCCAAAGATTCAATGATAAATAGAACACGTGCAACTAAATATACGGTTGTAATAAAAAGATTGTTTCCCCTGAAAAAACTACCAACATTACGAACTGCACCAGCTGTGAAGAAACCGCTTAAGAGGAAGTCATTATCACTTATGGACTTATCACTTATTGATGAATATGGTAAAAAGAAAAAAGGAGAAACTTCGACATCTGGTAAAGGTTTAATGAAAAACCTATATAATACAAATGTGATTTACTATAATGATATAAACAAATTGGTTGATAGAATGAGACTATTACATGAAGCCATGGAAGCTGGTCATACAGGTTTAAATAATGAATGGGTGGCTTTAGTTGACGAACTTCGAAATCGTGGAATAGTTGTATAAATCATCACGGATATATAAGAAAGCTGTGAGCATACAGTGGATCAGTTCAATCATGAGCGTCGACAAGTTCGGACGGTACTCCGGGCTAGGAGTACAAGGAGGAGAAAACAGAAAAAGAAGTGGATTGCCACAAACACCTGAAGGTGACTATGATATGAGTAACAAACGTTTAAAATTTGTTAAAGACCCAGAAGAAGATACTGATGGAGCGAATTTAAAGACAGTAAAAGAGGCTACTTCAACATCATTGAAATTAGACAAGAATACTTACGATGTTAAATCACATAGAATAATTAATGTTGGTAAACCAACTGACAGTTCTGATGCAATTACTAAAGAGTATTTATCATCTGAACTTTCAAATACTTTAAAATTACAATGGGGTAATAATTTAAAAGATGGACAGACATATGATGCTGGAAATCATAGAATAACCAACGTGGCAAATCCAAAAAATGATAAAGATTCAGTTAATAAAGAATATTTACATTCTATAATACCGGAAAAGACTCAACGCGGATTTTCTTTTTATAAATTTATAATAAATGACATTGGATACCCAAAGGAAGATGGGGATGCTGTAAACCTGAAATACATCAAGGACAACTGTATTTTACAAGATGGTGATGAAATCGATTGTCATGGGAAAGTGTTGTCAAATGTAAAGTTCGCTTCTCAACCAAAAGACGCTGTTACTATGGAACAATTATCTAAAGAATTAAAAAGGGGAACATCGAATTTTGTAAAACATGAAGATGCCGTGCTAAAGCGAGGAGATACATTTATACATGGAAATGAAAAGTTTGATTTAATGCAAGGAAATAATGATGAATGGGATGCAGGACATAAAACAATAACAAATGGAAGATTTGGTATAAAAGATACAGATGTACCTCTAATGGTGCAAACATTAATTGCGAGTGGTGGTACATTAGGTACATATAATGGTCGTAATAGAAGAATAAAAGATATTTATCCTGGTTATGAAGATGATGATTGTGTTACATTAAGACAAACAATAACTTGGGATAAACACTTTGGGACCAAATATGATGCAAAGATGAAGAAAATAATTAATATTTTACCAGGAGAAGATTTAAATGATGCTGCTACTATTGGACAAGTCATAACAACGTCGAAAAGTGATTCGACTGCTTACACGTGTAATGATAAACGTATTATGCAGTTACACGATCCCCAACATCCAAAAGATGCTGTAACTTTAGACTGTTTAATAAGAATAGTGGGCAATTTACTTATCGATACCCACAATCATATAGCTAGTACAACGAGTCATGTGATGATTCAACCCGATGAACGAGAAGCTTGGATTAAAAATAGAATTATAAATCAGTATATAATTAATTTGAATAGTTAAGTATTTAAATATAAAAAATTGTGCATGTGTTATTCATTTATGTAAAGCAGCTCGTGGAGTAAACACGCTGGTTATATAAGACGACATAATGAAGACCGCAACGCTCAGTCGTCGTCAAGACAGCGGCAAGAAAGGACGTGGTATAACATCAGCTGCGTTATCCCTGCTAAGACGGATTCCTGTTGGTGCTGTTCTAAATCGAGCAATAGACGCTTTACCATACGAATTTCATCTGCCCGGAGGCTATCAATATTGTGGACCCGGAACTAAGTTGGCAAAACGTTTAGCAAGAGGAGATCCTGGAATTAATAAATTAGATCAAGCTTGCAAAGAACACGATATAGCGTATTCCAAGTTTGCAGATTCAACAAATAGATCAATAGCGGATAGAGCGCTAGCGGAAAAAGCTTGGCAAAGGGTTAAATCAAGTGACGCCAGTATTGCGGAAAAAGCAGCAGCTTGGGCAGTGACAACAGCAATGAAGACGAAAGCTAAGTTTGGTGGTGGAAGACGACGCGGGAGAAAACCTAGTAAAAAAGAAGCTGCAAAAAGAGGCGGGAACATCAAAAGAAGACGTCGCACTAACCCTAAAAGGAAAGTCAAGAAAACATCCATATGGTCAATGGTAAAAAACGGATCGGGTCTTTACTTAAGACCGTACCGTGTGTATTAAATGAGAAGAATAAATTAATAATTCCAAATGAAGCATTAACAAACTATCAACTGTCAAAATATGTGAAATGTTTAAGAATACCATTCTTCAGAGGAGTTTTTATGAAAGATACATTACCAAATAGAGTGTGGAAAAATGAAACTGGAATAGTAAACTTAGACTCTAATTATGGACCAGGTACTCATTGGGTATGTTATAAAAAAACTTGGAGAAAATGTTTACTACTTTGATAGTTTTGGAAATTTACCGCCACCAAAAGAACTTCAACATTATTTTCGGGACTCCAAGAATATATTCTACAACTACAAAAGAGAGCAACCTAGCAATACAGAAATATGCGGACATTTATGTTTAGAGTTCCTAGCGAAGAGCGTCAGTTAGCTTTAAGATGTCATCGTATACAGTGTCGCTGAGCGGAAATTCGTCAACATTGAAAAGTACACTTTTCCCAGCGTTACGTTTATCTACGGACAAACTATGGGAAGCAGCATTATTGGATTTGACTACATACAATTCAATTCCCAATGTTACAGAAGGAAAAAATAATTTACTACATTATTATGAGAGTAAAAATGAAAAAGGAAATTATTCACAATTGAAAATAATTCCATTATCTACAGGAGCATATGAAATAGACGATATAAACCAAGTATTACAAAAAAAGCTTGGAGAAGAAAATATTTCTATAAAAGGTAATAATAATACATTAAAAGCAGAAATAACTTCAAAGTATTATATAGATTTTAGCTTAGACCACTCAATCGGCAATTTGCTCGGATTTTCAAAGAAGAAAGGAATTTTAGCTCCTGGAAATGATTATACTGGCGATACAACAGTAACAATATTAAAGGTGAACAGTATTGATGTAACGTGTAATATTATACACGGATCATATAGAGATGGAGTAAATCAACACATATTACATACATTTTACCCCACAGTAGCTCCTGGTTTTAAAATAGTTGAGAAGCCACAAAACCTGATATACCTACCGTTAAACACCAGTTTCATTTCAGACATCGTACTGAACATATTGGATCAAGACGGCATTAGTGTTGACTTTAGAGGAGAAACAATAACTATACGGTTACATATCAGAGCAGCAACATAAAGTCAACATGGGATTATCATTTAAACCACAACGGAAGAGTCGGGAGCTCAGTAGCTCCTCAACATTCGACGAGTTAACACCGGACAACATACTCTTCCTACAAAAGATCGGACTAAAACTTGCCAACCATGGATATACTGGATATAGCGCAAGGACCGACATTCGACGAAACCCTATGGGAGAAGGAATATCACACTCACAACCCTTACACTTCATCAAAATTAAATAATAATGATGAAATAAGGATTCCCATTCAACAACAAGATATCTACACATTACCATGTGAAAGTTATTTATATATCGAAGGAAGAGTAACAACATTGGATGGAAAATCTGGTTCAACTGTTCCTTTTATAAATAACCCTATGGCATATCTGTTTGATGAAATTAGATATGAGATATCTGGAGTAACAGTTGATTCAACAAAAAAAGTTGGTATATCAACAACTTTGAAAGGATTGACTTCAATAACACCCCATGAAAAGAATTCTTTAATCTCGGCTGGATGGGTGACTCCTGATAAAGACACTATTACTCCTAATTCAAAAGGTTACTTTGATTTTAATGTGCCTTTACGATTGCTTTTGGGATTCGCAGAAGATTACAAGAGAATAATAATAAATGTAAAGCAAGAACTGGTACTGCTCAGATCTTCAACGAATAAGGATGTAATACAAGCGCCAAGTGGAACAAAAGATGCCGATTTGGAATGGCAACTTCAATTGGATAAAGTTGTATGGAGAGTACCACATGTCAGATTGGCGGATGAACATCGAGTATTATTATTGAAAAAATTAAAATCTGACCGTGATATTGTAATACCATTTAGAAGTTGGGAATTTCATGAATACCCCATATTGCCTCAAACAGAAAGACAAACATGGACTGTTAAAACCTCTACTTATTTAGAACGAGCAAGGTACATAATAGTAGGTTTTCAGACTAAACGAAAAGATGTTATAACTGCGCACGCTGGTCAATTTGACCATTGCAAGATAAAGAATTGCAAAGTTTTTCTAAACTCTCAGTTCTTTCCATATGACAGTTTAAATGTTTCATTTGACAAGAAACGTTATTCCATTCTATATGACATGTATGCAAGATTTCAATCGTCATATTATGGTAAGACAAATACACCACTACTATCACCAGAACAATTTTATTCAAAAGCTCCAATTGTTGTAATCGATTGTTCAAAACAAAATGAATCTGTGAAATCTTCAAGTGTAGATATAAAAATTGAAATGGAATTTGAAGATAAAATACCAGATGGAACTTCCGCATACTGTTTAATTTACATGACAAAATAGTTACTTACACACCGCTGACAGGAATTGTGAAGAATGTACTTTAAAAAAGATTAATACAACATCTGCACGATTTGTAAGGTTTTTACAAAAGATCAACAATATCTAGGTCATCTGCGAGTATAAAAGCGAGAAAGAAGAGCTGGAAATTCATTTCATCTTTGATTGTCGTATGGGTAACATCGTCCGCAAGATGAGTTCTGCTACATCAAGTGCTAATGAAGAAACTACACCTCTTATGGCTGACAATAGTTTGGATATAGAAAGACAAGTTGAACAGGAAATGGAAGAGTTCCTCAAGTTTAAACATAAGAAGACAGACGAAGAGGAAGTTGAAAAAGAAACGAAGAAAAGGAAAATTGAAGATAACATTTCTACCAACATCTTAATGGAGGTATTTCTTAGAATATTTTATCCTATTTCTTCTTGTATGACAAAGACTGTGTCTGCTGGAGTAATGAAATCATTGGATTACTCTCCAACTGTTATTTTGAATCACGGATCTAAAATGGTAACCTTCACTGAATCTTCTTGGGAATCTTTTATGAAACATATACATCTTTTGGAATGCTATTTGAGTAACAATACGTTTGGAAGAAAAACAAAACTAGGTTTGTTCGAATCAAATATTGAAATCGATATTGTTAAACAACGTGGTCAACAACTAGTTCGATTTAGAGATTTAACTAAATATAATATAAAAATACATTTGACAAAAGAAGAGTTTTACGCTTTAACTTGTGCTACTGGTCCTATAACAAGATATTTAAAACAGCTAATATTCTCAAGTACAATTATCAAAGATTATTTAACTGATGCATTGGATAGACAACCATATGTTCCAATCCTATACGGTCCAGTAGATACTTCAATCTTCAATAGGATCCCGCATGAAGTAGAGATGTGGAGACAGTTACACCACAATCAAACCAACTTTAATTTAGATGAAGAAAAAAAGCAAGAAAACAAGGAAAACGAATCACGTTTCAACAATCAACAATCAACAACAAATTAAACAGACAAAGAATATTTTAAGTAAGAAGAAGAAGAATGTTGGAGTATAAAAGGCTGTCAATCCGCATTGACATACCAGTTGTCTACTGAACGTCATCATGGATAAACGAGTTTCATTCTCTAAGAAGACGGAAATAATGGAAGTAAAGCGAGGTATCATAGAGTTTCAGGCATTCCGTGGTAATGATGGAAATTTTATAATTAAAGAGTTAGTGGTACTAGATATGATAACATCTGTTGTTTATCATTTTTTATTCATGCCTCCTTTGCCGTTCAACAGATTAACAACCAAAGCTAAAGTAACAAACAAATGGTTGATGAAACATTTTCATAATCTAACATGGGATGAAGGTTTTATAACCTACAATATGATGCCACACATTATGAATCATTTCTGCAAAGAGTTCAAAACTATTTTTACAAGAGGATTGGAAAAAGCAAATTGGATACAAGCATATACAAACCATGAAGTGATAAATGTGCAAATGGAGAAAGATTTTTATTGCTACTTTGCTAACATCTGTATTGCATCTAAAAACTTTAAACATCGGCAGTCTCAATGTGCTTTAAAGAACGCATATCGTTTGAATGTCTATCTCCAGCAAAGTGGTGGGGGAAGCGATGGGTATAAAAGCGAGAGCGGCACTATGACAATGCATGAGTATTACTCTAACCTCCGAGGAGTCAACACCTCTGACGCGCAAGCACAAGAAGAAGAAGACGAACAATAGTAAGAAAAAATAATGGCATCGCAAACTTTTCTACAGTCGCTTGTTGATCAATTCAACAAACATTCTAAATCTACAATACTACCGACTAAGAAATGTTCAGAATTGAAAGAAGAAAAACATTACATTATTCACACTATTAAGAAGATGGAAACATCAGTTGGAGACGCCATCAATTGCACATTGAGTGAAGCACCCTACACACCTGGTGATGAACCGAAATTTCAAGTATTTCTTCCCAAACGCTTCGTTCAACTGCTGCAGAATGAAGATTTACGACTGATTCACCCCGGCGCACTCTATTTGGCATCCCACGGTCCTAGTGGAACCAACTCTACTGAACTTACACTTCATGTTATGCCTACTAGCAACTAGTCTGTAGTTTATATATACTGTTGTACATGTGTGTAACTGATTTTAAATAAATAAAAAATAAAAATGAAAAAAATAATAAGAAAAGGCAACATATCGATAGTGTTTCTGCACTATCGATATGTTGCTTTTTTAAAAACACGTTTGGATGACCTTGACCTAGTTTCGAGGGTATATAAAGGCCGTAATTTTCTTCAGGATCTCATCAGTCTACGACTACCTTTCGTGCTGTACACATCTCTGTTGGCTCTCCAGTTATTACGAATAACAACATGTCTCTTAAGGTTAAGTGTGCATCATATGATACCACCACCATTACAACTTTTGAAGAACTCGACGATTTTATTAATGAACTGCGAGTGTTACTTGCCGGTGGTTATCGTTTAAATATTGATGTTTACGCTAACAACATGAGGATGTTTCCTAAACAGAAGTTCTGCAACGAAGAAGTATTCGTTTCCACACAACCTTCAACTACAACACCATCTACTCAAAGTAATGTTAAGTTCCAGAAATATTACTAATGTTAAATAATATCAAGTGGTCGCTGTAGCATCTATAAAAGGACCGTGTAACCTAACAGAATCATCATTTGCTCTCCAACTGACGCAGCGAAAACAACTACTAATACCATGTTGTACAGAATGATGATTGAATTCAATGGAAAAATCTACGGAAAAGACTATCAAAGTGTAGAACAAATGACGTCCGATCTTCAAGTATTGACTAAAGAGGGATTCCAACCAAAATTAATTCTAAAATTTCCTGAAGTACATCCACTCTCCACTGAAGATCTCATCGCCATGGCTAAAGAAGAAAAAGAAAAATACAAACAAGATGTAAAGAAAGAAAAAGAAAATGAAAACTCAGTATCTTAAATAAATACATCTTACACTTGTAAGATGATCTTTTTTAAAACTCCATTTGGATGACCTTGAGATTACCCCCACCACTTTTCCTAGTCTATAAAACACGCTATCCTACACTATACAACTTCATTTCTTGCCAACACTTAGAAGCGCCAACATGGAAGAGAAGAAAAACGAGGACGCACCGCGCTACTGTTGTGAACAAAAATGCACCGATTTAGGAAGATGGATGGTAGACGGATTAGCTTGTACAAAGTGTGAATTCTTCGGATCCTGTTACTGCAAATGCAAGACAAAGCAACTACCACCACCGGAATTGCGAACCATCAAGATTTATAAATCACGATACTTCCACACTTGCTGTCCCCAGAGGTGTATCAAATTTCATCCGGAAAAACTTGTCAATTGTCGAGAGTGCAATGCATATTATAAAGACAACTTTTGTACATGCATCATAAGTGCGTGCAAGTACAGATCAGATTGGTCTACTGATCCTGTTGAAGCTTCAGATGTATAGCTGTAGTCACTGACTGCAGCCCTTTTTTAAAACTCCATTTGATTGACCTTGAGATTACCCCCACCACTTATTTTTTACAACATATATTCTACGGATCATTCGATACGCTTCTCATTCTTATTTCATTACTCGCACTGAGAACAACATGGATGATAAATTCATTTCCTTTCAACATTTAATTACCGACAGAGAAGAGATGGAAGAACTATTCCAAAACTTACTCACACTCATTGATAACTATCCTTTAAGATGGATCAACATCACAGTGCAATACGTCAATCCTACCAAAATATTTTCATCCTCATCATCATCTTCTGCCACCTCCATGTCTTCATCGTCGCAAAGTGCAGAGGAAGAGGAACAGACAACTAATGGTGTTAAAATTGTTGAATTAAACGACGAGGAACAAGAAATGCAAGCTCTGGTTAAATATAAATTTAATATTTAATTTACAAACATTATTAGTATTCCTAACTTAAAAATACAACTAATGGTTATCTTAGTACACCTCCTACTACCTACCCGAACGGCGTTTCGCTGCGAAATGCGCTGGCCAACGATTCGCATGGGGGTATATCACCCTTCCCCCACCACGCCACCACCCCTCCACTTCCCCCACCACGCCACCACCCCTCCACTTCCCCCTCCACCACTCTTGCCCGCATATAAGCGAGCCGCTGACTGACGCTCGCCATTTGTTTCCCGACTCCCGTACGATGAACAACGATCCGCTAGCACTAATGAAATCTACTTTTGTAATTAGAACAAGACATGATTTAAAAGATATAATGGAAACTTTAGAAGATATTATAGACAAATTCCACTGCATCACTATGAATTTGGAACTTGCTTACGGTTGTCCAACATGCGATAGAGTTGAGACTGAAGATGAAGATAGTTTGCTAAAACTCACTCCTGCATCCTCCAAAACTACACCGACAGCTGACGACGACGTTTGATCGGACACACAACTGTTTTTTTTAACCCCCCACCACTTTCCAGTAAATATGCCCTGTCCTCATCTTCCTTTCTCATTTCATCGCCAACTTTCCGACCGTCAACACCGCTCCCGTTTCACCTACAGAAATTAAAACAAGCACACAAACATGATGGATGATTTTTCACTTAAAACACAATTGGAAGAGGACAGACTCAAACTAGAGATTAACAGGCTGCAATTGGAAACGGAAAATCAACAAGGGATGGTTCGCCTGCTGCAACTGTTCAAATGCGTACTGTGCATGTTGTGCGTCTACCTTCTCTTCGCCACCACCTTCGGCGTCTACCACTCCCTCACCAGTGGACGGCACTCCAACACCTCTCTGCACAAGAACACGACTTTGATTTAATTTTACAAATAAACTAAAACCTCCCGCGGCCCGGCGCCGCCCCACCCCTCCCCATTCCCACCGAGCCCCTGCGGCTCCCACTTTTTTAAAACCCCCTCCGGATGACCTTGACCCACTTCCCAAACCCATCCATCACTGTCACTCCCACCCCACACTTCCAACCCCACACCTGCCACTTCCAACCGCTGACCTTGACCTGAGCCAGGAGTGGCCAAAAGCCACTACTCCCATAGGCCTATGAAGTTAATACAAACATCCGTTACAGGAGTAAAAATTATTATGTGTAATAGACTAAATGGCTTCCAGCTTCTTAACGAAGCATTTTAGACCTCTGATCATTTTGTTATTCTCTCGATGCAAGGAACAAATATACAAAAGGGTTCCATAGATTTCTGTCACAATCTGTATTTTTCAATTTTAAATTGTGTGCGTTATATTTTCATTGGAATAATGATTGTTTTAAATATTTTGAACATATGACACATAAATGTATCTAATGTAAGAACTAAAATACTTATGTCAAGTAAACGAAAATATTAAAACGTTTCTTTCTAATTCAACATTCGGTCTAAGCTTAAAATTTTATCGAAACCATCCAATATAAACAATAAATACGACTTTTTGTAGATCAAACCCATAATGTAGAATAACAGAATCCAGAACGACACAAACCATATCCGTTAAGAACTTTCTTTTGATTTATATTTCATCGCCCCTAAACAACCGACAAGGGAGCCGAGATTGCTGTTGAATAGTGAATACAGACCGCGCTACGGGCTGGGGTCGAAACACAATTCGAACAACTGTTGAAACAATTCCAAACAAAATCCTTTACCACCTAAACCATTTTTTGCATATTTGGAGTATACATATAATAACTAAACAAATAAACATCCCCTAATTAACGCTAACAACCCGTCAAAATTTATGTGAAGATTTTATGATAATCTTTTACAAAATTGATCCATATAGCACACTTTGTCAATTTGAAGTGATCAAATTCGTTAAATTAATGTCAAAGTAAAATATAAGGTCAAGTATTGACGTCAAAATGATGTAAAAATTTTGCAATTTAAAATAAGTTAGTTAATAATTGATAAAAATGATTTCATTAAGTCATTTACAACAACAGAACATCATTAACTGTTTAAAAGAATTGAACTCGTAAAAAACTTTACATCATTTTGATGTAAAAATTATGTAAAGTATTTTATCAAACAGTAAAACGTTTTACATCAATTGATATAAAAATTAATTTCAAAACCTTATGTCCAAAATATATAATGTAGCATAAGTAGTGGGAAAAAGCCACTTCTAAACCGGAAGTGACGTCAGCTGCCAGGGCAGCTGCAGGGGTCAGATGGTGTCAGCTGCCAGGGCAGCTGCAGGGTGCAGATGGCGAGAGCATATGCCCTGAATTTGAAGTAGAATTGGGTATGAATGAAGAGTTAGTTGAAAATTGAAATTCAACAGTTATAACTGGAGCCTGGAAAGTATGTCAAGGTCATCCAGAGTAAGTTTTAAAAAAGCCTATCCAACTACCACCAGAAATAGTTCAAAGTTGAACTAGTTGGTGATAGTGGGATAGGTTGAAGTAACTTTTGAATTTTATTTGTGAACATACAATTAATGTGCAACAGCAGAGTTTAAACAAGTTGAACTTTTGTGATGAACTACAGAGTTGTAAATGCAAACACCAACGACGATGAGAAGGTAAACGCAGAGTCCCCAGATGATGTATTTGAAAAGCTTGAACAAACGTAACATTTCGAGTTGGTTTTCCCGTTCCATTTCCAATCGTTTAATTTCCAATTTCAATTTATCCTCTTCCATTCTAGTTATGAAGGGAACTTCATCCATCATATCCATCATGATTTTGTAGTGTTTGAAATTTTAAAACAAGTGATGTTGATAGTTCAAAAGTTGAAGACGGAATGAGAAGTGAAAGCGAGAAATGTTAGTTAAATAAAGAAGTGGTGGGGGGAACGAAGAATTACAAAGAAGTGGTGGGGGAAATATTTTGCTGTTCATTATTACTATCAGTAGTGTCAGATGGTGCAGGAGTTAGATTTAGTAAACTGTCTTCGTCCGAACTTTCAATCTTATCACAAATAGGACAATCGTATGTTATTTCCAAATTCATTTTGATGGTTGTAAAATTATCTACAAGTTCTTGTAAAATATTAAAAATGTCTTGTAACTCTTCCCTAGAGTTTATTTCAAAACTAGAATTCATTCGGGCCAATGGAGAGTTGTTCATTATTGGAGAGTCGGTGATGGAATGAGGATCGGCGCATAGGGAGGGGGCTTATATAATGGTGACCTTGAGCAGGCGTCTAGGGAGGGGGGCTGTCTAGGGAGGGGGCTTTTATATAGGGAACCTTGAGCTTATGATTGAATAAAACATTTAGTTCTTCTTCTCCATCTTTTAATTCAATTATTTGAACCGAAGTAGTTGTTTCATCTTCTTCACTTGATGAAGAAAACAATTCACCAGGATTTAAATATTGAACTACAATTCTGAACCATCTTATAGGATATTCGTCAATGACAGAAAGTAAGTTTTGAAACAATTCTTCCATCTCCTCCCTGTCAGTTATTATATGTTCAAATTTGATAAATTTGTTTTCCATGTTGTTAGTTAGAGTGTTGGAAGTGGAATGATTTAATATTATATAAAAATTAGAACTAGTGGTGGGGGGAAATCTCAAGGTCATCCAAATGAAGTTTTAAAAAAGAGTGTAAAACTGAAATTACACATTTGATGGTTCTACAGGATCGGAATACCAATCTGATCTGTATTTACATCTTTTTATCATATGTGTACAAAAATCATCTTGATGAGAATTGGTGCGTTGACAATGAGCAAGATCTAGAGGGTGAAATTTGAAACATCTTTGAGGACAACATGTATGAAAATATCTTGATTTGTAAAATTTGAAAGTTCGCAATTCCGGTGGTGGTAGTTGTTTTGTTTTGCATTTGCAATAACAAGATCCGAAGAATTCACATTTAGTACAAGCTAACCCATCCACCATCATTGGTCCTAAATCTGTACACTGTTGTTCACAACAGTAACGAGGTTTGTACTTGTATTTTTGCTCTTCCATGTTGACGCTGCGGAGTCCAGTGAAAGAATAAGAGTGTATAGTGTTCAATAGTGAGTTTTATGTACTGTGAAAAGTGGTAGGGGTAATTTCAAGGTCATCCAAATGGAGTTTTAAAAAATTATACCTTACAAGTGTAAGGATTATTAAAATTTAGGAAGTTTGTTTCTCTTTGTTTTCTTCAGACTTTTTCTCTCTCTCCGCCTTAGCCATAGCAACAAGTTCTTCTGTTGATAATGGATGTACTTCAGGAAATTTTAAAATTAATTTAGCTTGATATCCTTCTTTAGTTAATACATCTAAATCTTGGGTCATTTGTTCAATGGTGTTGTAGTCTTTTCCATAGATTTTTCCATCAAGTTGAATCATCATTCTGTACAACATTTTCTTAAATAGGTCTTGTCGTGGTGAGAGCTAAGAAGCGAATGATTATTTATACAAGTATCACATCCTTTTTATTAACTCACATTGATCATGTGATTCTTTAGTTGTAGCTTTGTCTGTCAAAAGTTATTCAACATTGGTAATACTTTTGGAACTTGATGTTATGTTGACCAGTTGGCGATGAAGAAGTTGTAGGTTGTGTAGAAATAAATATTTCATCATCGCAATATTTTGTTTTAGTGAACATCCTTGTATTAGTAGCACTAACATCAACAGTTAAGTGATAACCACCGGTAAGTAAAACTCGCATTTCGTTAGTTAAATCTTCAAGTTGTTCAAAAGTAGTTATGGTGTTGGTATCATAAGATGCACACTTAACCTTTAGGGACATGTTGCAGTTTTATATTCAGGGATTAAGAGCGAGATGTGTACGGTATGAAAGGTAGCAGTAGACTGATGAATTTTGCAAGTACATTTCCCCTTTTATAATTATACAAAATTGGGTCAAGGTCATCCTGTGGAATTTTTAAAAAAAGCAACATATTGTAATGTACAAAGACATTACAATATGTTGCTTTTTTTATTTTTATTTTTTGTTTTGTTTTATATCATATTTATTGAAAAAACAAATACAAAGAAATATTTACAATGTTATGTACAAATTAATCAGTAGTAGGTGTTACATGAATTGTAAGTTCAGTAGAGTTGTTTCCACTGGGTCCATGTGATACCAAATAGAGTGCGCCGGGTTGAATTATACGAAGATCTTCATTTTGAAGTAGTTGTATGAAGCGCTTTGGTAAGAAGATCTGAAATTTTGCTTCATCACCAATTGTATAAGGTGCCTCGCTCAAAGTGCAATTTATAGCATCACCTACTGAAGTTTCCATTTTCTTAATAGTATGAATGATGTAGTGTTTTTCTTCTTTTAGTTCAGAACATTTCTTCGTAGGTAGAATTGATGATTTAGAATGAGCGTTGAACTGATCAACTAAACTTTGAAGTAAGTTCTGTGATGCCATATTGATGTTGTTGTTAATCTTCTTGTTAATAAGAATGTCCGTCGGAGATGTTGTCTCTTCGGAGGTTTGAGTAATACTCATGCTGTGTCATGGTAGCGCTCTCACTTTTATAATCGACACTACCCCCACCACTGACACTACCCCCACCAGTTTGTTGAAGGAAATTATTCAAGCGGTAGGCATTCTTTAAAGCGCACTGCGACCTTCGATGTTTAAAACTTTTTGATGAAATACAAAGTTCGTTGAAGTAGCATTGGAAATCTTTATCAATTATTGCATTAATCACTTCGTTGCTTGTAAATGATTGTATCCAATTTGCTTTTTCCAATCCCCTTGTGTAGATAATTTTAAACTCTTTGCAATAATGATTCATAATGTGCGGCATCATATTATAATTAATGAAACCTTCATCCCATCTTAAGTTGTGAAAATGTTTGTTCAACCATTTGTTTGTAACTTTCGCTTTAGTTGTTAGTCTATTAAATGGTACTGGAGGTTTGAACAAATAATGATAAACTACTGATGTGTTCATGTCCAAGATTACTAATTCTTTAATAATAAAATTACCATCATTTCCTCGGAAAGCTTGAAATTCAATTATACCTCTTTTAACTTCCATTATATGTGGCGCATTAGAAAACGAAACCCGTTTATTCATGATGAAGTCTTACTAACAACTGACTTAAAAATTGAATGAGCCGATGTTTATAACAGACAGGATTGTTCTTCTTCTTTCACTTCTTGTGCCACTTCATCAATATTAAAATTGGTGTGATAGTTGTTTAATTGTCTCCACATTTCAACTTCTTGAGGTATTCTATTAAAGATTGAAGTATCCACGGGACCGTATAAAATTGGAACAAAAGGTTTTTTGTCCAATGTATCAATTAGATAGTCTTTAATTATTGCACTTGAAAATATTAGTTGTTTCAAATATCTGGTGACGGGACCGGTAGTACAACTTAAAGTATAAAATTCTTCTTTAGTGAAATATAATTTAACATTATGTGTAGTTAAATCTCTGAAGCGAACAATTTGTCCTCCACGATGTTTTACTATATCAACTTCAATATTTGATTCCAATAAACTTAATCTTGTTCTTCTTCCAAATGTGTTGTTACTTAAATAGCACTCCAAAAGATGTAAATGTTTCATGAGAGATTCCCAAGTAATTTCACTGAAAGTAACCATTTTGTTTCCATGATTTAAAATAACAATTGGTGAATAATCCATTGATTTTAAAATTCCAACTGATATACTTTTTGTCATGCATGAAGAAATTGGGTAGATAATCCGAAGAAATACTTCTGTTAAAATATTGGTTGTAATGTTAACTTCAACCTTCTTCCTTTTTACTTCTTTTTCAGCTTTTTCTTCTTCTCTCTTCTTATGTTTGTTGAATTTTAGGAACTCGTCCATTTCTCGTTCAACTTGTTTTTCTATATCTGAACTATTATCATCCATTAGAGGTGTATTTTCTTCTCCGTTAGTAGAATTCATCTTGCGAATGATGTTTCCCATACGACGGTTGAAGATAGAATGAAGTTTCTACTAATTATTTTCTCGCTTTTATATTTTTCGTAAATCCTTGAAATTTATACAATTACATAATTGTTTCTTTTGAACTTGTCTTTCACAAATGAAATTCTAACCTCAAAAATTAAAGCAGATAATTCTAACCTCAAAAATTTGCAGTTGTTGTACAATTCTTCTTAAAGTACATTCTTCACAATTCCGGTCAGCGGTGTGTAAGTAACTATTTTATCATGTAGAATTAGACAGTATGCCGAAGTTCCATCCGCTACTGGTTCTTCAAATTCCATTTCAATTTTTATATCCACACTTGATGATTTTACCGATTCATTTTGTTTTGAACAATCGATTACAATTATTGGAGCCTTGGAATAATACTGGTCAGGTGATAATAGTGGTGTATTAGTCTTTCCATAATATGACGATTGAAATCTTGCATACATATCGTATAAAATAGAAAAACGTTTTTTGCTGAACATGACATTCAAATTGTCATAGGGAAAGAATTGAGAGTTTAGGAAAACTTTACAATTCTTTATTTTACAGTGATCAAATTGACCAGCATTTGCAGTGATAACATCTTTTCGCTTAGTTTGAAAACCGAGTATTATGTACCTTGCTCGTTCCAAGTAAGTTGATGTCTTGACGGTCCATGTTTGTCGTTCTGTCTGAGGTAGTGTAGGGTATTCATGAAATTCCCAACTTCGGAATGGCATCACAATATCACGGTCAGATTTCAACTTTCTCAATAATAGGATTCTATGTTCATCAGCCAATCTTACATGAGGTACTCTCCAAACAACTTTATCCAACTGTAGTTGCCATTCCAGTTTATCTTCCGTAGTTGCAGGGTCTGCAAGTATCAAGTCCTTATTAGTTGAAGATCTGAGTAATACTAATTCTTGTTTGACATTTATTATTACCCGTTTGTAATCTTCAGCGAATCCCAAAAGCAATCGTAAAGGTACATGAAAATCAAAGTGACCGTTGGAAGCTGGTGTTATAGTGTCTTTATCGGGGGCAACCCATCCGGCGGTGACTATTGAATTCTTCTCATGCGGTGTTAATGATGTTAATCCTTTCAATGTCGTTGTTAAACCAACCTTTTTTGTTGAATCAACCGTCACCCCTGATATTTCATATCTTATTTCATCAAAAAGATATGCCATCGGGTTATTTATAAAAGGAACTGTTGAAGCAGTTTTTCCATCCAATTTTAATACCCGTCCTTCAATGTACAAGTAACTTTCACACGGTAAAGTGTAAATATCTTGTTGTTGAATGGGGATCCTTATTTCATCGTTATTGTTTAATTTTGATGAAGTGTAAGGGTTGTGCGTGTGATATTCCTTCTCCCATAGTGTTTCGTCGAACGTTGGTCCTTGAGATATATCCAGGATATCCATCGCTGTTAAGTTTTAATCCAATCTTCTGTAGAAAACGAATGTTTTCCGATGTTAACTCTTCCAATGTCGAGGAGCTACTGAGCTCCCGACTCTTCCGTTGCGGTTTAAATGATAATCCCATGTTGACTTTTATGTTGCTGCTCTGATGTGTATCCGTATAGTAATTGTTTCTCCTCTAAAGTCAACACTATGACCGTCTTGATCCAATATGTTCAGTACGATGTCTGAAATGAAACTGGTGTTTAACGGTAGGTATATCAAGTTTTGTGGCTTCTCAACAATTTTAAAACCGGGAGCCACAGTTGGATAAAATGTATGTAAAATATGCTGATTCACTCCTTCTCTATACGATCCGTGTATAATATTACACGTTACATCGATACTATTGACTTTCAATATTGTAACAGTTGTATCACCTGAATGAGTAGTTCCAGGAGTTAAGATTTTCTTTTTTGTATCTGTAAATCCAAGTAAACTGCCAATGGAGTTTTCCAAGCTGACATCGATATAATATTTTGAAGTTATTTCTGCTTTTAAAGTATTATTGTTTCCTTTAACGGTGATCTTTTCTTCTCCGAGTTGTTTTTGTAGTAATTGGTTTATATCATCGATTTCATAAGCTCCAGTAGGAAATGTAATTATTTTCAATTCTGAGTATTTTCCTGAAGCATCCTTAGTTTCATAATAATGTAGTAAATTGTTCTTTCCTTCCGTAACATTGGGAATTGAGTTGTAGGTAGTTAAATCAAGTAATGCCGCTTCCCATAATCTTTCCTTGGATAGACGCAATGCTGGGAACAGCGTACTTTTCAATGTGGATGAATTTCCACTCAGTGACACTGTATACGATGACATCTTAAAGCTGACTGACACTCTTCGCTAGAAACTCCAAACATAAATGCCCACATATTTCAGTATTGTTAGGTTGTTCTCTTTTGTAATTGTAAAAAATGTTTTTGGAGTTTCGAAAATAATGTTGCAGTTCTTTCGGCGGTGGTAGATTGCCAAAACTGTCAAAGTAGTAAATGGTTTGTCCGAGCTTTTTATAGCATACCCAATGAGTGCCTGGACCATAGGTGGAATCCAAATTTACTATTCCAGTTTCATTTTCCCATATTTTAGTTGGTAATGCATCTTTCATAAAAACTCCTCGAAAAAATGGTATTTTCAAACATTTTACATAATCATTTAACTGATGATTTGTTAAGGCTTTATTTGGAATTAGCAATTGATTCTTTCTATTTAGTACACACGGTATGGTCTTAGATATAAACCTGCTCCGTTTTTTACCATTTGCCAAACAGAAGTCTTCTTTACATTTGCCTTACGAGTTCTACGATGTCCTTTTTTAATGTTTCCACCTCTTTTGGGAGCGCTTCTTTTTGCAGGTCTTCCTCTGCGACGTCTTCCAGCACCTAACTTTGCTTTCGTCTTCATGGCTGTAGTTACTGCCCAAGCCGCTGCTTTTTCTGCAATATTTGCGTCACTTGATTTTACTCTTTGCCAAGCTTTTTCCGCTAGAATTTTATCCGCTATTGATCTATTTGTTGAATCTTTATACTTTGAATATGCTATATCGTGTTCTTTGCAAGCTTGATCTAATTTATTAATTCCAGGATCTCCTCTTGCTAAACGTTTTGCCAACTTAGTTCCAGGTCCACAATATTGATAACCTCCGGGCAGATGTAATTCGTATGGTAAAGCGTCTATCGTTCGATTCACAACAGCACCAATTGGAATCCGTCTGAGCAGGGATAATGCAGCTGATGTTAAACCACGTCCTCTCTTGCCGCTGTCTTGACGACGACTGAGCGATACGGTCTTCATTATGTTGTTTTATGTAACCAACGTCTTCACTCTATGAAATACTTTATGATAATGAATCCTTTTTTGTGTATTCCATACTTAAATATTCATAAGTTTTACTAGTATTTATCAATGATTTCATCTTTAATCCATTGGTTTCTCTGAGAATCTTCGATTTTATTGTGTTTCATCGATGTATTAATCAAATGATTATGCATATCAATAACTACATTACCTACAAGATTCGTTACATACTCGATATTAGTAGCATCTTTGTCATATGTAGGATTATCAAGATTTGTGATACGTTTACCATTACATGTATACACCGATGGATCCTTTTTAGAGGTCGCTATAACTTGATTAATAGTAGCAACATCATTCGGAGCTATTCCTGCTGATATGTTAGATATTCTTCTATTTTTTCCATCATATACGTTATTTATTTTATCTAAAATTATAGTTTGTTTTACAACAGCACAATCCTGATCATCTTTACCAGATTTAACTTGGGTTAATCGTCTACCTTTACATATAAAATTAACACCAGTAGCTGATAGTTGTGGTACTTGTGTTAAAATAACAGCATCATGTTCTTCCGTGCCTAAACTTATATTTGACAATCTTTTATTTTTTCCATCCCACTTGTCATTTTGTAGTTGTAGTAAGGTAAACTTTTCACTTCCTTGCATAAACTCATCACCTTTCTTTGACACCACCTGATTTTGTTTAACAAAAGCGGATGTTCCTTTCTTCAAGCTTTCATTCATTTGTCTCACGGTAGCAGCATCCGATGGAGTTGAACCATCTTTCAGATTGGACAACACTTTTCCATGACAATCAATAACAGCACCATTATATAAAATACAATTATCTTTAATGTATTTTATATTAACACCATCACTTTCTTCTTTAGGATATCCAATATCGTTTATAGTATATTTATAGAAGGAAAATCCATCTTTTTTCTTTTCTGGTATTACAGAGTGCAAATAACGCTTATTGATTGTATCTGTATCCTCGGTTGGATCTGCCACATTAGTTATTTTATAATTTAAAGCATTGTACCTTTTTCCACTTTTAGTCTTTTCCAACAGTAAAGCGTATTCCATCGCAGATAGAAAATAGCCTTTATTAACAACATCTCCATTATTGACTGGTTTTGCAACGTTAATAACCCTGTGAGATTTTGCATCATACAGTTGGTTGTCGTCGAGTTTTAAACTTGTAGATGTTACCTCCTTAACTGTTTTTAAATTTGTTGCATCTCCATCTTCTTCTGGATCTCTAACAAACTTTAAACGTTTATTATTTATGTTATAGTCACCTTCAGGTGTTTGCGGTAATCCACTTCTTTTTCTGTTTTCTCCAACTTGCACTCCTAACGCGGAGTATCGTCCGAACTTGTCGACGCTCATGTTAGAACTGACACATTATACGCCTGCAATTCTTATATATCCGCGGACAATTATACAATTATACCGCGATTCCTGAGTTCGTCAATCAGAGCTACCCATTCATTATTTAAACCTGTATGACCGGCTTCCATGGCTTCATGCAATAGTCTCATTCTATCAACCAATTTATTGATGTCGTTGTAGTAAATCACATTCGTATTGTATAGATTTTTCATCAATCCTTTGCCAGATGTTGAAGTATCTCCTTTACTCTTTTTACTATGTTGTTCAAGAAGTGATAAATCCATAAGTGATAAAGATTTTCTTTTCAGTGGTTGTCTCACCGCTGGCGCAGTACGTAATGTTGGCAATTTTCGTGGAGGAAACAACTTTTTTATAACGATGTTATATTTTGTTGCACGTGAACGATTAATCATTGCATCCTTTAAGTAGTTTCTTTTATGAGCGTTAGTATTTTGTAGAATCTCCTTAAAAACACTTAAATCTTTGGATGAATATCTTAGTGGTATGTTTTTAAAAATTAATTCATATAATCCTTTTGTTCCTTTATATCTATGCTCACCAATAATGATGTAATCGTCTTGTGTTATTTCAAGCTTTGAATCGCCAATCTTCAATTCATTCCCATCAATTCTTGCTCCGTATACGTGTGATCTACTCAAATTCGGGTTTGATTTCATGTCATGTAGCATTTTCATTATATATTTTCTTCCAAGAGGTCCATGTTGTAATATATCGCTACTCAATTGAGTTAAATTTGGAATAGATTGTTCTGCTTCTGGTATTGGCTGTTCTTCTTCCTTTTCAACAATTGGTTCTTCTTCTTCTTTTGTTTCTTCTTGCTCACTAGCACTTGTATATGAATCATCATCTTCTTCTTTTTTTAATGCTTGTACTTCTTGTTTAGAAACTGGTAGTAAAACATCTCCTTCATAATGAGGTTTACCAATAGTTTCTGATATCTGTTTTAAAGGTTCCGTAATAGGTTTAAATGTAGTCTCTAGAAATTCTTCTCTTTCACTTAAACCCATCCTCAATGCACGATTCTTCATCCTAATAGAATCACTGAGTGATTTTATTTCTTTCAATAGTTTTTCTTGATTCAGCATGTTTACACTGTGAAGTTCAACATGTAACTAGATGTAGCATCGGTAGTTCAACGCATAAATACAAATTTATCCAACCCTATACGATATCTACCATTTTTAATATCTTCTTCCTTCATAATAACGAGAAAGCTATATTTCTCATTCCATGCTTTGCCACACATCTCTTTAAATTTTTCAAATGGCATATCCGCATTTACATGATCATTATATATATGCTTTAAATTTGTTTCATCTTGCTTGAAGATGATCAACATATTTGCATTGTCTCTTATAAGTTGTTTTGGAATTTTACTGTATGTTTGACCAATATAAATGCTATCAATATTATGATGTCTTCCCATAGCAAAATAATTCCTTATTGTGTCATGATTTTCACAAGAAACATCGTCAAATATAAAAATAGAAAATGGTTTTGCTTCATTCGGTTGCATAATTGTTTCACTGGCATTAAACTTGTAAAAATTCACTTCAGGTACACTTGCAAGTACTTTATCCAATAATTGATATTTTGGTTGTTGCAATGATTTTGAAAAAATGTATATATTATTAAAACGCAATCCTTTAGGATTAGTTATAAGGTTAAAAACAACATTAGTTTTTCCACAATTTGAAGGACCAGTTATTAGACATCTTATCGTATTTGGTAGTAATTCACCATGTTTTCCATGATTTAACTTATCATTGTCAACTGTCAATTCATCAATGTTATTGATATTAAATCGATCTTTTTGTTGTACAATCTCCATCTTGTATAAAGGTTAAACACACAATGAGCTATTAAACAACTATACTAAGTCTTTTGAAGGAATCCAAGAGTCTTCACTTTTATCAAACCCTAACCACCGGACTTTAACCATATCCTTTTTCCTTTGTAAAATCTTCTCGACAAGATATACATCACCAACTGTTGATTTCAACAATTCGTGTCCGTAGAATCCACCTTGAAGTAATTCACCCTTGTTATCCTTTAATAAATAGGTTTCAGGTATAGTTGGTTGCACTTTATAAATTGTAAATACTTCATTAGTCCAATTTGGTAGATATCTTTTACTAAATACACCTTTGTATTTGCTTATACGAACTTTATCGTTGACCTTGAACTTCTTTGGTTGCAATTTTTCTAATTTCGGTGTTGTATTATTTTTAATGCGTTGTAATACAATTTTCGCATTAGCACTGTTTACCTGGATAGGTTTCATTCCAATGGTACGATGATATTTGTTGTTATACTGTTTTATAAGTTGTGGTAATATGTCATACCACACATATGATCCTCGTTTTGAAAATTGTTTATACATCGCACCTTTCAATGTTCTATTGAATCTTTCAATTATTGAAGCTTTAACTTCAGAATTTGTAGAATAATGATTTATTTGATATTTCTTCATCAAAGCTCTAAAGTCTTTATTAAAATATTCTTTTCCATCATCGGTCTGTAGATGTTTAATTTTAAATTTATTTCTTTGTATTGTGGTTTCCATAGCTTTTGTAACACTTTTACCAGTCTTATCCTTCAATGGTAAAGCGTCAGCTATTTTAGTAAAACAGTCTATAATTGTTAAAATATATTTAAATCCTTTGTTTAATTTACTGTGCGGTATCATTTCAATGAGATCAGCTTGATAAAGATCATTCATCCCTTTAATGATTGTACTTCTTCTTGGAAATCTTCTTCTTGCTGGTTTATGTAGTTCATTTACAATCTTGTCCTTCACACTTTCCATCTTCAGATGTTGCTTGTACACCGCATGTAAAAATACTGATCCATAGAATAGTTTATTCTCATTTATATAGTTTGAATATAGGTCAAGGCCAATTCATATTAGTGTAAAAAAGAGGGAACATGGCATTGGGCTTGCCATGTCCCCTCTTCTTTACGGAAAGGAAAAAGGAAGAAGGTAGAGGACGAAGAATAGGTTTACTGGTCGATAGGGTTTAGAGAGTAGTGGCCGAATGGTAAAGTATTAATTTTATCTTCTAAAATATGGCGCTTGTCATCTTTGTAGCTTAATGCCCACTTTGTTTGTTTGACACTAAATAGTTGATGATTATAACTTCTAATAGTGTTGAACGTTGCAGTTGTTTCAACATTTTCAAACAAACATCTTTTATAATGTTCAAACTGTACGTTCTTCTTCAGGAAAGAAGTTTTTATTCCTTTGGCCTTCTTCGTGACTTGATGTTCGTTCCTCTCGTTTATGTACAGTTGAAATGAATACAGTTTGGACATTAATGCTACAATTTCCATCATCGGCACACCATTTGTTTCATCTTTAAATTTTCCCAATACTTTCTTATTTCTGTCATAGTCGTAATTTGGATGATCCTTAGGATAATCGGAAAAGTCGAAATCATCTTTATATATAAAGGTGCGTAGATCTTCATACATGTCATTTGTTTTAATCCAGTAAATTAGTGCATCCGTGTCCATATATGCAATACCAATGTTCTCTCTTCCATAATAGTTAACCATCTTCTTATAATGAAACTCGTACATATGTGTTTTTGAAATATCCAAGATTGACATTCCAAGATACAAAGGACGATCCATTGTAACTGACTTCTTGTTCATGGAAATAACAACTAGATTTTCATTAATAATTATAGATGAACCAAAGTTTGGTTGTTGCACCAATTTCTGTAATTTTACTGGATCAGTTACCAATTTGATATCCTTATGTTTCCTTTTGTTTTCCAAAGTTTTGCCAAATATTGCGTTATTCATTAATTTGAAAAAATCTTTTTGAAAACTTGATGTAGCGGTGGCTCTTCTTCTTGTGTTGTTGTCGATGTAAGGTTTTAACCAACAAGATTGAGAAAATTGTAGTACTCGATTAATTTTTGTAATTCTCAATCCTAAGTCTAAAGCTTGTTGTATCATCCAGTAGTGTCCAACATATCGAGACTTGTCGGTTAAAGTCATCATTAATTTTAGCCATCTTCCAGTAGGGGAAATTTCAGTCTTAGGAAGAAGTGGTAAATCATAATGTTGATCATGAAGATGTTCAGGATATTCAAAATTAACATCAAAAATGTAACCAGTTTCACCATGCTTCGGTATATCCATTATGTTTCCAATCGATTCTGGATCTATCCATTTAAAATTATCATATGGAAGGGGATTCGACATTGCCCATCCGTATAAGTTATTTGCATCAAAATAACCCAGGAATGTTGTTGGTTTTGATGCATCATAATCGGGCAGATACTTGTTGTTCGCCTTGAAATGTCGTGTAACGCTTTGCGTCAATCCCCCTCGAACTCCTGACTCTAACATCATAACCATATCTATATCAGTAAGAAGTTGTATTTTACAATTTGTTTCTTTCAACATAGCTTGCCATGCTAATCCAGGTGAAGTGTACGAATGAAGAGGGTCCAATCCATATGCTGCAAAACATGTATTTCTAAATTCTTCCATTATATCACATAGTAAAGTTACATCCAATTTAACATAAAAATCTGAATATTCTCCCAATGTTCTAAATCCTAAATCGTTCCATACTTTACATGCATGATCATAGTCCTCTTGAGATATGTCCATGTCATAAAGTTTACTTTTGAATTCTTCTTTAGCCGGAAGTGATGTTTCATTAAATCTTTCTAAACTGTCTATGTAATCATATGGAAACACACCTTTCCGAAGTACCAAATCCAGTTTGTCATTATTTACAATCTTCTTTGTTTCGATGAAATCTTGTTTCCTTAAATTTTCTGAAAGTTTGGACAAACTCGACGGCATAAATCTGTAGGAGTCCAAGAATCTTAGTTTCATGTTTCCAACTTCTTTGGAAAAACTTATGAACTTCTCTGAAGTTTCAGCTAACACATCGATTTTACCGTCGTCTCTTCCTAGTTCAGGTATTATAAAATGAGCATCGTACCCACTGAGGTTATGCAGAACCACAGGAATAAATAGTGGTAAACGATAGCTTAAATTGCATTTATTACAAGCAGCACCCCTGTAATAACCTGTGAGGTGATCATGATCTTTAACTTTATAATTCTCAATAGTAAAATCATTTTTGCATAAGAAACATCGAGTTGCATTTTCATGTTGAATTTCTTCTTCTTCCTCCATCGGTTTCATTGGTACAATATTTGTATATAATCTTTGTGCATTTCCAGCTATTGAATATAAGTGATCAAGAAATATTTTTTCTACATTTTCACCACGATATATTAGAGGTTCTGAAGTTAATCCATATCTGTTTAAATGTTCTTCTGATAATGTTGATTTAACCATTAAACAAAAACTGTTTGGTTTGTGCATTTGATACTTGACACTTTTTCTAGCTTCACAATTTTCATCTTCAACAGGAACAAGTGTTGATTCAAAGTCCGCATACACAACTAGAGGAATACGGTACTGATGATGAACCTTTTCAAATGTAACAAATGCTCTGCTTTCCGAAGGTAAAATAATCTTTGCTTCATAATTATTGTTACATAATCTTTTGTGCTCTTGTAACCATTCTCTTGAGTGTAGCCCATCTCGTTTAAAATTGAAACATCTCTTGCAAATTAACTTTCTGTGTCGATCTTTAGAAAGCTGCTTATTAACAAGACGATCAAATTGCTTTATGTACACATAGTGAGACACATCTCCTCGCGTTAGTAGTAGTAAATCCGTATGATCTGGTAGCTCTTCTTTTGCAATACGTAAAGGATACACTTTGTTTGAACTATCTAATGCAAAAACATTGATAGACGTACCAGGATTTTTCTTCTCAAATTTTGATATATCTTTCAGTGATACAGGATAAGTGATTCCTTGAAAATTGTATCTAAATCTTTGATTTTCATATTCTTGGTTAGGTCTATTCACATGAAGTGGTGGTACAAATTTAGCTGTCATTGCATAACGAAAACATTCATTGTCTTCATTTTTAACATTAACACAAGATTTTGTATTTTCAATTCTTTTTGGTAAAGGAATGTAACTAGATCCCATTAGTCCATATCCATGTTTGTGAACTCTTATATCTAATACTTCAATACTTGTAAGACTCCATCCGGATCCTCTTCCTTCGTGTTCCTGAATTTTTGTTAATATTTCTTCTATACAATTTTCTATTATTGAATCAATGTTTGAACTTTCCATAATGGTTCGGTTTTTTGTTATGAATCCTCTTGGTGATAATTCTTCTTGTACATTTATAAACATAGCTTCTAGTAGTAAACCAAATTTAAGAAAGTTTAATCTTTTCAATTCTTCTTTTAAAATTTTACTTACGATTGGTTTTGCTTCTCTAATAAATTCTTCTAGCTTCAAGTTTTCATTTTGAATCTTATGATGCATTACTACTTTACCGGGTAATGCAAATACTTGTAGATTCGGTAAAGTAGTTGAAGATGTTGCTGTTATTTCATCTTGTTCTTCTTGTTGTTCTTGTTCTTGTTCTTGTTCTTGTTCTTCTTGTTGTTCTTGTTCTTGTTTTTCTTCTGGGTTGTTGTGAATTAGTTCTTTATGACAGTCTAATAGAATTTCATCGTGAAACGATTCCGAACATTTATCGCAACGATACATGTTGAGATGTTTACTCTTCGAAATTTTGCCAAGAAATGAAATGGGCTCTCGCGTTCCTCCTTTTATAACGGTCCCCCCACCACTATTTCATCTTCTTCACTATACAAGGAAATCAAACTTATTAAATAAAAATATTAACCTTCTACAAACTAATTGTTCATTCGTGTTCTTTATTCCCATTGGAGTTTTAGTATATACTTCTTTATATTCAAGCTTTAACTAACTTTCCCCCACCCAACTAATTTTAGTTACTTTTAAAACCAAACACCTGCCCTCCAAACATCTATTAGGACAGATGTTATGGGACAGATGTTGAAAGAACAAATGTTAGGGTGGAAATGGCTAGAGCACAGGCACTTGGTTGAACTAAATTTGCACATAAATTAACTAGAGTTGAATTAAAAATTCGCATAAATTAAAAGTTAGTTCAAAACTAAAATTCGACAGTGTTAAGAAACTCTAACATTTGAACAAGAATAAACATTAGTTCAAAACTGAAATTCAACAGTGTTAACCAAATTCTAACAGTCAAACAAATAGGTCAAGGTAATCCAATTTAACGCGAGAACGAGGAATAGAGCACTAAGTGGCATGTTAGTCCATTACCACAAAGTGATCTATTCCTCGCTCTCTATTCTACATCTACTTTTTACAGTTTACTTATTTATATTAAAATGTTCAAATTTTACTATGTAGAATGTCCATTCTTTCTCTTCAACTCTTCGATTGTTTTTAGCAATTGTAACAAATATTCGTTAGTTTTCACCAAAGTCTTTAGTTTGCTACATCCAATTTCAATGGAAGGTATTATAAGTTGTAATTTTATAAGTTCAATCTTTTCTTTCTTGCGAATTTCTTTCTTTATTATATTATTCCTTATTTTTGCTGAAGATTTAAACTCCATGTTGTTTCTGCTAAAGCCACAATAATAATAAAAGTCTCTTGAAACAACCTGCATTTATACACATTCCCCCACCACTTTATAATCCCCACTCCGTTCCCCTTCTTCTTTATATGTGGAAGGAAGTATTATAATTAGATTCCTAATATTTCTTTTCCTTCTTCACTACGTGGGGGAAGGGTAATTTGTTATTACACTAGTTGTGCAAGAAAATAGCCGCCAGTGTCCACACCTTGTTCGTAGCACTCCATCATAGATTGTGCCCACTGCAACATGCGGTCTCTGTCATTTGGTGTGACAAGGAAAGAATGACTATCACCATACAATATAAAAGAGTCAATTCGTACATAACATCCTGAGTCCAACCATTTATTAGCTTCAGCCATAAACTTTTCTATTGTATCAAATGGAAATTGTGGATCAATTGCTATGACTTTACGTTCTTCACTAAGTTCAACAGTATAATCATCATCGTCCTCATTATCTTCACTTTCACTGTCGTTACTTAAAGTGTCTTCAGATTGTTCAAAAACATCAGAAATTTCAGAAAAATTAAAATTTTCATTCAGATGAGGAGGCATTTTAAAGCAAGAAATATTATAAACAGCAGAGACGAAACGACAAGAGCGGCGTGTAGAAGAAAAATGAAGGGGTGACCAACGCTCGCTCCGCTTTTATAATAGTATGCAAATGAGGGGTAGGTGCTGACCATGACCAGTCATCGACCCAAAGGAGTGGGGGAAGTACTTTTCTTACTACTTGGATGGAAGTAGGTTAGTAGGTCACGAGACTTAGAGTGTTAAAAAATAATGGGGGAGAAACACAACGCTATAACGCGTTGTGTTTCTCCCCCAGTATTTTTTAAGCAATAATTTGGAAAAAGCTATGTGAATTTACTTGCTACGCCCCCACCTTGTAATACCATCCTGTTTGTGTCTCAGGAGATAGTCTTTAGAGTCTAACTCATAAACTGATTTCTCTTTGCGCAAGGATTCAATCACTTTAATATTATATCTTAAGCCGTTACAAGTTGCCAAAATGTGTTCGTTGTCAATAACACTTTCAAAAAAATAGACACAACCTCTCTTAAGCCTATTTCCTTTCACACCAATAATTTTGGATTGGTATTCAACAGTGGGGGTTTCTGTCACTTGTGGTTCAGAAATGTGTTTTACGACATGTACACGGCAAAAACTTTCGTTTTTTACACATTTCCTCCCACAAGGTGATCCTTTCTTAATTCCCCTAGTAAGCATTTCAGGGCAAGTAGTGGGACGGCTAAATGCCCTACGACGCTCTTCTTGTAATAATTGAAATTGCTCTGAAGGAGCGGGTTTAGGAGTAGGTTTAGAAGCTGGTTTAGGAGCTGATTTAGGAGATGATTTAGTAGCAGATTGAGAGGAATCAGTTTTGTGATAGGTATGATCTTTAGGTGTACTAAGTGGTGGGGTAGGAGGCAATGGTGATAGTGGGATAATGGGTGTGCTAAGACGATGAACAATGGTTTCAACGGAAGGGGTATTAGGATGGTGGTGAACTGGCTTCTGCGGTGGCGGCATAGTAGTTGATGGTGGTGCGGAGTCCTTTGAAGGCGAAGGCGGTGAAAAAATACTACGAAGTCTAGAAGTGTTAGTTGGCGGAAGAATAGCTCCAGAAGTTGAAGGTTGAGATGCAAGTCGATTCTTGTAGCAATCAGGAAGGTTTTTGAGGCGAAGAGTTTTCTTAGGTGCAGGAACAGCCGTAGTAGAAATAGAAGTCGAAGTAGAAGTTAAAGTAGAAGTTGTAGTTGGCAGAAATAACATGGTTGTGGCTCCAAGTTCGCAGCGTAACGTCTGGAATCAGAATGAAATGTTAGCCGCAGTCGGTGCGTCTTTTATAACAATATGCAAATGAGAGGGGTAGCAGCTGGCCAAGACTGATTATTGACCTGGGAGGTGGGGGAAAAGGGGAAAGAGAAGGTATTTATTTAAAATAATTCGCATAACTTTTGACTAAAATAAGATAACCAAATTCTTCTTTTACCAAAATGTTTGTCTTACATAGACCTTTTCAATGATGTATCGCTTGTCCAAATCCGTCAATCCGTTATCAAGTTATAGCCATTTTAATTTTTCAGGTCATGACCGGTCGTTCACCCGTAGTGGGGGAAGGAGTGGGGGTAGGAGTGGGGGAAGGGGGGGGGGGGGGAATCGACTCCATTTTTTCGGGGGGGGGGGGAGGGGGGGGGGGGATCGTCTCCATTTTTTCGGGGGGGGGGGGAGGGGGGGGGGGTCATTGACCCTTCCGAAAGTGGGTCAAGGTCATTCAAGATTTATAATGATCCAAGGTGATGGGAACAGTAATACTGTTCCCACCACCCTGTTTGCCTAGCGGTTCCCACTCCCAACCCACTAGTTACGTTCTGCAAGGGAGGTCCCTGGGCCGTCCGCATCAAAGCGTAACGTCCCGTCCGCATCAAAGCGTAACCATTAATTTCAGGGAAACTGGAACAGCAGGGAGGCCCTGGTCCGTCCGCATCAAAGCGTAACGTCCCGTCCGCATCAAAGCGTAACCATTAATTTCAGGGAAACTGGAACAGCTAATGCAGAAACGCAACTCTAACACCCACCCAAACTAATCCCACCCATCATATTCCTAAACAAAATGCAAAAAACCTAGTCCGCAATTTGCGGATGTCCCACCCCTTCTAAGTGAAGTTCAACTGAACTTCTGAATTTACAGTTAATCTACCCCCTAACATCTAGCTGTAAGGCAAAACAAATGCACAAAACAAACATAAATTATTAGTACCAACACATCATTATTAAAAACCAAATAATTCAACACAACCAAATACCATCATTATTCTTAAAATTAATACACCTTAATGCTAAACACCTCTTAAAATTAATACACCTTAATGCTAAACCCAACTTATAACTAACATCGCAATGCGCAAATTATTTCTTAAATTAAATACACCTTAAAACTAAACACACACACACACACACATACCACATTGCATTAAAAAACGCAACATAGTAGAAGAAGTTCAAATATATATAGGCCTACTATATATTTGAAACCTCTTGCTGAGTCGCCAACAACCTTTCGCTATGAAAGTTTGTTGGCGACTGAAGCAAAGATATAGCTCCTATCGCTCCTCGGGTTTTCAAGGAGTGGGGGAAGTTGTTTCACTCCAGTACAGTGTTCAATCCAGTCCAATTCGCAGCAGTGTAAAAGGAAGGCGAAGGAGTGGGGAGCAGCATATGCACAGCAACGCAAAACCAAGGTTTGAGGTTAGAATTATCCATGTGCAGTAGCGCTAAAGTGAGTAATACAGGACTAGGCGCATGCGCAATAGCATAGTCACTATTCCGATCCGGAGAACTCGTTGCATGCGCAGCAGGTTTGAGGTTAGAATTATCCATGGCAGCTGCCATATTTAGTCTGGTTTCACCACATAAAGTCAACAACCGGTGGTGACCGGCCATTGACCTGGAAGAGTGGGGGAAGGAGTGGGGGAAAGAGTAGGGGAAGGGGGGGGGGGGGGGGCTCCATTTTTTCGGGGGGGGGGAGGGGGGGGGAGGGGGGGGGGTAGGGGGGGGGGGGAGGTCATTGACCTTTCCGGTCGGTCATTGACCCCAAGGAGTAGGGATAGACACAGAACCCTACTTCTCTTACTACTCAGGTGAAAGTCGGTCAACCAGTCATTTGCTTGCCATCTGCCGCCATCTGGCTGGAGTTATTGCCTCTATAAAGGTGGGTAGTTTATCGCGCTACAAACATTCATTGCCTCGCATCCGCTCGGTCATCATCTCTCGTTAGTTTTATGTTATGACTACTTCACTTACTAGGTTTGAGGTTAGAATTATCCATGGAATAGCCTTCGTAAATTCTAACCTATAAAATTACTACTCTGGCTTTCTGTTTCAATTTCTTTTACACTTCATTTTATATCTCAGTCTTATTTTAACTTCTGAACTTAACACATCGGTTATGATGACTGCACAATGTTTAAAATTAAAGCTTTTGCGAACACAACACATATTACGAAGTACTTCTAAACCTTCAATTTCAAAGTGTAGAACTAATTTAAATAGAGTTAGGAAGAAGTACAGTTTTAACCCATTATACTCAAAGACTTCGCAGGTTAATGTTGATGATAATGTTATTTACAACATTTTGCATTCTATGTTACAATTCAACAACTTTGAACTTGTTACACCTATCGACTGTGTTCAACAAGTTTTTTTATTTTACCCCCACTGTTCCTTATATAAGTGCTCTAACCACAATTCCTACTTCATCCTTCTCTATTCTGTTCAGCTGAGCTAATATTTGAGGTTAGACTTATCCATGGCGGCCGCCATGTCTGGTACAGTTTTACCACATAGAGTCGGCGACCGGTTATTAGTCTAAAGGAGTGGGGGAAGGGGTGGTGGGGGGAAGGTTGCCGTTTTATAAGCCCTCTCCCTAGGCGGCGCTTCTCATTCGATCGCCAACTTTCAAACAATAAACACCTCTCCCATGGCACGAATGAATTAATTATCCCACTATCACCAACTAGTTCAACTTTGAACTATTTCTGGTGGTAGTTGGGTAGGCTTTTTTAAAACTTACTCTGGATGACCTTGACATACTTTCCAGGCCCCCAGTTATAACTGTTGAATTTCAGTTTTGATCTTACTCTTAATTTTTGTTCAACTTTTAGAGTTTAGTTAACACAGTTGAATTTTACTTTTCAACTAACTCTTCATTCATGCCCAATTCTACTTCAAATTCAGGGCATATGCTCTCGCCATCTGCACCCTGCAGCTGCCCTGGCAGCTGACACCATCTGACCCCTGCAGCTGCCCTGGCAGCTGACGTCACTTCCGGTTTAGAAGTGGCTTTTTCCCACTACTAGCATATCTATGCAAATAAATCTGGATACTGTATTTTATTTTGAGTCACAGAAAAATATGGTATAAATTATTGTAAAATACTTATCATTAAAACTTTTTAACTAATTTTGATAAGTAAATTTATTGTCAACTTTTCATCCAACTTTTATACTAATTTGATGAAGGAATGGCGTCATGCACATCAATTTGATGTAAAAATTATGTCATACACATCAAATTTATGTACAAATTACGCCATTGACTTCATTTTGACATACAAAAGAAGCAACAAGATCTTGTTGAAAACATTTTTAAAAATTAAAAAAGAGTTTTAAGAGGAAATATATTTGTAATGTTTTAATCATTACTTAACATAATTTTCAAAATAATTTAAAAATTTTCATTATTTAACATGTAAAACATCACAGTCTATAAATAATAAGTAACTACTTAAACATGTTATTGAAAAATATAAGATGTAAGATGTAAGACTAAGATGTAATAGTTTCCAAAATAATAATTAATGAACAATATAATTGAAGCAATGATAGTAATTTATTAGTGGTGTACGTTAATGACAAGTATTTATAAGTATAATCAATTATTGAAATAAATTCACAGACTTACTGACTGAAAAAACTTCCAGGCTCTTTGACTAACACAGTAATTACAGAACTTCTATTTATGGCACAAAATGGTCACAGGTGTTAATTAAATCAGTTAAAGAACCAGAACCATTCGCCTTACAGCTGAATAAAGTATTAGAACTAATTTTATACTTTACAGTAATCATTACCTAAACCACGAATAACTTACTTTATAACCTCATGAATTAATTAATATTTCATATTTCGATTAAAAATTAATTTTAAATCTCTTTGAGGATGTTTCTTAAATGCCTGCTTTAGATCAGACGCATCTTAAGGTAATAAATGTTACATTTTTTCTGAAGAATCTGAATAATTACTACATTGGACAGGTTTAGATATCCTACTTAAAATTAAAATGACGAGGTTAACATTTAATTGTCCCGTTAAAGCAATTAAAAAATTAACATAATTATAATATGCTAAAAATCAAAAGGTTTTGGGACTATTTAGTTTTGAATTATTTAGCTTAAACTCAATTTTAAGTTATAAACATTATAGGTTATTGACTACATATACCATTCGAAAGGATTTTATTAATCTGGGCTTAAATCAGTAATAACACCTTATATTGTGTAAGTATAACACAACTATACACCTCAGGCAACATAAATGAATCACACAGTAGATTATATTGCTGAATCTTTATAATTGGTACCAGAAATAAAAAAAATTATAAAGAACAGCATAAAGAACATTATTGAAATGTTACAAAAAATGTTCATATATTATACTTTTAAATTGTTAAAAACATGTTTTCGTTATCATGTTTATGTTTCGTTAATAGTTCTGACTTAGGTTAATAGTTAATAGGTTAATAGTTAATAGTTAATAGTTATTCGTTAATAGTTTCTGACATTGAATCACATATCAAACAAGATAACCCCATTTCAGTTCAAAGCCACGTCAGCGATCCAGGACACATGTCCGGTTGATGTTCAAAGCGCCGATGACGACGGTCAAGTTGTCTAACGATGTGACGTCATCGGAGCCGCTCGTTATAACTCGGGGCGAACCGACGCAGAGGCTGATTGGCTGACGGAGATGTGGCCACCACGGCATTTTAGTTATTTCATCACTTATAAATCATGACATTGTAATTTCATTTATATTATACTTGTATTGTATACTTGTCATTCTTATACTTGTATTGCCCTTCAGGTGAGCTCGTTCGCCGTGCTCACTTTCCATCAAGTTTTTCTCGCTCGCTAAGCTCACTCGTCGCAAGTCTATAATATCGTTTAGTCTTTTTATTACCAATCTTCCCTCAATAATTTAAATGAGAATGTCTGTTTATAAAATTAATGATCCTTTAAGTAATCATATGTTAGAATACAAAAAATTTGCTTCCATATAAGAATAACATGGTAACTTTTAGGACGTCTAGGGCTTAGCCCTGTGTGAATATTAATATGAAAATAGTCAGACTTTCCTATTTTAAGCCTAAAGAATGAGTACACCAAATTTCAGCTCACTAGCTAGTCGGAAAGTTAGAGTGTAAGTGAGGAATGAGTAAGTCAGTGAGTGAGTGAGGGCTTTTTCCCTTATATATGTTTAGTTTAGATGTAAAATTTGTTAACTTCTAAAAAACTTCTAACTGTCCTCCACCACTATAGTATATAGAGAATTATAGGAAAATCAGTCCTAAGTAAATGTGAAATCATTTAGAGTGAGGAAAATCTATTTCTTTTCCTCGCTCTAAAAGGAAAGTCAACGTAAATTTCAATGGCTCGATAAAGTAGTGTGTTTTGTGCAACAGTTATGAGTCTTGATACATATAAAGTACACTCATATCGGTGTTGAATGGTGAATTCATATTAGTAGTTCTTAGTAGGTCTTTAGTAGTTCCATCTAGGCTCAGCAGGCACTCTAGAGTCAGCAGGCTAACATATTTTTTTTTTAGTCTAAGAATTTTTTTCTAATTATCTCAATTTTAATGCATTCTCAATATTTCGATCTTAATAAAGGATATAAACTTATTGAATTAAATTTAAAAAAATCAAATACAAACATTACTAAATAAGTGATTGTATATATGGCATACTGCTATCAGAATGAGTGAATGGGACATAGTCAGTCCCAATGCTTGGTCGACACACAACGTTGATTGGACATGAGACGTCAAACCGTTAGTTCCACTCAGCAGTGATTGGTTCTGATCGTGTTTGTCAACTCAGACACAGTAAGTTACAACACAGCGTGTTTGTTTGGTACAGAATTCCACAAAATACTGTTAAGCATGGAGTGGATGTGTTGTTTTTCCGTCCCAAAACTGTGGATGGATTGAAATTAAACGATCAGCAACCAATCATTAAAATCTTATATGACCAATGATCAGCAAATCATCATTAATATCTATAAAAAAACACAATAGTCATGAAAGTACGAAAAACACAATTAACCCTGAATCAATATTTTATAAACTTAACTGGAGAGACAATAATAATACTGTTTAGTGGAGGATTATTATATAAAAGATATATAATGTGTTATAACAAATGTGGAATTAAATTATGTACTCTAAATTTTGTTACCTGTAGGATAAATATGAAAAAATGGATTTTAAAATTTACAATGAGATACTTACAACAATATTTTTAAATAAGGAAGATCGAGATCATTCAATCTATCCACTTCTCCCCACTTACTAATTCTTCATTACTAATTAAATACCTCTCATGATTCATTTGTATTAGTTGTTTTAAAGAGATCCCTCGCTTGAATACTTGCCTAAAATGTAAATGGTAGTTAATTACTAATAATTAACTAGTAATTTATAGTCATGTAAACTAACATGACTTTTTTACAAACTGTGAAATGGAAACCCCAATTTTCCCTATTAACCTCGGATCAGTGGAGCCAAACACGGGGGTGAAAGCACAATATTAGTTATGTCCACAACACACTCTGTGTGGATATTGTTCGCGTTTAACTTGGTAATCTATTATTTGATCTGCATATCAGGCCTGTATTACCAGGGATATTTACATTGGAGGAGGCTATAGAGTCATTCAGTACAAAGTTTAAGGTCTTGGGCCCAAGGCTATACTTGAGTATATTAGACTCAACCGGCTATACTTGAGGCTACTGTTGATTGTATGCTGTAACCCCCATTCGAACATCACATTAAGTTAAGGAGATCATTTAATCCCCGACTTGATTTTTTTTACTACGTAGTATTATTTCTATTAACTTATCCCTGCAAAAAGACCTACTATATCTTTCCAATTCTAAAAATAAATAATTTCTGTATTCGTATATTAATTTACAGAACACCAGGATTTAGTTAGTATTAATATTTCATCATACAATTCATTGCAATGTCGGTCATAGTTTCTAAATAGGAACCGCATTTGCTGACGACAAAGCAACAATGCTCAGACTACAGCTCAGTTGTCAAAGTGTTCTAACAGAGGGTTTGTTTACGCTACAATTAACCAAATCCTAATGAGATAGTAATTTCCTTTTAATTAATGCTTAAAATCCTCAAATAAATGCAAATTTATTAAGTACTCGTTCATAATAAGTAATTTTTTCACAAGTGTGAAACACTCATATTTCTTTATTGACATATTTCTTTATTCATAAAAAGTATATGAAATGTATAAAGTATGATACGGTAGTGATGACTTGTATGGTATAAAAATGGCACTTAAAAAATAGATATCTAAAAACAAACAATGTTATCATTTTAGATAAAATACAAAAAAGTGTGAAAATTTCTAATCAACAATACCAAGATTGTTAAGATAAGTAATTGGAGTATTTTTTTCCAATAAGAGAAGTATTTGTTTTTCACAGTTTTTATTATTTACTAGCAGTTACCCGGCGCCCGTTGCTGTGTTCAAATTAAGTTTTTTACATAAATAAAGGTATTTTAATATAACAAAAAATAAGGATAAGTTTTAAGTTTTTTTAATATAAAAAAAGTCAATGGCATAGAAAGTAAGTATATTAATATTATTTTAAGGCCAAAGGATAAACAGGCATTTTGCAAATTTAAACCCAGAATAGTCAAAGTTTGCCTTGTATCTTATTGATCGTAATTGCAAATGCAAGAGCACCTATAAGCAAATTTTAAAGTCCAGTGGAGCACAGCCCTACTAAAAAATATATTTGCAAAACCATTCTATGTGAGTACCTATGAGCAAAGAAGCATGTCCAAGTCAAATTTCAACCATGGTGGCCCTAAAGTAATTTAAAGTCCAGTGGGGCGGAGCCTTAAAGAGCTTAAAAATTATATTTGCAAAACCGTTTCCTAGTGAGTAGCTATGAACAAAAAGAATCGTACATCAAATTTCAACCCCGGTGGCCCTAAAGTAATTTTAAAGTCCAGTGGGGCGGAGCCCTAAAGTGCTTAAAAACGATATGTGCAAAACCGTTTCTTAGTGAGCACCTATAAACAAAAAGAATCATCCATATAATTTCAACCCCGGTGGCCCTAAAGTGATTTTAAAGTCCAGTGGGGCGGAGCTCTAAAGATCTTATAAAACTATATTTGCAAAACGGTTTCTTAGTAAGCACCTAAGAGTAAAGAGAATCGTCTGTCAAATTTCAACCCCGGTGGCCCTAAAGTAATTTCGAAGTCCAATCGGGCAGAGCCCTAAAAAGCTTCAAAAACTATATTTGCAAAATTGTTTCTTAGTGAGTACCTATGGGTAAAGAGCATCGTCCATCAAATTTCAACCCCGGGGGCCCTAAAGTAATTTTGAAGTCCAGTGGGGTGGAGCCCTAAAGAGCTTAAAAAACTATATTTGCAAAACCGTTTCCTAGTGAGTACCTATGAGCAAAGAGAATCGTCCATGTCAAATTTCAGCTCCGGAGGTCCTAAAGTAATTTCAATGTTCAGTGAGGCTGATCCCTAAAGTGCTTAAAAAACTATATTTGCAAAATCGTTTCTTAGTGTGTACCTATGGGTAAAGAGAATTGTCCATGTCAAATTTCAGCTCCGGAGGTCCTAAAGTAATTTCAATGTTCAGTGAGGCGGAGTTAAAAAACTATATTTGCAAAATCGTTTCTTAGTGTGTACCTATGGGTAAAGAGAATCGTCCATCAAATTTCAACCCCGGTGGACCTAAAGTAATTTTGAAGTCCAGTGGGGTGGAGCCCTAAAGAGCTTGAAAAACTATACTTGCAAAACCTATGGACCTATGGTGCAAATATGGACAAAGAGAATCGTCCATGTCAAATTTCACCACCTGTAGGCTTTTAATGTAATTGTGAGCTTCCGTAGGACGGATCCATAAAGACAACACAAACATCAACATTATACCTCACACCTGGTTACTTCTATGATTATAAGCAAATGCTTGAATGAAACTTTCAAATTTTTTTAAAATTACAGAAGTTCATTTTGTAAACACTAAATTTCTAAAACCTGACACGACACCATTGTATGCCCTCTGGGTCAGAGCCCTTTGGACAGTTTTGCACTAAACTTCACACAAACCATCCTTGAATAATGCTTAATAATGCCTGAAAATTTCGTTGCAATCTGTTGAGCGGTTTCGGAGTCTATAGGCAACATACATATATATTTATATACATACTTCCTCTTTTATAGATATAAATTATTATTTTTTTATTACGAAGTTTTGCATTACTCGGGTATCTAAAGTACGGTTTATTAAATAAATTTCCAAATTCCTGTGTTATTTGAAGATTGATTTTTTACAATCTTGGTATTGAGGAAAGTAAAGAACAAGTTGTATTTGAGGTATTTAAATGTCAATTTGGATTTATCTTCAATTGAAATAAACAGCATAAGATACTGACAAATACTTTCTCCCAACAATAGGAAATAGATGTTAAAAACCGCCAAGCAAAAATGTCTTGATGGTCCAGTCAGCAGTGTCGAATGGCTATCAGCTTCGTTCCCGACCAATTTTTCTAATTCAATTCTTCTAATTACAAATTACTAATGTTTTTAATACTGAAGTTTTATAACCTATATATTAATACGCAAGCATGTTTCATTTCCTCCTTTTTTTCTCAGCTCGTGTTCATCGTATGATAAATCCGAGCATACCGTTGAAGGATATATTTAGTCCTGTAGATGAGAAGAATCACATTGTAATTCACATCAGACTCCAGGGCTACTCCCCACAGGCTTTCAAAGCTCCAATGTTTTAATCTTATGGAGAAAGAAGAATTGAATGAATCATTAGTCAGCTGTTGTAAAAACAACTGCTAAAATTTAGGAAGAATAGATGTTTTGATTCTAAAATGTTTTTAAGCTTCTTGGGGCCAGATCAACTGAAATTGTGATCGAATTTCTTGCAGTATCTTTTTAATGCATTTTAATAATATATGTTTTTAATGCAATTAATTAACAAATTTGTATTCGTTTACCTACTGCGTACAAGTATCTAATTTATACTTTCAAGAAAGTGTTTGCTATGGAAACTATATTTTTTGCAAACTAATTTCAAGAATGTGACCAACCTTGTGTTTTCAACTGTGGCCTAAATTCGTTGTTTTTTTGGTTTTTTTTTTACAAATTTGAAACAACGAATGTAAAAGATCAATTATTTATTGATGGGTTTGTTTACTGCACCATTAGCATTGTTAAGGGACGTTGGTACTGGAATTGTTCAAAGGTTGGAGAATGTAACACGAGAGCAACTACCTACCAGGTGGGAGATGATGTTTGAAGAGGACCACAACCAAGAGGAGTCTGCTCACCAGCATCCCCTAAATAGAGAAATTGCGGAAGATAAAATTGTTAAATCCAATTTGAAAAAGAAAGATGAAAAACAGGGTTCACGTCCATCACAGATATTTCGGTCTGAATTTTTGGGTCTATCGCATGGTGTTTGAATCCAATTGCCAGACCAAGAAAACTTTAAACAGGTGAAGAGAAGAACACTTCAAATGGATCTTCCCCTAACCCTGAAACATTGGAAAATTATAAATACTTTTTTAAAAAAAATTTGGATTAGAGTTTAACATTATTAGTAAAATTGCATTATCAATAATTTTGTTAGGGAATCACCAATTGAGCTGCTCGATTTCAAACCTTCGCATGTCGGTGACTTTGCAACGTGCTTTGTTACCACCAATTTTCTCCAAATATATTTGAACAAATATGCAGTATGAATGCCCCAATTCATATGAACATGTGTTGATTAATTAAACTTCTTAACCCAACTAGTAGTTGTGCCATATACTTCTTAAGACATTATGGATAATAATAATTGGAAATTACCTACATAATACAGACAGACGAAAAGGTATGAAAAGGTAGAAAGTATTATTGCATTCCAAAAAATTGTATCGTCTCATCCAGTCACAAATCAAAGTAACCTAATTCAAAAATCTAAGTTAGATAATTCATTCAAAGTCATAAGTGTGAAGTGGATGGATGCCATATTCGCACCATAATAAAACCAATTATTTATTTATAAAGGATAATACTCGAATTTCAGTTAAAGCATAGTTTATTATTATTTGAGTTTACTATTTAAATCAAAGTACTCGTATTTGACATTATAAACTTTATTTTATTGCTTAACTGACTCTTCCCAAATCGAAAGAGAAAATTGCTTTCAAATACTCGCGATCTCAGTAGCAAAGCCAGAAATGTAAACGACTCAGTCTCTCGGTAATTGAATTGGTTATGTCTCCGAGGAGCGAGTTTATTTAAACCAAATGTTATACTGCTATTTATAACCAAAATTTAATTTATAACTTTACCCCCGCCCTTTTTACATTGGGAATCAAAATGTGCATCTTGTTTGTCTGTAAAACAGATCACTAAGATAATATAACAATGCATTATACCATCAATAATTGGATTGAGTTAATTTAAGATATTTAAAAAGAGTATGCATGTATGCTTTAATTAAAAAAGTGTGAATTAACTTATTTTTTATAGAAATAAAAGAAACTGACTTAATTTGATAGAATTTTAAATGAAGAGGACATTTTCCTTTTTTTATAGTGAAATAAAGAACATTTGTAAATATATAATAAAACATAAAAGCAGGACTGAAAATCAAATGAAAAGTTAGATTGTGTTTATTGGGTCCCTAACTATGAGTCAACAATGGTTTGTGACATGACATCAGCAATGCAGATAGAAGAGAGCAAATAGAACAATGCTGTAGACCACTGTTTCTCAACCTTTTTGTACCAACTGATGTTTTTTTTTTGTTTTTTTTGTTTGTTTTTTTTTTTTTTTTTTTTTTTTTTTTTTTGCTTACCACCTAAACTCATTATTAACTCTCCCCCTTCCCACACACCCCCCTACCCCCTAGAGTTACAACCGGACAGAACCTAAAGATTGTTTTTTTCTTTTTTTCTTTATGTATGTTTTGCTATATAATCAGTCGTAAGTGAAAAAATGAAACACCAATTTACAACAATTAAAAAAATTGTAATTTATTTGAACAAACATAAATTTGGATGAAAATTACCTAAAGTTCGAAGTTATACAAATAATTATAAATTAAAGTTAATTAATGTCATTATAAATTATCAATAAATGGAAAAAATATAGCCATACTACCATTTTAAGTCATAAACAGATTCCTAAAATACAGTTATTCATTTTTAAGGGGCGCATTTCATTACTTTAAACCACAAATAAATACACAATTTTAAATTTGCATGAGAATCGTGTATTTAGAGAATTTACTAAAACAATTACGATTATAAACTTTATGGTTAAGAGTAAAGAGACTCTTATTTAATGTTTAATGAACTCATTACACGATGTTGAGTAATAAACGCTTAATTCAATGCATTTCAATGAGCTTGTTGACAGCAAAACTGTCATGGGAACTCTTTGAGGTAACATCTCTGCTGCTGTTGCATGAATGAAAAAGTGAACATGCGTTCATTAATTAAACGTCTTAACCCAACTAGTGGTTGTGTAAATTAGGTACCTCATATACTTCTCAAGACATTATGGATAAAAGATAATTGGAAATTACCTACAGATTACAGACAGACTAAAACTAACCTATCAGGAGAATGTAACACGAGAGCAATTACCTACCTACCTGGGTGGGAGATGATGTATGAAGAGGACCACAACCAAGAGGCGTCTGCTCTTAACTAACTAAAAAACTACTAAAGTCATAAATTAATTAAATAATTAAATTATTTAATTAATTAATAATTACGTTAGGGAATTACCAGTTGAGCTGCTCGAATTCAAACCTTCGCATGTCGGTGACTTTGCGACACCGACAACTAAAACAACTAAAAACTCTTTATTACCGTAGGTCTCATGGTAAGACCTAAACAATAAATAAATAAATGTTTAAATAAATAAATAAATGTTTGCAAATAAATTAATATCTCCAAACATATATTTTGTTAAGTAAATTATTAAGAGAAGGGTATATCAAATATTTAATTTAATTAAAATTATCTCCGGAGATATTGTATGTTGATGTTATACTTACAGCATTTTTATACTAATTACATTAAAAACATTAGTAGTAGCAAAGTATAGCTGTTTAGATACATATTATTTTCGTACTTAGTAGATATGGTACTAAACACGGTAGGTTGGAGAAAATCCTTAAAAAGAAATTAAACCAATCTACTCTAAACTCGAAGTCTACCTCTTGAGAAGAGAACAATAAGTTGTGAGTTGAGTATCCACAATGCAGTTTACTTTTTCAATGGCTGGTTGACAACAATCTTTGTGTAAATGCTGAAAAAAACTCACTTCATTGATTTTAAGTTACGGAACACACTTGACTACACATCTAGCATATTCATTGGTGAGAACCAAATAGATTCTTGTATGAGCACAAACTTCTTGGGTCTAGTTTTGTTGATTCAAGTTTGAATTTTTCTGAACATATATCTAAGGTTTGTCGCAGAGTTAATAGTGGGATTTGTATTCTTCGTCGTTTATCAATGTTTGCTGATGTTAGTGTTCTCCTGACAGCTTACTTCGGGTGCATTTATCCTCACCTCAGCTATGGCATTGTAATTTGGGTAGCCGAAACAAATCAATCAAAGATGTTATTTCGCCTTCAAAAAAAGCAATCAGATTAATTTTTTCTATGGGATCAACTAATTCATGTAGAGGGGTCTTTTCAAACAACAAACTGCTCACGTTTTTCTCACTGTACATTTATGAAAGTCTTTCCTTTTACATAAAAAATAGTCATCTATTTCAATTTCGTAATAATTATCTCTACAGACCTAGACATGCAAATTACACTTTATCCATACCTCATCATAACACCACTTAAAAAAAAAAAGTCCTTTTACAGTATTGTTAAGCTCTTCAATGCATTGCCCTCAGAAATTAAAAAAGTAAGAGAAGTGAACAGGTTCAGGAGCAAATTAAAATCATTTTTGATCCTCAAGGAATATTACAGCGTCCAGGAGTTTTTAACAGATAAGAATACTTTTTAGTTAGAGGTGTGATTTAATTTTAGTTATGTTATTCACTGATTGTTGTATGTTGAAACCAACTGACAATTTGTCAATGCTATTTGTATAGTTTTATGACGAATAAACGTTCTTGATTCTTGATTCTTGAATATAAAGTAACGATTATCTTTTAATTACCTTTTTAATTTCACTCAATTTAAATAACCGCAAATTCCATGGTTATTTTAGAGCCATCAAAATAATAACTAAATATTATGTATTTACCACATGGTTTTAAACTATTATAAACCCATTAATATTTTAGTATTTTAAAAACAATTTAAAGCCACGACTCTCTTATTGTTAATATACAAAACATAATGATTATTAACTGTTAAATATCTCATACAAATATTTAAAATACGAAATAGGTTCAATTTTTTTATCTCATTTTGTTAAAAATAAAAAATAAATACCAACACCTTGTTTCAAATCTTTTGTTTTTATAGTAATTTGTAAATCTTTGTTATTTCTATATAATATACGGTTCACAATGGTTTGGAATCAAGGCGGCCAACCGAATGTAACAGCACAACAATACTGCGGGGGACACAATGGTCTCTTCAATATCAGGGCTATTGAACGTGGAATACCTGGGATAACATATTCATGGCCGGGGAGCAATATGGTGCGTAGTGATTTCATGGAAAGAAAATGTTATTTAAAGGTTGCCGTCAGTCTTTTGTTTATATTAAACATGTGTGAAGTTTAGAACAAAAAAATATTACGATATAATTTATAAAATAATTAACATATCAATGAAATTAACAATTGAACGGTTGCAACGCATTAATTCTCTTGGGAGGGGGGGGGTTGTACTTTTCTAACTCTCCAAAGCTTAAAGCAATGAGTTTTATGAAGAAAAAAAATATTTAATGAAATATTTTTTTGTATAAGGGTACCTATTAAAACAGTAATGTTTCAATTCACCTTTCCTCTAAAGGCAATTTCTGCATATCTATAAATCATTTTACAAGAAGTATGTAGGTAGTTGTCACCTATTTGAACATGATATGCAAAATGTTGCCCAAAAAAATTTTTTTATTATTATTTTTATATATATTCTATTTAAGAAATAATTTCACTGTTTCTAAGGTGCTTGGATATTTATTTATTTAAGCTTAAAATGTGTCCAATTATTTATAATCACCCTATATAATTCAAATATCATACAGTGATAATGAGTCTGATCATAATGTTGTTAGTTAAAATTCTAAAGTAGCTTCCCCTTATGAATCCTTCCCCGCTTATTAACTTTGCGGTCTTTTCCCGATATTATATTTTGTATAATAACACTTACATTGTTTTATATTATTTATGGTTTGAGAACACTCCATTTGTTATTCGTGAAAATTACCTTTTGGAAATTAAAAATCGAAGCATTTAGTTAAATTATGGACATTGAGTGGTAGATTAAATTTTCTAAGGATTTTTATAGTTGGTTTGCTTAGATATAACCGACTTATTTTTAAGGGATTTCTTTAAACAATGTTCGAATAAGTGATAAGAAATTAGATTACAAAGAAGTAATCGTACACATCCTGTGTCATAGTAATTGCATAGGAAGTTTTTGTGGGATGTAAAACTTGCATATTTTGAATCATCAGCATTACTGCACAACTTTAAATATTACATCTGATCCTAAATATCCAGAAATTTTGTAAAACGTCTGCATTATACAGTAGCTTTTCATAGGGCTAAAATGTCTCTGCTAAAAGCATATTTATCTCGCTCCATTTTAAGAGCGTACTGTGACAAAACATTTTCCTACAGTTTTATGTTATAAATATTTAAGTTTCAAAAAATCTTAGCCTTCAATGTTCAACTAGTTCCACTTACAGCTTGTGATCTCGGGAAAATCTATATACCGTTAACTGAGGTAAAAAATCTATATAATGTTAATCTATATAACGATTTAATTGATTATTTTATTTATTTTATTTTATTTATTTACATGCATTCTTTACAGGTTTAACACCCAATTACAAAGATGCAGTTCTTCTTGTAAATGTCCATTTTGATGGCGATGACACTGAAGTATACAGCTTAGTATTAAACTAGGTTATAAACTATAACTTATAACTAATAACAAACATTGGAATTGTAAGCTACAGCAAATAAAAACATAATAAGCAGGCAATTTGGCACTTATTAATAGTTTGGCTAAATAAATAAATTACCATTGAACCACAAGAACAAACATTAAATAGATAACCCACTGATGCACTTCCTCTTAAAAATTCCAAGTGTATCATTAAATATGTCCAAGTCCGTGACAGACAGCAGGAGGTTATACGACCTCATCATCCGGAAAAGCGGAGAGGATCTGTGGGCAAATGTCCTAACCTGAGGCACAGCGAAAAGAAACTTGCACCTGGAATTGAAATTTGGGACACGAATAGGCAAAGCCGCCAGGAGGTCAGGATCGTCCACATAGCCCCGAAACAGCCTATAGAGAAACACCAGTTCCAAGACTTTTCTCCTCAGACCAAGACTCGTCAGCCCAAACATACCCAATAGAACACCATATGGAACTTGAAATGTATATAAGTTAAAAGATTTAAAAAAAACAAATACCTTAAAAATCGTTTTTGTACTTTTTCAATTGCTTCTTCATAGGTAATTTGAACTGTGTTCCATATGATGGCCGCGCACTCCAGCCTAGCTCTGACCAAGGATGTATACAAAATCAACAAAGTTTTTACATCTTTAAAATGTCTTCCTGTTCTCATGATAAACCCCATAATTTTGTTAGCCCGTGATATGCAGTGTTCAATATGATAATTAAATGTCAAAGATGAGTCAATGTCAACACCCAAATCCTTAATACTATGAACTCTGGATAATTTGCTTCCACCAAGTAAATAATCCTGTTTAAAGACATTATTTATAGATCTTGTAAATGTCATTACATGGCATTTAGAAACATTAAAATTCATTTTGTTCATTTTACACCACAGATCCACATTATCTAGATCAGACAGCAATTTTACTACATCAACCTGGTTTGATATGTACATGAAAAGTTTCAAATCGTCTGCAAATAGTAGTGCCTTGGCTGAAACTATAGACTTAAATAAATCATTAATTACAATTGTAAATAAACAAGGCCCAAGGTTTGAGCCTTGAGGCACCCCAGATTTTACTGTAAAAGAACAGGAAGACATATTTTCATAGTAAACATAATGTTTTCTATTAATTATATAGGACTTTAAAAAAGATAGCAAGCGAATCGATAAACCATACTAATGCAATTTATTTAGTAAAACTTGGTGATCAACTTTATCAAAGGCCTTGGCCAAATCCAGGAATAAAGCATCAGTCTGGGTCTGCGAGTCCAGGCTCGAAGAAACATAACTAACAAAATTAAGAAGATTGGTGTTAATGGATCTCTTAGGAACGAAGCCATGCTGAATTGGAGAAATGAACTTTTTAAAATGACTAAAAATAGCTTTATGTATTATCATCTCAAATATTTTCGCAGGAACGGATAAAATAGCAACTGGCCTGTAATTACTTATTTCAGATTGCTTACCACTCTTGAAAATAGGAGTTATTTTAGTTATTTTCCATTTTTCAGGAAACAAATTGCTAGTTAAACTCAAGTTGTATAAAAATTCTAAAGGCTTAACTAAAAATTCGGCACAACCCTTGAAAAGATACTGTGGTAATTGATCAGGTCCTGTTGTGGTTTTTGATTTCAACTGTTTTATGGCAGTCTGAACTTGGTGCTCCGTGATGCGGTCCAGGGCCAGGCAGGACACCCCCTCCATGACGGCCCCACCACTCGCCACCTCCGCCGATGGTTCTACACTGTATTTATTGTATACTGAACAAAAATATTCCCCAAATGCATTAGCAATTGCTGTACCATTATTATATGTACAATCATTGTGACTCATAACCAGACAACGATTATTTTCCTTCCTTTTACTGTTGACAAATTTCCAAAACATTTTACTGTCTTCATTAATTGAACATTCTATTGAATTTAAATAGTTATCATGAGCGTCTTTTATTTCGTTTTTGACAAGGGACCTAAAATGTTTGAACCTTTCAAAATCTTCTATCTTCCCACTCTTCTTATATTTTTTGTGAAATTTGTTCTTTTGTTTTAAATTAAAAATAATATTACGATTAAACCAAACAGGATATTTAGAACGACGATTTTTATTAAAAGCACAATTTCTTTTAATGATTGAATAAATTTTATTGTAAAAAAACTCGACTGCCATTTCTATGTTTTTAAATGTGTACAAATTGGACCAATCAACGTTTGAAAAGTCTCTATAAATCTGCAAGAAGTTCGCTCGGCGAAAACAAAAGCCGGTTGCGTCCAGTGACCTTGAGCGATAAGATAATGGAGCCGTCAATGTGAACCTCACCGCCAGAGCCGGATGATAAGGATCCTCAACAACTAGTGGACTGTCATAATGTGTCACCTCTACATCATCAATATTTGTTACTATTAAGTCAAGTGTTTTATCTTGAAAATTACGTACATCATTTTTTAGTAAACAACCATGTAAATTCAAAAACTGCATGAGTTCCCTACATAATATATCACCACTCAACAAATGATTGATGTGATACATTTTCAATCTCGAATATTTCTTTGACATATTAAATGTCGTGACAAACCATTTAACAAGAGAATATCGTATAATTAATTATATTTTACATGTAAAAATTGTATTAAATTTTAAGTTTGTGCTATGTAGTTTTAAGTAACCTCGTTTTCTTAGCTACAATTCTTTCTATACAAAACACTGCCTTGAATCATCCTTTGAAACTGTTCAACAAACATTGAAGCAACCTACTTAACACTAAAAACGAGTGTCTCCTAGTTCTTTAAAAGTCTCTAAATTAACTATGACTAAAAACTTTATTTTTTACACAAAAATATTTTTATGTAATAAAAACTGTTGGTTATTGTGTACTTTATAGCTAATTTTATTACATAAATGTTACTTGAATTTATAAAAATAACTGGACACACTCCTAACATTTTAATTATTACTATTTGTAGCTTAACTAATACTACTTCTAGTAGTGAAAACTCTAAAAAATAACTAGTCAGTAAACTAAAAAAAGATAATTATATTTAAAATATGATATCGTCTCTTTCAGCCACATACCGATGGCAGTTCTCTCTAAATGCTATTATCGTTGATGATTCAGTTCATGTTATTTAATGTATCGTATGCAAATTTAGATTCATAATATATTTTTTATCATTCTGCACGAAATCAGCCTGTTTTTTGTTCTCTTAATAGTACCAAAACCCATTCTTTTACGTCCTAGGACTGAAAAATCATATGAGGAATTTTTTATGTCCAAGTACTGAAAAGTCAGCTGTTTGCCAAGTACATTACTATTGATTTATCAATGTTAAAGAGCAGAGTTTCTTTTAATTCAAACGTTATGAAAAGCATTGTTTGTAAATAAAGGAAATGTAAACACTGCATATTACTTACTTTGTAAATATAACCTCGAAAATACAACTTTATAGTTAATATTTTTAACGATCAAAAGTCTAATTTTCGCATTATGATAAAAAACGTTGTTCATCACTCGGAGCTAAAGTGTCTTTTTGATGCTTAATCGTTTTTAAAAACTCGGCTGTGCCTCGTTTTTAAAACACGATTGCGCACCAAAAAGACCCACTTTTGCTCCTAGTGATGAAAACTACTATTAATCTACAATCATTGCAATGAGCACTAAAAATTAAATTACAGAAACATCATAAAGATACATTACTAAGCCAATGATAAACCAGTTTCAGAATGATAACATTATGATACAGAAGATACCTTGTGATACAGGTTCTAGACCTATGAGAGCTCGGCATTAATTAGTATTAGTTTATTATTTTTCATTTTTATATTGTCCTTGTTTCATTTTGTTGGCACGAAGTTTTTTTGAGGACAAACTCAATTTGTTGACAACAGCGGACCGTAAAAATTATTATATGTTTTTACCTGCACTTTTTTAAGGCAACGATAAACGATAACTTTGTTGACTGATATCAACATTAAAGGCTGTTTTGTGTGCAATATGCTGGAAAATGCAACTTATTTCTATTTTCAATTTATACATTAATAAAAAACCATATTTTCCTTTTTTCTCTCATCTAGTGTGTAACGCATGTTGTTACTAATAGTCTCCTGTAGAAAAACATTACGAACAGATATTAACAAATTTAAGTTATTCAATATTTCTTAATCAGATTAAGTGATTTGTTTGTCGAATTTCAACCTGTGTGCGATCCCTATAACAAATTTAATACGCGACATGTTTTTTAGTTTAAGAACTCCTCATGAAGTTATTAATAGATTTTAATGATTTAGAGGTGATTAAGAAGAGTGAGGCATGGAGTTGTTAAAAAGAAAATTTTTTATTACCCATCAAAACGGAAGGCCCTACACGCCCTTAAAGTTTTTTATTTCTTAATTTTATTAACATGGTATTTTAATTGATTGATTTTCAAGTTTAGTTGTTAAGAGTAAACAAAGGAAACCATCGAAAGCTTCCAGCAGTTGTTCATCCCAAAGAGGTTATGTTAAACCAAGGAGCATACACACTTTTAGCAAACTTCACAATGTAAAAATGTGTATTATGCTGTAAAATATGTACATGATTAATATTTATTTCAATATAATTTCATGTGCTATGTATTTGTAATTGATTAATTTTACCATAAGCCTTTCGATGAGTCTTAAATAATCCATGTTTTTATCTTATTATCTTTTCTAATTTATTTCTTTATTTTGATTTAATCAGTACATAAAACGTAAACCCACGATGCATTCGACATTAAAATAGTTCGCCCGGGTGGGGGATGCTGCAGCGGACCCCTTGTTGGGGGGTGGGGGGGGGCAACAGAATCCGAATGTTGTTGGGGGACAGCAACGCCGCTGACGTCGTCACTCCGGCGCTGGAATGTTGTCATTATTGTCTGCGGCTCTCACTGGTTTTTATGTGACATTTGTGGGATTGATAATAAATTAAACTTTCTGCTTACTATCCATTTTGTTATTTAAACAACTGAATAAATCTGTCTAGTCGATTGATATTGAATTAGTCAGTTAGAACGATTTGTAATGATGATTATTAATAATTTATTAATAAACGAGATTAATATTGCATCAATTGCTTTTATAAACTTGACACTCGCCAATATATATATAATGTTTATAATGTTTATAAATATTATAAACATTATAATGTTTATAAGTTTATAATGTTCTCTGTTAAGAACATTAAAAAAATTCAATTATCTTTTTGGGGCCTTTCCCTTTCAGAACATATAGTCATGTAAGTATTTATTTTATTAAATGTGATTTCAATAACTCTTAAAATCAGGTAGTTATTTTGAAAACACCCTAATACAGAAAAATCAACTAAACCTGTTTAAATTGGGTGGGGTTCATAACTTCCAGGGATTATAACTACCAGGTCGCAAAATTCCATACAATTTTAGAAAATAATTAATTTTTATGTATTACAAATCAAGAGATTATTTTTAAGATTCTTTGTTAGAAGAAAATTATCTGAAACATTAATTTTGGTATATAAAGTGGCTTTAAACTAGGAAAGACATGTTAATACTCAATAAACATGTTTTATATTCTTTGAATATTACTGCGCCATTATGGAACCATGCAAAGTTCGAAACCAAACACAAGTAAACTTATCAGCCTTTACCAAAGAGAACGTAATCTTCTTATATGTTTGCCTCGTCTTTCCCTTACAACCGCTGTCATCTTTTTGAAGGATTTTCTTTTACTTTGTGGTAATCATCAATGTAAGATTGTTTTTAATCATTTTTTTCATAAATAGTATAAACCTAGTTCAACATGCAAAGCAATGTCATCACTGTACAGAGTAAGCTTGCTGTTCATAGGAGGGAATGAGCCCATATTATGATGACGTATAAAGAGTCAGAATAAAATGACAGATCTAATTATTACTTAACACATTTATTTAATTATATTTTTTGCAGTTCTAAATTTGAAATATCCTACAGGAGCATCAGGATCTGACTGATTCTTATTTACAATCACCTTAATATCCTTCGCTTATTTAAAACTTTAAAATATGTTTCCCCTCCTTTTTAAAAGAAAGCCATGTATTAAAATTCGTAACAATAAAATTCAAAACAAAACCAAATTGAAAATTATGAATTTAAAATCAATTAGACCTTTAATCTTTGAAAATGTAACCGTTGCAAGAAAACGTCAATATTTTTTTGGTTTAACAGTGTATTCAGTGTAATTTGTCATTTCTATGGTGGTATGATTTAAATAACTATGTTGACCGATAGTTTCCAATATCATAACAGAATTTTACAAACTAGATGTGATAGTAAGTGGTAAGTGGTTACACAATTATGTATAACATAAGTATTGTAATATTAAAAGAAGTACTAAAAAATATTTTTTTACATTCAATTTACAATATACCTGAAATATTAATGATATTATTGAAATCTGCAATACTAAAACACTGCCGAGACAATAATGAGACGTAAAGGCAAGAATACAATCAGTTGCCCTGTGGAGTACAGTGATTAAACTGACAAAGTGTGATATCTATTCATTGCGAGTTCATTAAGTCATAAGACAAACCGTCATCATTTTCAACCTTTTCATAGTTTTAATATAGAATGCAAGGACAGTTAGTTTTCATAAAGTACTGACCATAAAATGTCGCATCAGTAAATATTTGTAGTTTTAAAGTTACGGTAACAGTAGGTCTATGTACAACTAAGCGGCAATGGTCTAGTCACAGCTCGCCTGTCAAAGTGTATTATTACAAAGGATTAGTTTGCGCTACAATAAACTAAATCATCGTATTGTGATTGTTACATTAATGATGATTATCGAGTGTAAATCAATAGGACAACTTTAGTCTGTATATTTATTCGTTTTTCATACAATCTAGAACATAGTAACTAATAAAACTTTTAGTATAAAAAGGTTTTTTAGACACGCTTGGATAGAATAGGTGTAAAAATATTAATCATACAAAAATAAGAACTGAAAACAAGGCTTTTGTTATTGGCTATATGTTAACCAATGTTATTAAGAATTATTAACCTTTATTTTGATTGCCTATAATTAAACGTGTTGATGCGTTTTAGGGATATTTTTCATGAACACTGTACAAAATATTTAGTAATAGAATTAAATTGATTCTATGTTAAGAGCTGAAGAAATATTTAATGAAACCGCATTCGGTACAAATCAAATCTACGTTGTAAGCTGATGTAAATAAATCTCATTGAAAATAAATTTACCTTTATTGAAGGTTCCGTGTAATGAAAATGTCATTGAAAACCAAGGAATTATTTAAACTCGTTTCAGTACAACCACATTCCCTATTCTAAAAGCAGTTTTATTAATATTTTACTATAAATTATTATTAGACATATCAATTTAAACATAGGTATGACTTTAATGTAAACATATAAATTAATTAATGTTAAATTTGTATTCAACTTGTCAGTAACCGGTTTAAGTTAGACGAACAAATTTAATTATTCATTCATACCTAAAATAATTACATATTATGTATATAGAGGACTTCAGAAGGGTTAGTCACTTACATTTTAGTCCACCCGATGCAACCTTTCCTTTCCTTTAAAATTTTAAAATTTTACATACTCTTAGATTTCATCAATTTAGTTTAAATACACGATATAAATACTCATGAAACGTGTTTGTCAATTAATTAGAACGTGTCAAAATACAGTACAAAAAATCTAGCTTTAACTTAATTTAGTATGTATGTTTTGTTTTGAAATATTCCATACAATTTACAGACTATTATTACTTTTAAAATTTGTAGCGGTTAAAAACCAATGAAACAGTTTCGATTAAGATCAAAACTGTTTATTCGTTCAATGTGTAATGAAGTAGCCTATGTCAAATTAAATTCGTTTTTACATCTGTACATTTATTTAAATTTAAATTGTTTTTTCCTTGTACATTTTTTGGAATTATGATCAATACTGTATTCATCCTAAAACCTTACACTATAGTAATAATAAAACATAATAATTTGTTTGCATGTAACATATTTAGGTTAATTATTGTTGAAAGTTAAATGGAAACTCATAGTAAAATCAGATTATACTTTTGAGAGTTCTATGAACTGCTAAAATTATAGTTTTAATTAAACTTCCAGATTTAAAATTGCCCTAAATCCCCGGTTATTGCCAAGGTTACTTTGTAAAGTTCATAAAATGTTTGAACTCTTTTACCCATAAAATTTACCTCAAACGAAAGTTTTATCTACAAAATACAAGTTTATTGTTATTTTCAACTCAATTAACTTTTTATATTGTTTTACCTCGTATTTCCTTTTAATTGTAAGTTTTTAATTAAAAAGACAATCTCCCTCGAATTAACTTATACTGGTTAGTTATACAATTTACATAAACAGTACATACATATTTTACAAAATATTTAACCTACGCAATTTGCATTTACTTTATTAAACAAGTTACAAAAACTTTACTTAACTCAATTATTAATTATGGATAGTTTTATTTTGTGTCGTGTGATACAGTTGAGTTAAAGAATCGTTCAAAGAAAGGGAAAAATAAATACCTCGGCAGGTCGGCGGGGCAGATTAGAGGCTGGGTCTGGCCCAATTAATTCATTTCCGAGAAAGTTTCGCTGCTGGAATTAACGTTTCTCTCTTGAACATTATAGCATTCGAACTTTGAGTTTCATTCGACTTATATATTGTATTCCAATTAACCCGATTAACTGGTGGCTGGATTGAATGTTCTTGTATTTTAAGTAAGATTAGCTTAATAAAGTTTATTAAACATACTTTAATTTTTAGGTCTATGTTTTTATTGCAACTTCATATATTTTAATTATTACTATAATATATTATATTTGAAAATTTTTGATTTGAATATTTTGTAAAATACTGGGCTATTATTTTTTAATGTATAGGTACATAGAATATTACGAGTTTATCCATAGTATACGAATGAAGAAAATATATAATAACACTACAAATTTAATAGTTATGATTTATTATTTTCCATAAAAACAAAATTTATTTTATTCATATATTTTCTACTTCACCCTATTATAATTAAATTAATTGATATTTCATCAAGTTAATTTTCATGGAAACATTTTAAAAAACCACAAAATATTTTAATCTATTATAAAAATCAATTTACCTTATTTTTTATGATTGCACTGCCAACTGAATAGATACAACATAGATATTGATTAAAATTACACATCCACAACATACTTTGTAATTTTTCGGGTTTTATAAACAACTCAAATAAATAGTATTTTATAATAATGTATACGTGGATAAGGATGAAACAAATTAACAAAGATTCGTAATCCCTATTTAATGTTAAGTAAAATATTCTTCTGGCACTAATAATTAAAGGTTTTTTGAACAAAAAATTGGAGTTGTTAACCTTCAACATTACAATATAGCCATAGGCTTAAGGTCCAACCAAAAGTTAGCATGGTATTAAACCTGGTAAAAAACACACAATTTAGTATGAAGCTTTGCTCTATCTCATCTCCATATTGGTTACCGAGATATTAAAAAGTCTAAAGATAGTACATTATATTTTGGGGCTCCAATGTTAATCTTATGGAGAATAAGGACGTGTTATTATTTCACTTATTAATCAATTTTTGAATGAAACTTGGTATTTAGCATCATTTGGTTGAGATTCAATAATTTATGTTTTAAAAAATCTTGCTTTTTGTACTTATTATGGCAGCAAACCTGCATACTCTTTCCCTAAGGAGAATAGACATTTATTTCCCTATTTATGAGCACCAAATGAAATTTTGATTACAGGTTCATCTTGTCAAAATTAATATTACTTATTTGGAAATTTGCTGAGTACGCTGGTCTGCTGCGACGGGGGTAGGCCTATTCTTTGTTAGGCCTACAGTAACAAAAGAAAATTACAATTAGTTTTTAATTTTTTACCTCTACTTAACCCCTTACAAATAAAAAAATCAATAAATACTCTACAATTGATTTATGTGAAGAATGGAACTGTTTCAAGACCAAGCCTAAATATTATAACATTTTTTAAATGAATACATTATACGCCCAAGTATATCAGAAGAAGAAGAAACAACAGTTGTTGCTCAGAGGAGTGGCGATGGGGCCTCGTTATAACTTGGGTGATGGGGATGTCCTTAGCTGCCTTTGATCACGACCCTTCAGAAGGGCAATCAGTTACATTCGCCCTTCCCTGTAACGAGACAATAATGAGCCAGGCTTCCACCATTTTACAAAACACTAACTACTTGCTAAATTAAACTGTCTAAAAAATACTGATTACCGATAGTGTAAAGGTTGAATATTAAAAACCCCAAAATGCATGTTTTTATCACCAACTAAATGTTATTATATCAGGATAGTCTTAGAAGGCCGATTGTTTTTCAGATGATTTCATTTCATCTTTTGTGTAAAACTGATACAAACTAATTAAATTACCGCTATTTTGTAACAGTAACAGTATAATAAATTCCAAAACTATATAAGTAATGTGTTAAAGTTTGTTATGGAATAACTACAGTTGCTGTCCTGTAATTTGCGTTAGATTTTAATCCTTTTACTTAAGTAATACCTTAAGATATCATGTTAAAGGTTAATTAAAACTAGGAGTATCTATGCAGCGCGATGCGCTGCATATTCCTGATCATTTAATATTATCTCTTGGTGAACTAGTTATTGGAGTTCCAGTCAAATCAATAAATGCATTGAAACTATTAAAAAAAGTTACCGTACTCTTCACAATCATTAAGCACAAGGCAGAATGCCAGTACAAAACTTTGTATGAAGAAATATATTCGGTAGGCCCCATTCACACAATATGGCTTTTCACCCTGCACTATGACTCCAAACAGTGAGAAACATTTTGTATGTTACCATTCCTATTGATCAAGTGCCAATGGTGAAAAGGCGTTTCGTGTGAACAGGCCCTTACAGTTGCTTAGAGACTTGGAGGTAGAAATTACTCTGGTAAAGTAATTGAAAAGTAATTTCACAACATCTCTGACTGATTGTTCTTTTAATGAATGTGAAACTATCCGAGTGGACTCTGATGGCAGGTGTTTCACAAACTTCGCTCTTGTGACACCATTTGTCATTCATTATCTCAAATGAGGAGTTTTCCGAGTGATAACATTATTTATGTTTTGTATCCTTTTGTCTCTAGTATCATTAGAAGTATACTAATGAACTATGTGTATAATTTAAACACATGGTTACAGCATTCATCACTAATACAAGTTAATTATACTAGTAAACGTGTTGCTCGAAATCGAGCATTTTTTTATTACAATACAAATGTTACTTTTATCTCTAAATCATTGACGTCCAACCAATCTAATATTGTGAATATCTGCAATCACCAAAGCTACACGTATTTACAGCTGATTATTAACAGATGTTTAAAATGCTTTATTCAATCCCAATGTCATTTAAATGGGAAATTTTGAGATTTTAATGGTGGATAACGCCTTTATTTTCCGTCAGATTTTCATCAGTTTTTGGCGGAAACAACTACAGGCCAAGCCCTATCCAACGACACCAAAAACTTGAAAATCAGTTGAAAATTGTAGGAGGAGTTCTCAAGACAAAAAAAAACCCTTAGCGTATTAAATAAGTATAGATAATTTACATGAACAGTAGGCCACATCTCTTATATTAATACGTGAGGGCTGTTTTTTGTGAACAAAACTCCTCCGTTATTCCTGGATCAATTTTAACGTTTGAGGTGTCAAAAGAATGGCCTCAGTTCGTAGTTTTGCATAAAGGTTTTAGATTTTTGATATTTTAAGTCTGAAGCCTACGGGAAGCTTTTAAAATTTGTTTTTTGTCCATAAGATTAACATGGGGAACAATATTAATTGAATTTCAAAATAAAACAGCTGTTGATAGTAAAACAAACAAACACGTGTTAAAAACTAGCTGAACAGAAGCAATTGAACTAATGGTACTGACATATCAACAAAATTCCACAAGGAGTGTCTACGTGTGGAACAAATTATTTGTGTGTTTTACATTTTTCCTGAAAATGTTTAGTTAATAGATTTTTCTTAAACTTCGTATTCATGTTTATTTGGGCACAAAAATAAGTTTAGTAACTTAACCCAAGAAAAGTTGGTTTCCTGTACAAAAAAAGATTATAAATTGAAATTTTTGACCTTCTTTAGGGTTATCAGATTGGTATTGAAACAACAACGAAAGTTAACAAAAATCAAAATAGAACTCCTAATGTTTGCGCATGGGTTTTCAAACTGCTGTGAGCTGGGAAAAGGGATAGTTGGTTTTTGGTGTAAATTAATTAACATGTTTATTACGATACTATAACAAATTTAATTCAGAATGCTACACATATTAAAATACCTGTTTAAAAGATACAACATTAAAAAGTTTTTTTACCACCATTATAGATAACAAGCTGATTACAAAAGTGGTTTGTATAAAGAGAATTTTAATTAAAATATGAATGCCATATCAAACCAAAATGGGCCACACCAACAAAGAGGAAGCCTATATTTCCTTAATTTTTGTGATTTCTTTGTTTAAATTCTGTAATGCAATGGGATCTAAACAAGTAATAACTCAAAAGAGCACAAAAAAGAGATTAATATTAAACAATAAATATAACAAAACCTAAGTTAAAGGAGGTTTTAGTCAGTTATAAATAGTAGTTGGCTTATTCACTTTGTCGACTACTAACTCATACTACTGTAGGCTACTAGAAGAACAGCCGCAGTGAGTGCTGCATAGTTCATACAGGACCGGGTAGTTGACATAAATATTATTTTTTCTTCTGTTGTCATTTACGTTTTTAATGTGATGAACTATCTAGATCAAACATCTGTGAACTTATTCTAAATTTTATAGGAGTTTTAGGCAGAGGCTCTAAGACAAATCACTGTAAGAACCATCACATAATCCTACCGGTAGCTAATTTGGACCTAAAAGAACAACCAGCAAATCACAACACCATCACATTGGGAAGTTTGAGAATTATTGATGAAGATCGATCAATGAAATACCAATATGGAGTAATCTGATTTTAACTACAATTTAATTTTCATTCAAAGTAACTCAGAAAATTACCATGGAGCAAGGTTTGATCGTCATGTACCCTCGATAAATGCAGCGCATTGCGCTGCACGGGCCCCCTAGTCTATATATTAATAGGCAAGCATGTTTCGTTTCCTCATTTTTATCTCAGCTCGTGTGCATTGTAGGAGAAATCCATGCATACAGTGAGAAAGGTACAGTCCCGTAGATTAGCAGGATCCCATTCTGATTCACATCGGACTTCAGGGCTACGCCCTACAGGCTTTCAAATTTCCAATGTTAATCTTATGGAGGAAGGATAATTGATTGGATCATTAGACAGCTGTTGTAAAAAAACTGCTAAAAAAAACAGGAAGAACAGATATGTTTCAGTTATAAAAAGTTTTTAAACCTCTTGGATCCAAATCAAATGAAATTTTGGTCAAATGTTGGTCGAGGCAGTCGATCTAGTACACGTTATTTCACAAAATATGTAACTTCAACCATTTTCATTTACTTTATTAGACAAGTTACAGAAAAACGTAATTTGTACAGTTGGTCCGGTAACTTGTACCGGTTGTACATGTACCTAACTTTGTAAGTCTGGCAAATAAAAAGTAGCTATAATGAAATTATATAAATTATATTTTTGTGCTCTCAGACAGTTTTTGGTATTTAATGCTTCTGTTTATTCAATAGTTTACTGGTAATTAAACTTTTTGTAGCAAGAATTTATTGTAATGAAGGAATCACGGCAAATTAAAATAAATACAGTGGAGAGACAAAACAAGAGAGCAGTGGAGTCAGAACAATCATATATTCTGAAACTTTCTCAACATGTGTTGCAAAACAAGGGTGGTAAACTGTATTCCAGTTCAGTTTATTTCACTGAGTCAAACTTGGTTTTCACACCTTAAAATAACCTTGATTTTTTATTAAAACCTAATTATACTTCATTTTTACCATAATAATAATTTTAAATTCTTTTTTTCTGCAATTTAGAACAAGTTTAATTTAAAATAATTATTAACATAATTGATAAACAAAATCAAATTTTTGTTGTTAAGGTTTAACAGTCTCAGACATAATTTTAACGGGTCTTTGAATTTTACAATTGGAAATTTGTTTCAACTTCAATTAATTGGTTTCAAACATATCACATTCACATATTCAGCAGACTCCCTCTTAACCAGCCACCCCGGGACCAGCCGGTTAAAGCCTTGCACCTTTAACAACGTTAAATTATAGTTCTCTATGGCTGGAATAAGATAAAAAAATAACACTAAATCCTGTAAGGAATTTATACACACCTACTCGATCATGTGCTATAAACTTATTCCCGGTGTACCATAACAAAAACAAATCACATCTAAACATATACTGATAAGACTAAACTAAATAAAAATTGGTATGGTAAAAACTTGATCTACTGGAATGAAGATAAACAAACTTATTCAGTTCTAGAGTGACTTTACTTCCATCCACGGAAGTTCACTTGGATTGTTCTCTGGAACTGACTGCAATATGAATTGAAATTGATGTGAAAGATAGACATAAAAACAACATTTCTGGCAAAACAAGAGCGGTTAAAGTGATGTTGTGTTTAAAGTGGCTGGTTAAAGTTGGTTTTGTAACAAGGTAGGACGGTTAAAAGGTGGCCGGTTAAGAGGGAGTCTATGTAATTCATACACAAATTGATACATTTAACACGTTGAGTGCGGCAGAGAATATCGGAAATCTTTCCCGCGGGCCTGAAATTTTTTTTTCCATAAAATCTTACTTTTTGTCTCCAGAAGTCCAGATTGAGGCGGCAAACTGGCGTTCTTGCATTATTTCACAAAAAAATGGCGTCCAAAAGTGCAGGTCTCCGGTGACCGAGCCGGCCCGCGCAACGACAAAACATGGTTTTTCGTAAGACAATATCGAATTTTTACATCAAAAATGTTTAATATAATTATAATAATGTTCAATACAATTATAACTAATATTTACAACTATATACAGCCCCTTCAACCCTCCCAACCATTGTTTTTTACTTAAACTTCGTCAAGGTACTGGTTGATGCATTTCTGGTATTGGGGAGTCCATTTTAAATAAAAGACGATAAAACTAAAATAAAACAATATTAAACATAATATTGTGTCACAAAACTCACAAAAACACGAAAGAAACTCTTCAAAAAGAGTTAAAAATAATTTAAAAAAGTTCAGGTCACAATGGACCGGAGCCGGCTCACGGGAAATGCGGGCGACGCACAACCGAAAGAAGGCAGGTTGTCCTAGTAACGCACGTATAAACAACTCCGAACTACTCCGCAACCCAGGGCCACACTGACTGATTCATTTCGTCGAGTCGCGGCAGATGACACGTGACCGGGCAGGCCGGCGTGCGTGTTTCGCTACCGGTCACCGGTGACCGAGCCGCACCCAAAGTGTTAAAGGTTGTGCATGCAAAGTTTTTTCCATATTTTTTTGTTTCAACTGCTTTTTACATTGTAACCATGAAAAAAATGTTAATTATATATTTATTTTTTTGGACAACAACTTTTTGTGATTTTTTTGTGACTATCTACGCCAGTGGTATTTTTTTAACATTTGACGGGGAATGGTCCAAACCCCAGTCTTGTTACTATCTAACATCGACCAGTTGTTAGAAAGCATCATTAATTAATAGCCCAATGACAAATGGCAACTGGGTCCGGAATCGAACCTTTAAAAAGCTACTAACTTCCCTCAGGTTCAAACCAGCAACCTTTGGATTCAAACTTATCTGACCTCAATAGATACTAATTGATACTAGGTTGTTTTTTTGTTGTACTAAGCACAACAAAATACTTAGGCCTGGTAATTGACTCAAATTTAAAATGGAGCCAGCATGTTGACAAACTTTGCTTAAAACATATAAGTCTGTCTGTTTTGTCCTGAGGCGACTCTCACTAGTTACAGACATGGACACATGCCCTTGGTATACTATTGTTATGCCTTCAGCTAACACAGCCTTGAGCTATGGTGTCATTTTTTGGGGGAATTCAACGGATTCAATCAGGGTCTTCAAAATTCAAAAACGAATGATTAGAGTCTTGGCAAGGCTGGCGAGGTGTGACCACTGCAAACCATGGTTATAATTTTTTCATAATTAAGACCACCGAATCATCCTCCATATTATGTACCTGTTTGAGGGGTGGGGTGGGGGTTGGGTTTCATACTGGGCGTACCGGTTTGGTCCTTTAAAATTATGGCAAGCCTAATAAGGCATACGAAGATAATTACTAAAATTACTAGGATTAGCTTATATGTATATTCATAGCAAATCCTAGGTTTTAATTCTATATTTACAATCTATAGATTATTATTTCTAGGGATAATTTCAATAATTATTATTAATGATTGGTTCAATACAAAGCAGCATAGGGAGGAACTCCGGCCACTAACATGCAAAGAGTTCCTAAACAACAGAAAAACGCCACCAAAATACTTGCTGAACTCCACAGCTGTAGGGAATTATTCCAATCAATGAAGGTGCTGGATCGGTGTACAGTGTACAGTGGTATGGCAAAAGGTTTGTTTTCACTTACTTTAGCAAATTATTAATACCTAAATATATATATATATATATATCTTCTTCATGTATATTGAACATGTACATATGTATGCATGGTACATAAATGTTGGGCAAGTTTATCACTCACAAATTAAAACGACTGTTCATTTATTTATATTCATCGTATGTTCAAGACTATATTATAGTACATGGCATGTATGTGCTGTTGTCATGTTATCTGTTTATGTATGTCTTATGTTTATTTATTTGATGAACATTTTACATTTTGTTATGTTAATCATAGATACATCACATCCTTGTTAGAAGCCCGATAATGACTCCACCTGGGTCCAAACTAGTTGCGGCTTAATATTTGTATTACCGGTATCAATTATTTAAGGCATTGCCAGATTAATATTACTAGTTATTATTACTTGGTATTTATTTTGTATTTCTAGGAATTTAAACCAGTAATGGTATACCGTATACATCCGTTTAAGAAGCATTGGGATACTGATATGATGAAAACTCTTTTCAAAAACTCTTTTCAGTAGAAAATATTGCTGATATCTTTTTTAAATATGACTCAATCATCTAACAGAGCATATTTAAAGAGCATAATAAAAACAAATATTGGTGAAAATTAAGTCTGCCCAACTGTGTGCACTTATTGATCAATAATATTTTACAAATAAATCAAAGGCTGTGGTGCTAAGACTTTTAAAAATTATTTTCTGTAATGAAACCTCCACTTAATGGGTTGTGTATATCCCCACTAAGTAAGAATTAGACCAAGACCAAAGATTTATATTGACCCAAATGGTTTTTAAACAGGAGAAGTCAATAAAACAGAGTCAGTTTTTACAAAATATTTTATTGTTTTTACATTAAAATAATCACTATATTATACTGTACAACGATATAGAAACTCTTTGTCACAATATAAAAAAATTGCTGAGCCTCCGACCCAAACCAAAATATAAAAATAACACTTCTGAGTGCACGACTTCATTTAACAATTTGGCTGTTTTCAGGTAATAACAACAATAAAATTAGTTTAAACATAACAAGAGGGTTTAGAATAACAAAATCTCGAGTCGTGACCCATATGACTCTAAACAACTAACAACAACAAGAAAAGAAATAAAAAAAAATTGATGGACGGAGGTGTGGTCATCAAAAGAGGCTGACAAACTAATAAACAAATATTGCAAGATTTTATTAGTTTTAATTTAAATAACAACACTTGCTTACAACACATTGATATTGTTGAAATTGAAAAATAAAAATAAAAATGTAAAAAGTAACTGTTAAGTCAGCACCTTATGAGTTATATGACTGGAATGTTGAGTTTACTCTGGAATGTTTCATATTAGACTTCTCAGATAAATGTCTTCCTCCTTGAAAGGTTTAAAATGCTAACATTCACTCTACTAACCACTTTTATGATATATTTTATAACTATACACCCAATATACACAAGCAGACTATAAAAATATAAATATTCCAGTCGATTTTCGTCATGACTATTTACAAAAGGTTATGATTTCTAAAACCTAATATTTATAATTTATTCAAGCACTGATCCAAGCCCTAATTAAAACAGTTTCTTTATCTGAAAAGCCTAAGAGGATTTTTAAACTCTACATTTTGATGAATGTCATGAACAGATCTGAAGTCACCTTTGACAACTCTCATCCATGGTAATACTGCAAAAATACTTACAAATTTCTTAGTCAATTAAACTCTACTAATATACACAACAAGTCAGTGAAATATTACACAACAACTTACTGTACCTGAATGTACAACAATTTTCATACACGATAAAATTTTATCTTTACAATTTCTCTTTGCTTATTATTGTGTAAAACCATAGAAAAATATTGTGCCTAATAAGGCATTATTTAGAAGTCGTATCAGCTTTTGACAGTTTACGTAAAGGGTGACTGAGGCCAAGTTTCAGCCCCTAATAGGCTTCACTGATAATCTTTCTAAAATGGCATTTCTTAAGTCTTCATGTCAGGAAAATATAGTCTTTCATCAATAAAATGTTCCTTGCGTTGGATTCAGTTCAAAAAGGTCTTTTTGGCAGTTCTGTGTGATTTTGTATTGTTATCAAAATTGTATGTACAAAAATATTCTAAAAGCCTTTTCAGGTTGTATTAAAATTTTACCATTTTGATTTTTTTCGATAGATAAAAATAAAGAAAAGCATAATATGGTCTTACATATTTTGCTTCTAGTTTCCAAGTTACTTAAGGGGAAGAAATTAAATAACAACGTTTGAAAATCCCTCTACTTTGGCATTTTTGAAACATGAAATGCTTCAATGTTAAATTATCAGCAATCAACAGAACTGCCTCCCTTCTTTTCTGTACAAGAACTGTCCCCACGCCGACGTCACACTGAGGAGTGTCCAGATGTTCCCCCACTATCAACACTCCGATTTGTCCTCCTCTACAAGTTTCTGCGTGTCCTTGCCCGAGTCGGAGGTGACGGGATCCAAGTCCCGATGTCTGACAGTGATCTGCGGCGAGGATCGTTGGATCACACTCGACGGCGCCAGCACTGCAGACGCCGGCTCTATTACAGGCACCACCTGCACACAGACAGGATCACAATCAGCACTCCATCTAATCAACACTAAACTTATGTAATCCTTTACACTCTGTCGTGTGATACATCAGATATTCCTGTTTTTGAAAATACTCAAATGGTGTACGCAATCAATAATTTGGCTTAGCAATTATAAGAATTCTCTGATGCTTTTAACCTGAATTTCAACATTTTTTAAGAAAGACTGATTCACTTTTTTACACCTTCCAAACAGATTTATGGAATTTTGTTTAAGAAGTTAATAAATAAAATAAAATAAATAAAAATTTATAAATTTATAAATAAATAAAAATTTATTTGGAATTTACACACATTCTTTTAGGAAAACCTACAGAGTTTTACAAAATAGAATATTTCTGAACATCAGAGGGCAAAGTTACTAGGGTCTTAACTTTTTAGTGATACAATCAGATAGATACAACTGAGAATCATCTGCATAATTTTGTGGGTTTTTATAAAATAAAGATTTTTTTTAAATTAAGAGTGAAATTTCAACAAGGTTGAACCAAATTAGCATGACACAACATTATGTGAATTTCAGAACCACCTTATTATTTTACCTGGACTGGTCTAGATCTTACATCTTAACACATTTATCATTGATCACTAGGGGTGTGCGAGTACTCGAGTGGTCGAATAGTTGTGGTCGAATACTAGCACTATTCGGCTCGGCTCGAGGTTATGCCAAACTATTCGAGTGGTCGAGCTGAAAATAATTACAGAAGCAACAATTCCACAAAAGAAAAAGAGTTAAGAAGAAAACTCTGTACTAACAATTATTTGATTTATTAATTAATGGAAAAACGCAGAGAAACACGGCAATTATAATTGAGCTGTGTGATCGCAAACAGGGTTAGGGAGGCAAGACGATGGCAGGTGCAGGGCGGGGTTTGTTTACGACTCAATAGGACCACGCTAATGACCTTGACTGGTGGAGTCAACACACGCACGCACTCTTACATGCACCCACACACACACACACACACACACTCTCACACACCCTCGCCCAAAGAAAGGTCCTATTAGTTTCCACTTCATTGTGTAATTATCGTTTTGATTCGTGGGCTGTTCAGTGACCCTTAGTAATTTTGGGTTATATTCTGCAAAACAACACATTTCAAAATGCATTTGATTTGCATTCCAAGAAATGTTTTGATAAGTTACATTAACATTTTATTTGACAAATTTATTAGATTAATTTGGTAACTAAACATTTAAAACAATTTATTGTTCTTAAATTTTTACCACTTAGACAAAAAGATGAACAATAACTTGTTTTTGTTTGCGTGCTCTTATCTTGAATAAATTATCCCAAGCGACCCTCTCTCCCCCCTTCACCTTACCCACCCATCCCAGCTGACAGATGCCAAACAATAGAACACCTGACCTTGGTTTTTTGTCCACATTGGACCCTTTTATTATTCCTTGTTCACTCAATTAGAAGATTTTTGAACCGTGGTTTTGGGTTATCCGGGATCCTTCAACCAGTCATTACTCCGGTTAATCGGGAGTTGACTGCGTTTTACTTTTTTCATTTAATGGCCAAAAAATGGCCTTTTGGGAAGATAAAAGATAGTATTTTTACAAAAAAAAATTATCATAATTTTTTTTTTTTTTTTTTTTTTTTTTTTTTTTTTTTTTTTTTTTTTTTTTTTTTGCTGTCTGGGCTTGGCTCGGCTCGGCTCGAAACTCGAATATTTCATTACCAGCTCGGCTCGGCTCGGCTCGACCAGAAAATTCACTATTCGCACACCCCTATTGATCACTCCAACTGGCAGTGCAACGTCCTACATAATTCCACTTTTAAGTTGTGAAAAATAGTTTCCACAGACATTACAGCATCTTTTGTATTTTTCACTTAGTTTGTAACTTGCAAGCTAGTTTATAACTTTTCAAATTTGCCAGTATAGGTAATTTTGGGTCAATAAATACATTACTTTTAATAGCTGCATTTACAATTTATCCTTTTTAGGATTTTTTTAGTTTCAGTTTACCTTGCTAAGGTCAGCTGGCACCTCGTATATTCCTCCCGTGCCATCTAACGCATCGTACATCGGGTTACTGAAGTCTCTATTCTTACTGCTGATATCAGCTAAGTTGTACTCAACATCTAGTGGTTCCTGAAAATAAAAACATTTGCTTATAAGAGATGAAATCAATTTTGTATCCTATCATGTACATCCTAACCTTAACCAGATGATGAATACAAAGAAAAACACAAAGCCCCCTTGAAGACAAAAACAAAAATTCTGTGCCTCTTTTAATGGAAGAACTAACTGAACTTTTAACATACGCTTCATCGTATTCAGTTCAATCAGAAAAATGCAAAATATCAATTCAATAATGGATAGGTATTCTTAGGATGATTAAGTATTCCCTTGTACCTTTTAAAAAAATTAAATTAATTCTATAAGGAAAATTTTACTTTGTTTAGCTAAACCAATTTTGTTTGAATTTTCATTTACAACAAGCTTTAGGGTCATATTTATAGTATATTTTTTATTACATATGTGCAATCTATATATTAATAGGCAAGCATGTTTTGCTTCCTCCTTTTTTTTCAACTCGCATACTGTTAGAAAGGTATTATTCTGTAGATGAGCAGAATCGCGTTTTAATTAACACTGGCCCTCAGGGCTATGCCCTGCAGGCCTGCAGGCTCTCAAAATTTCAATGTTAATGCTATGAGCGAAGATAATTGACTGAATCATTAAACAGTTGTTGTAATAACAAATGGTAGCAATTCAGGAGGAACAGATTTTTCAGTTATAACATATTGTTTGAAAAAATTTGGTCCGGACAGTTCAGATGCACTAAAATAACTTTGGTTGAATTTCAACCAGGAGGCAATCTCTAGTTTCTAACAAAATACCCCCGTCGCAGCAGACCTGCGTACTCAGCGAATTTCCAATGGAATTTCAGATTATTTACTTTCCCCATAAAAACACCATAGGATCGAGTATGTAGGTTTTCTGCCATGGGCTGTTGTTAGAAAATCTAAGTTAATCAATAATTGGTGAATGTAAACACAAAATTGTATCAAACTCTGGCAATTTTTTATTTTCCCCATAAACCCCATGGGGGTGAGTATGTAGGTTTGCCGCCATATGGGTTTTGTAAGCAAGTATAAGTTAAACCTTATATAGATAATGTACACACCAAATTTGATTAAGTTATGTCAATAAATAAGCAAGATATAGGGTTTTCTTGATTTCCCATAAGAATAACATGGAAAACACATTTTTGGATTTGCCCCGTAACCAATTATGCTATGATAAAAATTCAAAATACCAAATTGTTTGTTTTTTTAAGCTCTTGTAAATGGTTTCAGTTAAAATTGATGAATTTTAAAAATTAAGGTCCAAAAATGCAAAAAACCCATTTTTGACCCCTTTGAAACCCCATAAAACCCCGTTCCCATAACCCGACAATGCTGGTTCGCGAACTCATGAAAATAGACTTGGTCTTACACCTCCATACCAAATTTCATCAAAATCGGAGGTCCCCTTCAAAAGTTATCAGTACCACGGACACATAGATATATAGATATATAGATAGATATATAGATATATAGATATATAGATAGATATATATATATATATATATACATATATATGAAAATGAACGAATGGTGTTTTTGGCTTCTGGGGACCTCAAAATGAAAAAGTAAAGTGGTCCTGGGCTTAGGTCTTACCATGGCTACTACCGTAATAGCGTATTCCCTATAGGGAAATTCGCTAAAATGTTAAAATGTTTTACTACAAAAGAATTTAAACTGATGCAAACAAATTTGAGATACAGTAATACTCTTTTTAACAGGTTCATTGTCAGCCTGTCCCTTCAGTAGTCTGATGGTTTTCAGACAGAGCTAATGTGCAATTCTGTCACTAACTAAGCCAATTAGTGCCTCTGCTGTAAAAAACACTTTTTTACAATTTAATTGCCATTCAATGACAACATTAAAATTTTTGGTCGGTATTTTAGAATGTTTAATGTTTTTTTATAGCTAGCGGTCACTCTTCCACAGTCATGTAACATAATTTTATACAGTCTGGTTGAGTTAACAGCGAGAGTCACGTAGGCTCCAACGTTGTATTGACTTTTTACAATAGTCTGGCATTTTCACTAATTCGGCACATTTTGGTCTCATATGTCTCAGATTACTGAGAGTCTATTATGAATGATAATTAAATAAGTAGAAAGTATCAATAAAAAGATTTTTTCATTGATCAAATATATACTTACAACTCCAGGTCCGTTACTGGAGAATGTTGGAGAGCCGAACTCAACATTTGTGCCCTGTCTGAAGGAAACACTCTGGGAGTTGGCTAGACCCAGCACTGGTTTGCCGCTGTAAACAATTGTTATATTATTTTTAAAATTCCACTAATTAACATAGTAAAAGTGAAAGATATGTGATCACTTATGTAATGTTTGTATGTAAAGATGGTTTGTTTTCTTCTGGTAGATTAGTTAAATATGGTGTGCCTCAGGGCTCAATACTTGGCCCTATATTGTTTGACATTTATATTAATGATTTACCAGCTAATATTGATAATGATTACAATGATTGTGTACTGTTTGCTGATGATCTTGGTCTTAAAACCTGTGGTAAAAACGATGTTGTGATAAAAGAAATTTTAGACGTTAGTTCCTCAGTAATAAACGACTGGTGTTTAGCAAATAATTTGTCCTTAAACTTAGAAAAAATCTGTGATATTAATTTTAGTTATAGTAATAATAATTTTAATATGGAGCATAATAGAACACTGAAGTTTCTGGGCATTTGGCTTGACTCAAAACTATCATGGGATAAGCACATTAACGACACTATTAAAAAAATGAACAAGGGTATTTATATGCTTCGGAGATTAAGTTCAGCAGTAAACATGAATATTTTAGTCCAAGTTTATTATGCACAAATACAAAGTATACTCTGTTATGGGATTGCTATCTGGGGAAATTGTGCTCAAGCTGAAAGACTCTTTGTTTTACAAAAGAGAGCTATCAGAATAATATGTAGTGTTGATGGCAGAACACACTGTAAGCCTTTATTTATAAAACTTGGCATACTAAGTCTCCCTCCTCTTTATGTATTGCACTTACTTAATTATGTTAGAACTAATAAGGATAAATTTGGCCTAAACAGTGATGTTCACAAGTATAATACAAGAAATACGGATAAATTTAGATTACAGCAATTTCAATATGCAAGTTCCCAAAAAAAAATTGGACTTACATGGCCATAAAAATTTTTAATTTTTTGCCAGATGAAATTAAATTGTTGGATAATATTAATTTTAAATCTAAAATGAAAAATATTTTAAGAAATGAATGTTTGTACAAAGTAAATGATTTTTTCAGTATTGATTTTAAATGTCTCATCTAAGTTACCACCTGCAATGTGACCAATTATTTGTAATCTCTATTGTTATGTGTCTTTGACTAAATATTCTCTTGTATTCTTTTAATTGTGCAATTCTCATGCTGAATTTTTTGTTTTGTTTTGCTTTGTTTTGTCTGTGCCCATGTCATTGTATGTTAATTCATTTTAATCTGTTGTAATCCATATACAATGGTTTTGTATTATGTTTACTGCATTGACGTTGTCAATACTTTTATTGTTAAATTTTTTACGACAATAAACATCTTGAATCTTGAATCTGACCATGAAGAACACTGTAAAGGTCTTAAACGATATAATAGCCAACTGTCACATGATAAATCTCATCAGAAATGTACGGTAGTAGACACAATTGTCAATGTAAGAAACATTGGCGCCAAAATAATTTAGTTGTGTCCTACAAAATCATATTAGAATAAGCACTGATGTTCGTAATACTGACGTCTCCTAAAGGCTGGTGCAAGGCCTCTTTTTACCCCCCTAATGCCAAAATGAGCATGTTTATTTAACAAATAATAAATTAAACAATAACAAAGAGCCAGCTATTTCCATGCAACCAACTAGATTAATAAATTATGGTGGAGCTAGCTGTATTGTGAAAAAATTCAATTTTCCATGATTCCATGCAGATACTTCTAATTATTTGGTTCTACATACATTGTAAACATTAATCGTCAAAAGCCGATTTGCCTGTGGGACTAAGGTATGTCTGGGCAATTTTTAAGATTATTACAAGGTCAATGGCCTTTTGTAATGTAGCCCAAAGAAACCAAGATTACATGAGATTAACAACGTGTCAATTTCTCTTGTTAAATATCATCTTCATCAAGCTCCTTAAGAATAGCTTAGTTATCAGTACTCACAATGGCCTCTTGCGAATGACATAGTAGGCGACGCCGGCCGACGCCAGCACCAGGAGGATAACAAACGGGATGGCGAACAGCCCCATGTGGCTGCCACTGCCACCCAGCGCCTTGACTGCGTAAACCTCGCAGTGAGCACCGAGTGCGTGCTCCGGGCACTCGCACTTGAGTTCCCCATTCGCATCTTCCACGCACACGCCGCCGTTCTGGCAGGGGCACACACGCGGCAGGGGCAGCTCCGGCTCAGAGGCTGCAACATTATCCAGCCATTTTTACAACAAAGAAATATAGCCCATTTTCTAAAGATAAAACTTACTACTTACACAATTATTTAACTTTTAGAAAACTTGGAAATTAATCATTAATGATTAAGCATGAAAGTTGGCGAAAACTAAGGCAATAACCAGTCTGAATTTAGTGATTGACTTATTTTTAGTCCTACTCCAAATCAAATTGTACTTCAATTACCAACCCGCTTAAAAAAAAAAATTGCAATTAGTTTTAATCTTATGTAGATGTTATAAAGTATAGAATGTTTTGCACCTTAAAAACAGAAAATATTGTTACAGCTGTTGTTTATTTCCTCAGTATATGGAATAACTGGAATATCACTTCATACAATGCAAGTAAAATATCACTAAAATCATATAAATCCTTACAAATACCTTTTTTGGTCTTTGAAATTCCCTATGGATCATCATCAATTATTTCAATACTCATTACGAGGTTGGTCCACTGTACTGTATGCTAAAAAGTGTGCAAAATTTTATCCACAAACGGAGAAGTAAGCTTTCAAATCATTTAACGATGAGCTCACCGGCATCGCAGTAGGTCTCGCCCCCGAGGCGAGGGATGGCGTTGTCCGGGCAGCTGCAGCGATGGCCACCAGGAACTATCAGACACAGGTGGGAACACAGCACTGAGCGGCACGGGTCATCCACCGACTTGTTGTACCTCTCCGGGTGGTACACTGGAAAATAACATTTGTTTTATTACATTATGCTGCCATAATTTTGTGTAAATTATTACATCTTTGAGCAAGGAATTTTCTTCATTCAAGGAAACAGATTTTGATTTGTTTTGATAGATTTGTTTTGTGTTGGTAGCACAACGGTAATAATGCATATCATTCACATTTGGAAAGTTATAAGTTTAAGTTGTTATTTTATCAACGAATATCACAACTACAAAAATGTTGTCATGGCCAGGTAATAAGTGTGGTTCTATTGGAACCATGCGTTCCGTTGCCTGAGTTTGACCAGTTTACAAATTCATTTAAGAAGAAAATTTAAGGCTTGTAGTCCTAAGCAATGATAGCTATAGATAAGTTTTGGACAAACTTTGGAGGGAAGTAAGAGATGAGAGACCTAAAGAACAGTACAAAATGTGTCAAGCAAAATATTTAAGTTAAGAAAATTTTAAATACCTTTGACTCCTGTAGGGTTGATGAGATTCTTGGAGATAACAACAGGGATGCCTCTGCCGAACTTGTCCTGTTTGACAAGTTCACCATTCTCTCTTGTGGTGAAGAACAAGTGGTTTTCAAACACGTCCAGTGATAGGGGATGGTGAAGGCCTTCTGAAAATTATTTTAAATCATTGAAAGAAGAGAAATAAGGGGATTTCAAAGAAGTAACTGAAAATGTCGGTCTCTTATTTGGTGTGTAATTTAAAATGCTTTATTCTAATGAAATGAAATGAAATGAAATGAAAAGTGCTTTATTGGTAACATTTTACAAAACAATAGTACACTGTTCTAAGCACCTAAACAATGGTTTCAACAACCGTCTGTTTGGTTGGCTTTGAACTAAATATAGTAATGTACCATACATAATAAATAAAAACTCAACTTGCATAATCAATAAAAACTTTATACCAACATAATTCTTCTTACCTTATATCAAACCAGTCTTCTAAAAAATTAATTTCAATGAGAAAAAATACAATTAAACACAAACTGCCTTTTAGATTCTTAACTATAACCTTAAAACTAATTTGTTCTGTTTTAATCTGTTACACTAAGTTAAACTCTGTTACTAATTCCCACCTATAGAACCATGCAGCTTTTAAATAATTTACTAATCTCCGCCAGTCCCTCCCATTTAAAAAATCCACAAATTCAATTTTGCCTAAAGAGTTTTTTCCAAAGAAACTTTTTCTTATGTTGGCAAGAATGGGGCAAACCGCAACAAAATGAAATACAGTTTCTTTTTTATTTAAATTACACAAGGAGCAATTCCAGTTTTTTCCTTCGATCCAGGGTTTGTAATTGAGATCTAGTAGCTCGGCTCTAGCTTTGACGGCCCACGAGATTACGCTAATGTCCATCTTATCGTTGAACAAATTCCTGTCACCGATAAGGTCAAGGTCGATCGAGAGGTATTGTGAGTGATACGGCGACGTTATTAGACGTTTATTATTATTATTATTATATTATTATTATTATTATTTTAAATCATTGAAAGAAGAGAAATAAGGGGATTTCAAAGAAGTAACTGAAAATGTCGGTCTCTTATTTGGTGTGTAATTTAAAATGCTTTATTCTAACTTCATGTGATAATATGACAATTTTGCAATTATATAAGGTCTGTAGGAAAGATTTTTCTGTTCTGTTGGTGAGTTGAGCTAGATAAAAATCACTAAATCAAGTACATAATTGAATTTTCAATAGTTAAATTTATATTATTTGCATTTACTATGATTTTTAATAATATTATATTTTAATAATAGTATTTTTAATAATAGCTTTTACTAAAGAAGCTTAAAACCTACCTCTGTAACATACAACATTAATTAATTAAAAGTAATTTATTAGTTTATTAGATTTAAAAATAATTTTTAAGTTATAAATTCTTTAAACAATATTATTACTATTTTACATTTTCAGTCATAAACTCCCACTATGCAAATAACACAAACATTTATTTGTCTAACTACTGCAAATATAACCAGATACAATAAGTTATCGACAAAGCAAATCATGTGTTCAAATACAACATACAATGTAGATCCACACATGATTTGCTCGCTATCTCGCTCTATAAGCATGACTGATTCACCAATTATTTCCGAATGATTGGGTACACTGCCTAAACAATCTCAATACGACTGTTTCAATATTGAGTCAACATGCATATCTAGTACAGAGTTACAGATTTAGTTTCCAAATAAAGTGTCTAAAATCACAATAGCGATTTGGTTGTTAATATTAAATAAAAACTATTAAATATATAAGAAAAGTTGTAAAATTAATCAGTTTACTATAATATTTTTCTTAATACGGTACATATTTTTATTATTTGGTACAGTTTATTAATTATAGGCCTTCAATTACAGGAGGCAAAAGCTATGGAATCACGTTGTTTTATAAAAGGATTTTAGTGATATTTAAAATACGTACAAACATAGATAAATAGTGCTAAAATTTTTTTTGAATCACTTTGGTTATGGAATTTTACTTCGTTTGTATAAAATTTCATTGTTAGCCCCAAATGTTAAGAGATCATTATTTCATAATTAACTTCCCTTACATTAACTACAAAGAACACAATGAAAGAAAAAAAATCGATGTGTTACCTTTATTTTACTTGTTTATTAAGTTACATTAAGTACTTTTAAATATGAAACAAATAAGAAATATAGGACATGCGATTTACAAGTTTATTCTTAATGAGGCAGTATTTGACCTTATACTCCAAAACTAACCTCCTTTAAGTATGACTCTTCGGAACGTGCCGTCTTGCCGGATGGTCTCGATAGTGTTCAGTTTGGTGTCGGCCCAGTAGAGGGCGTGGTGGTCCAGGCCGAAGTCGATGGTCAGACCCGTCGGATGTCTCACTTTGTCCAGCACCAGAGGGCGCCGTTTGGATCCGTCCATCCAGCCGGACTCGATCTTCGGCACAGCTCCTGCGTCCGCCCAGAACATGTGGCCGAACTCTGGGTCAACCGCAATCGACGTGGGTTGATCCAGGCCTGAGGAACAGAAATATATGATAAATATTTGTGGAATATTACTGTTTAGCAATCACACATGTTTACTCACCTAACTTCCTTGAACGTATTCATTTGGTAATCAATGGTTTCTGCAAAACAAATTAAAACCTTCTATCCTAGCTTTTCTCCACTCGTCTCCATGTTGATTTGATAAATTGGTGTAATTTATTTAGCATTTTAGATTAAATTTCATATCAACAAACCTGTGTCAATCAGAGACCTCCTGTAGCGACCATCCTCCTTCGACACCATGACCCGTCCCTTGGGCTTGGTTCCTGACAGGTCGGTCTCTGTCCAGTAAAGGTTGTGCGACACCCAGTCCACTGATATACTCGTTAGTTTGGAGTTTCCTGCAAAGAAAATATAAAAAATCTTATGGTTATAATATTATTGGTGTTGTAAATAAAAACTTACTTGAAAATACTATTTCTTGAAGTAAAAGACTCTTGATTGTTGAAATTTAGTGTTTATTGATTTATAAATATAGGTTAAAGAAGTAAGAGGATTAAATCTTTTAACAGCAACTAAACTGGTAAGGACAGTTTAAAATGGCAAATATTATGGATGAATATAAACACTGTCGTATTCTCATCTATTAGAGAAAAAAGATATCACGTTGTTTTAGTCCTACTTAGTTATTAAAAACAATTGTAAGTGAAAACAAGGTTTTGCAGTAAACTGTTATGTACACTACCACAAATACTATATTTATAAATGACAACCAAGTTTGTTTCAAATGTTTCACATGGAACATTCAAAGTAGGGATGGACGAGTCTCGAAATTACGAGAAATTTTCGAGAAATTTTTTATCTCGTTAACCGAGACGAGATTTTATTTTGATCGAGATTTTTCGAGACGAGAAATAATTCGTGTATAACGATAAAACCGGGTATAAATAATCTACGAATTTAATACTGCAAAATAAATTATTTTGAAGCAATGTGAAGTGTTTTATTTTCCTATCCTCCTCACAACTTCAAACTTAAATTGCCATCATAAACGACAGTTGGACTTCCAAGATTTGGACTGGACTGGAGAGTGGGAGACGGCTCTACGGCACGGACTGTTAGTGGTACTGACGATCAACAGTAGTGGGCGGAGTCAACATAGCTTCTGATTTATAAAATAATTAATTTGTTTGATAAATCTTTAGAACATTGGGAAAACTTTATAAACAATCATTATTTGACATTTAATTGCTTCAAGATGATTATTTAAAACTGATTCAAATAATTTTTGACAAATTTAAGAGCTGTTTTGACATTAGCAGTAAGAATAGTAGTGACAATCAGATGAATGACAAGAGACAAGATAGCCAATCAGGTTGAATAATGGCTAACCTCAAATATCCCACGTAATACATAATTTAATTTCCTTTCACACTCTTAGCAGAGTTCAGCTATTTTAAGCCATAAATGCTTAAAATCGGCTGATGGTTGATTTTATTTCAAGGTTTGGATACTAAAAAAACTGAATAGGCCTATTAACAATAATTGTTGAACAGCAATAAATAGGTTGAGTTGAATACATAGAAAATCAATGGTCTTACCAGAACCATACAGGCTTCATGGCTACACTAATGCTTGCCTTTATTCAGTTAGGAGCAAATAAATAAAAACCTTACCACTAGCAGTAGCAGACGACAAATCAAGGGAATTACATGAATTCAAAAGCAGTGAAAGTTATGTATACAGGACTTGAATAGTTTGGAGAAATGAAAAGGAATAGCAAACAAAATGAGAGCTGAAGATTGTCTTATGGACAAAGAAGAAGAGAGAGTTGAAAATTAAAATCCTCCAATTAAAAGTTATTTCTTGTTAGCCTCCCGGTCTCTAGGCTTGTGATTCAAAGTTAGTAGGCCTATGCCTATTACAAATCTGTGAGTGAGGAAAAGCTCTTATTTGGAAACATTTTAAAGTAGGTTAATAGTGAGAAGTGTGAAATATGAAAGTGGAAAGTGAAGTAAGTAACTGTAACAGATGATTCTCTTTTTATGTTTTATTAAACGTAGGTCGGTAGGGTTTATGGTGAGCCTATAACTTCTCAACCTTTTTATTGGGTACATTCCTTTATAGGCCTAGACCTTTTGTTAAGAAAGTGACTTTTTTAACTTCAGTTTATTAACATAATCAGCAATTTACAAAGAAATATTTGTTCCTTCACATTAATCAGGATTAACCATGTTACAAAATCAGATTAAAATCCCGAACGCACATTTCTCGTAATGTATGAGAGGGAAAATCTCGTCTCGAAATTATTTGAGAATTAAAAATTCTCGTCTCGTCTCGTCTCGAACTGAAAATCCAATCTCGTCCATCCCTAATTCAAAGCATCTTTTCAATGTCACTGATGATAACTTAACACACCTTTTCCTCCAAGAGGCTGAGAGAAGCCAGACTTCACCTCCCCTCGTCGGGCCCCCACCATGTATGACCTCTTGATCTTGCGGTCCTTGGAATCCACCCAGTAGACCAACTCCAGCGAGGGGTCAAAGTCTATTGCCTCGATGTGCTTCTCTCGACTGATAACCTCCATTTCTCGCTTCTTGGATGTTTCGTAGGCGCGTATCTCCTCACCATTTGAGAACAGTACTGATGCCTGCAATATAATTTCTTAGATCAATACAAATTTAAAATGATTTTATTAAATTCACGCTTTATGTACACATTTTAGTTATACAATAAATTTGTTAACAGGATAAAATTATCTGTGTCAGTCCAACATACAACATCAAGTCAAAAGTAAAATGAAGAGTCAATCTAGAGGCCCTCATGATTAAGTAAATATTAGTTTCCTACTTTCTTCTACTGAGATGATTGCATGTATCACTTACATCAGGGTTGTTGGCTCTGCACACTCCACTGACACCGTCCTGCAGGGTGAAGCCTGGTTGACAGGAGCAGCTGAATGATCCGTTCAGGTTGGTGCACAGGTGAGAGCACTTGTCTAGGTCCAGGTGGCACTCGTCCAGGTCTGAAAATTATACCTGATTAGAGGGATTTTACGAAATCTTCAGTCCAGAAGAGGCAAAGGTTTTCTCTCACCACTTGTTAAACTTTTGGTCAACAAGATTTCATGAAAGTAGTGATGTCTAGTGTCAAAATAAGATTTGTTTCTTGTATGACATATGGTTGATTAACGTAGGATGTATGATAATATCTGTCATGCTTAGTGTTACTACTATAATTAACCTCTTACTTATACCTTGCATGGCTTTGTTAGAAAGCCGATAAGAAAATAATATTAAAAATCTAAATCTATGTCAGCCATTCAATTTAATGAAAGTAAATAAAAAGAAAAAAATTACAGTGGTACTGACCTATACAGCGTTTACGGTTGTTCGGATCTATGATGTATCCGGTAAAACAACTGCAGATGTAACTCTTTGTCAGGTTCTTGCAGAAATGCTCACAGCCACCGACACTAGTGTTGCCAAATGGATTCACAGACGGGCAGAACTCATTGTAATCTGAAAATACAACCATGATGAAAACAGGCTTTTAAATATTGAAACAAAATTTTAAGACATTGCTGGATTGCTTCAAATGTAATTACTATATATAATATACTTTTTTCTGGATTGTTCAGGAAACACTTTAAGCAGCCCAAGCATCATGATTAACTGCCAATTACATTAGACTGTAATGTCCAGGTCTGTAAAAATGTTTTTAAATTTTCAAGTTTTGATAGGTAAAAATTTCAGAACAATACACAATTAAAAAGAGTTGTAAACAAACAGTCTAAAGTTTTAAATTTTAAAACAGTTCTCCAGGTAAATTTATTTATTTTTGTACATTTATAATTTCATTCTGCGCTAAGCTAGGGTTTCAAAATCTTCAAAATTACATAGGTATGGAAATTTTGTATATGTTTCCAAAAATACCAATTTTTTTCATTCAACCAATGTGAAGTGAATCAACTTACGGCAGCCCCTCTCGTCGGAGCCGTCGCCGCAGTCGTCGACGTAGTTGCACACCAGCGCATCGCGGATGCAGTTGGTGTTGTCGCAGCGGAACTCGCAGTGGCTGAGCGGAACCATCGCGTGGCAGAGCGTGTGGTTGTTCTCGTCACTTGCGTCGCCACAGTTGTCCACTCCGTTGCAGACGACGTCCATCGACACGCAGCGGCCGTTCTCGCACTGGTACCGGCCGCGGCCGCTACAGGACACTGCGGTGGCTGTGGGAGAAAACTCAGTGGTTAAATTTGATTCTTTCTTTTAATAGGGATGTTTGCATTTGAGTTCTTACTTAAACACCTTTAATATATAGTGGTTTAAACCTCTCAAGTGTTTTAAGCATGTGTGAGTCAAGTGTTTGAAACACGTGAGGATTAGAGAGAGGGAAGGGGTGAGTCTTTTTTCAATATCATTGAATGACACCAGGAGTGATCAAGGCTACCCTATTTTCTTATATTTTCCAAGCGCTGAACCTGTTCATAAGGCAAATAATACTGAACAGAGCCAATGTTATTTATGGAATTTGCCTATTGAGAAGGCTTTTCTTTCTAACCAGAATTGGCTTTCTTTGTAACCAAAGAATGTTCAATTCCATTAGTACTAATAATAAGATTCTAATGTATTTCAGGCTATATAAATTAATTTACCAGACACTATGTTAAATAGCATTTCAAAAAACTAAAAATTATATTATTTTATGCTTATTAAAATTTACAAAAAAGTCAAAAGAAAAAGAAAACTCGGAAAAAATTAAATCATAGTCAAATTCACTTTCCTTGATAATCATTGTATTTATTTGAAGACTAAAACTTAACCTAATGATGGAGAGTTTCAAAAACTATGTGATTTGAACAAACTGTTGCTTATGGGCAGTAAAATTTTTTATATTAATAACCTATTTATTTATTAGAGTATTTTAGCCATTAAATTCTAAAAATTATTATTATTTGTGGTATTTTTTTTATAAACACAATTGAATAACAAACTTACAGCAAATAGCAGGATCTTCGTCAGAGCCGTCACCACAGTCGTCGATGCTGTCACACTTGTCGTCTTTCTCAATGCAGATGCTGTTGTTACACTCAAACTTGCTCTCCGGGCAGTAGCGACCGTTGGGGTACCTCGGCGGACAGTTCTTCTCATCACTGAAGTCCCGACAGTCCTTGTCACCGTCACATCGGAAGTAAGCAGCAATGCAGTGTCCACTGTCACATTGGAATGTGCCGTTCTGGAATAATATTTTGTTTTATTAATGTTCAAGCTTTGTAAGTTAACAGAATTTTAATTGAATCACCTACATCGTCAAGGACTGTCCATAGCTATGATCCAAGCTTTTATTACAGACTCTAAAAAAGTAGACGACTGCTTAATATTGTTCTATTTTTGATAAATCCGTTTGATATGAATGACTCAAATATACTATATTGATATGAATTGAAATATACTATACTCAAAACCTAATTATATTGGTTAACTCTTAAAAATTGTTTAAACTTCATTGCTATGATGTTTTACCTTTAATATTAAAATTATTTTAACTTATTCTACAAACAATTTCTTTCTTTTTAATAAAAAATTCATTTGTGGTTAATGAATTAAAAGGTATGAATTAGATGCCACTGTACATTGAGAATAAAAGTCCATACATTTTGAACCAAAAATATAATTTTTTTGCTAAACGACCATTTATTTTTGTTGGAGTTTTGTCTCCATTAATTGACTTGTATTGAGTTGCTTACTTAACATACTAGAGGGATCCAAAAAATTTCTTTCATCCAGTTGATTTATTGTCCATGATCAGAGGTCATAAATAAACATTACTTTGAAACACAACTGCCAACATCCGTTCTACCTTGCACTGGAAGTCCCCGCAGTTGAGCTCGTCGCTGCCGTCGCCGCAGTCGTCGTCATGGTCACAGCGCCAGTGCGTCGGGATGCACTTGCCATTATTGCATCTCAACTCACTCTCTGAGCACGCTCTGTACGAGCCCTTGCACACATCCTCCGCCTCGTCTGAGTAGTCCCCACAGTCGTTCTCGAAATCACACAGCCAGCGTCTACAAAAGGTAAAGGAAATAAATTTTTATTGCCACCCTCTTTTGATGGCACTGCATTAAGACAAAATTTTTCATTACTCACAGTAAGATGAAGCATAGTAAGGATTAATATGGCAAGTTAAAACCGTATCAAGTAAGACAAAAGAGTGCACACAAAACCTATTGAAATAACTCTCAATGTCACAGGCTTTTGATATCCATTAATTCATTCACAGCAGTGAAGTGGAGACTACATTCCTAAAACTGTTTACAATTATTACAATCACAAGTCTAAGCTGCAGCTGGTGGCTTACTTGGGTATGCATCTGTTGTTCTTGCACTGGAAGTCGGTGGCAGGGTTGCACTTGGGGCAGTGCTGCGGCAGTTCATCACTGTTGTCACGACAGTCGTCCTTGCCGTCGCAGAACAGCCACTTGGGGATGCAGCGGTAGTTGGTGCGGCCTGGACACCGCTGCCATCCGTTGGTGCAGTTCTTCTGGCTGTAATAAAAAAATCACCCTCAATGAAAAACATGTGATTCCAACTTCCATTATATAGTTGTCAGTTTTGTCATTAATACTTGTTTGAGACAAATTTGATTATTATTATACAAAGTTGGATTTGTGACGCCAAGTGTCAATCCATAAAAGTCAAGACCATAAAAATTTAAAATTATAATTACTTACAATTATTATATTACTTACCGACACATGTAGGCTGGTTCGTCGGAGTCATCTCCACAGTCATTGTCAAAGTCACAGACCCACAGTTTTGGGATGCAGCGTTTGTTCTTGCAAGTGTACTCTGTCTCTGGGTCACACTCTCTGTTGTCTGAAACAAATATGTGCTGTGTCAACAAATGTTTCTGAAATATTTAGTATGGTAATGAAGATTTCATTTTTATTTTTGTGGGGCAATTTAATAGCAATTGGAACAGTACAATACATTTTCAACACTAACAAAGAGAAAACAAATCCATATTCAAAAACTATTATTACTTTGAGTTGACAAAATTATAAAATCTCTATAAAAGACACCAACTCCCAATATTCAAAATTACATAAGCATTTTTTTAATTTTTAGTAGGCCTACACTTACGGCAAATCTCAGGGTCTTCATCGGAACCATCTTTGCAATCTGGGTCTCCGTCACACTTCCAGGCGTTGAGAATGCAACGACCGTTGGATCTGCATTTGAATTCCAAGTCCGGACAAGTAAGGTTACAGAACCTGTGAATCCAAAACAATGTGATTATTTGAAAAGAATGAACTTGTATGTATTAATTTTATATCTTAACAAAAAAAATTTTATAATTATTTTATAATTACAAAATTTTATTTTTCATAACATTTTAAAGTATCTATAAGAGGTTATCTTCATGAAACCTGAGTGGAGGTATCGGAAAAACTAAAAACAATTCCTCCACGATAGTTTAAAAAAATTTATTTGAAACTTCTAACGGAAAACCCACGAACCTCTCGTCGGAGTTGTCGCCGCAGTCGTTGTTCCCATCGCAGATGTTGGCTGAGGGCGTACACTTGTCGTTGTCACATTGGAAGGTCCCCGGGCGACACTTGCGTGGCGGACACGTGCTCGGCTCATCACTGCCATCCCTGCAGTCCTTCTCTCCGTCACATCTAACAGGCACAAGCAAGGAGGTTAACACTCTGAAGACTCTGAAGCTAGCCATAGCAATGATAAACAACTGAGTTTCCCAATGTTCTTGGTGGTATTATGACTAAATTAAGTGTGTGCAATGCATCAAAAATCCATAAAAACTTAAATTTTATTGCATCAATGCATCAAATTGCAATTTCTTCAATATCAAAATACCACAAAACAAGCCCCCTATCCTTACTTGGAAAAAGATCTTTTAAGATACTCGTCTATTGGTAAGTGCTGTTCAATTGTACGATAACTAGTTTTAATGTGTTATATTCAACCGGGTTTGAAATAGAGAAGGAAAGAAAAATTGTCTTGAAAACATTTCACTTAATTATTTATTTTCATCCAGTGAAGAAGAGAGCTGTTCAGGAAGTAGGTTCTATTTTTGTCTGGTGAAAGAAAGATTGTATGTAGAGGCTTGAGTGTCAGCATTAGGTAAATGGACTCATTTGGAATCTATCTGTAAGTCCTTCAGAGCTGCAATGTGAGCTACAATTCAAAATCAAAATGGCTGTGCTGTCACTACTGACTGTCCAGCTAACTTCTGTCAAAATTTCAATAATTGTTGGCTTACAGATTTCATCATCTCTTTGAAACCGCTTTGTTCATCTCTTAATTGAACCGCTCAAGTGAGATATTTTATTGACAGTTTCGTTTTTTCTTAAACAAAATCGTCAATTTGGGCAAGAAAAATCATTGATTCACACAACCGGATGCTAAAAATGGTCATCACAAACTTTCTTTTCTTCACTGTTAACATTAGCTTTTAGGTCTTGAACTGAAATAATGATCATTTTCTGTTTTGTACGATCTGGAGATAAAACAGTGGCCGGTAGATATCCACATGTTCCATTGTAAAAATTAAAATGTAAAAATCAGTTAGATTGTTGATAGTGGTGGGGAACCAGCGGCAGTTGAACTTTTCGTGGTCATGTTACATTATTTCACACAGTGCAGCCCTAAAGAAATCAAGGACTTCTTAATGAGTTTATTTACCCAGTGCTGACCCCCTTATACCACTAATCCCAACCTTTCTTTCACCACAGAGATACGGAACTTATTTTCTGATCAAACTTCGTATATTAGGTCTGTTGATTCATCATGGTTGATTAAACTGTGTGGTAAGACTAACTTAGAAATCATTCACATAGCATAGAATCAAATAGAAACATTTTATATTAAAATTTTTAAAACTCATTGACACATTGAATCAAAAGGAAATTGTTGCATCTAATTTCCTATAACATATAACTGGAAGGCATTGAGCATATTACAATCTATAGGGAACTTGAAGGGCAAAAAAAAAATTCTCGGGTTGGCATTACAAAAGCATGCCAGGAATAAGCTAGAGTTATGAAGAGAATTTACTTTATGATAAATGAATGCATATTATAAACACTTGTTTAACGAAGCATATTTTTTGTATAGCATCTCCAAAAGACTGACATTGCAACTTTTAAATCCAGTGTTCCTTAATCCACCAAAACTTATCAACATATTTTTATATATTTCTCTTGGACTCTTTGGCCATTGATGGCCAAAAAATTACATGTTAGTAAATATTTAATTATTTAAATTACAAATGATTTTTCTTAACATTATAAATAATTTTTTTGACTGGTTTATTCAATGTTTCAGGTTGTCTCTTGCCAATAGTGAAAGTCTAACTACCCGTTGAATTTCGGCCAAAAAGTAAAAAGAACAAGAATAAACGTTGATTTGTTAGACACAGATTTTGATAATTATGTATCAAACAGTAATAAGAGCTTAAATAAAGACCTAAAAGAAAACAGTAGTAAAAAAACATTTATGCTCTTAAATAATTTAATAAAGACACTGGCAAACACCATCATCTAAAAAACATGTTTGAATGCCTGGACTGCAGCAATATTTGCAATGGCCAAAGCAATAATAGATTCCATGGAGGTATAACGAGTTCCTATAAAAGCGGCACAGTTGAGTAGGCAGCAAAGTCCTGCGAAGATGTCTTGTAACAGATACGCAGAGTAGGCGATAGAAAAGGCATTAACAACAGTGCCCAAATCGAGGTACTGATGTTCCAAGTTTTTCTTCATGGCCTCGGTCAAAAAGAGATATACAACAGGGTATGCAAGGTGGATGTATGCGACATAGTTCTCTGGGTATCCTGCGAGGACAATCGCCTCAGCTGCAATGAGTGGTGTATATGCTGGTCTGATGACTCTTTGTGCAAAAAGGTATCCTCGTTTCACATTTCTGTTGTTGCGGACAAAGTAGTCGAGCATTCCGAGGACTCCACAAACCAAGCAAAGCACAAAAGCAACCATGGCGTATTTCATGTCTTCACACTGCAGGAAAGACCATCCTGATGAGACTGTCAGGACTGTGTTTGCTATGATCAAGTCTGTGCTAGAAGACATTTTTGATGTACAATTTTTTTTTAACTAAAAATTTTAACAGGTTACATTTTAAACTTGGAAAAAAACTGTTACCATAGATATCATAGATGGTTTTTAAGTAAAAGTATGAAATTTAGGCAAGATGTATAGGTTAAATAAATTAACTGCAAAGAAGAGCATCAGCCCACACAATGAAAACTGGGGAGAAAACACAGATCACTTCATGATAAATATAGATTTTTAAAATCCTCATAATTATTCTTCAAAATGCTTATAAAACAGGTTGGCTTAGCTGGAGTGTATCTTGGAGTGGATTCAAGTCCAGCACTTCAGTCTCACACAAGCTAAGGCAACCCAGGATGCAGAATCTTACAGTACTCTTGTTGTACAATGCTCAAGTTTAAAAACATCTATTTGGTTATAAAATAATATGGGTACAATACTAAATTAAAAATGAAACAACTAAAGAAACAATAATTAATTATTTCTGATTTCTATCATCATTTGTATACAGTGAGGTGTTTAACATTTATAAGTATATAAATGACCATTAGTCATACTTACTTCCAGAACCAGGGAATACACTTCTCGTCGTCACCGCCACACCGATGCTGTCCATTGGTGCAGTTCGGGAGACATGTTCGGTTATCAGCGGACAATATAAACTGGTTAGGGCAAGCACAGCGGTAACTAACTGGCATCTTTGTGTCTTGGTACCTGCAATGGAAGGTATAACATTGTTAATCCTGAAGAAAGGAGGTAAATAATTATGAGATTAGGCTACATATTTGCATAAAAATCTTTGAAAGGTCTTAGTTTTTAAATTAAAGTCTTTTTTTAAAGCCTGATTAATATATGCTGAAGCAAAGCTCAACGGTGTATTTGTTTGTCTTTAGCCTATAACTTTAAAGATGAAAATGTTAAGGTTAAACTAGATACTGACCCATCAGGACTGGCGTCGACCCCAGGCACAGGCATGAGCAGGCACAGGTGGGAACAACCCCCGTTGTCCCCTCCGCAGGGGTTGGGGTAGGGCAGCTGCCTCAGGGGGTGGAAGATGTGGATGTCATAAGGCCGATGAGTAGTGTTGCGCAGTACCTGCAGATCGTGACCTGGAAATGTTGATTTATTTTTAGGTAAGTACTACAATTGGAAAAGGATGAAAGGAGTATAACTTATTACAAAACTTCTGTTGTAAGGCATGAATAGGCGTAATATTGTAGGATTTTTATCTAAAAAGTTTTAATTGAAAGAAAATGCTTGGCTAAACAATCTGTATATGATAAATTGATTAGTTAATCTAATAAGAAATGAACTTTACAACATTCTTTTTAAATATCAAACCAACCAAACTCTACCAGTGATAACTTCTTTTTCTTATTGATCTCATTGTGTTGGTTATCGAAACATCAATTGTTGCCAGTTTATAGTCTGCTGGCATCACAATCAGCTGGTGTAGCAACGGTGTTGCCAGATTTTACTGTACTGTGTTGCCAGATTGTCTATGTATTCTTAAAAGTTTACTGTAATTTATGTCCCTCTTGTCCCTTTCTTCCTGTAAAGTTTGACTTCACAAAACCGGAAGGGGAAAGGGGGAGATTTGAAGATTTGATTAGCAATCAAATATACACTGACCAGTAAACTTGTTAGCCCTTGTGACAGCCTTCATGTTCCAGTCCGTCCAGTAGATGTAGTCCTCGAACAGTGTGATAGCGAACACGTGCGGCACCTTATCCCCAGAGAGCACAATATGTCTGTGTCTCCCCTCCAGGTCCGCGGAGGCTATGTAGTCCAGGTGAGCATCTGCCCAGAAAATCCTTTCCGAGAAGTAGTCTATCGTCAGAGCATTAGGCCAGGCAATGTCGTTTTCATAGGTTAGGATGCGAGTAAAGTTGCTCCCGTCCATACCCATCTTACCAATGAAAGCCTGAAAAAATCACCAGGTTGGCCATCAAAATGAATGCAGTACTGATAAGTTCAACAAGGCTTTTAGAATAGTAAAAAATCATGAATTTTGAATTTACAACGGTTTTTTACTTTTTCAGGCCACATAACATCGGCGCTCAATGATGAAAGGGAAAAAAACGGTTACTAGTTATTAAAACACATTAAAGTGGCAGCAAATACCGATGGAGAATTTAATAAAGATTGTTAACTTCAAAAGACCCATAGAAAAGCTAACCTATTGCTGCAGTTATTGACTCGACTGTAATAATGCCTTGTAATATTGTACCCGTGATTTCCTCTGTTTTTAGTTTAAGTAAACAACTGGCATTTCCCTCAAAAAAAGTGTTCAAAACAGAGGATTTTCATAATAGCAGGTTTTGATACATAGACTTGACAGCAAATTTATTGAATACTGATATGGAAACTAGGGATGGACGAGATTGGATTTTCAGTTTGAGACGAGACGAGACGAGAATTTTTAATTCTCAAATAATTTCGAGACGAGATCGAGACGAGATTTTCCCTCTCATACATTACAAGAAATGTGCGTTCGGGATTTTAATCTGATTTTGTAACATGGTTAATCCTGATTAATGTGAAGGAACAAATATTTCTTTGTAAATTGCTGATTATGTTAATAAACTGAAGTTAAAAAAGTCACTTTCTTAACAAAAGGTCTAGGCCTATAAAGGAATGTACCCAATAAAAAGGTTGAGAAGTTATAGGCTCACCATAAACCCTACCGACCTACGTTTAATAAAAGATAAGAATCATCTGTTACAGTTACTTACTTCACTTTTCACTTTCATGTTTCACACTTTTCACTATTAACCTACTTTAAAATGTTTCCAAATAAGAGCTTTTCCTCACGCACAGATTTGTAATAGGCATAGGCCTACTAACTATGAATCACAAGCCTAGAGACCGGGAGGCTAACAAGAAATAACTTTTAATTGAGAATTTTAATTTTCTACTCTCTCTTCTTCTTTGTCCATAAGACAATCTTCAGCTCTCATTTTGTTTGCTATTCCTTTTCATTTCTCCAAACTATTCAGGTCCTGTATACATAACTTTCACTGCTATTGAATTCATGTAATTCCCTCCATTTGTCCATTTGTCGTGGGCTACTGCTAGTGGTAAGGTTTTTATTTATTGGCTCCTAACTGAATCAAGGCAAGCATTAGTGTAGCCATGAAGCCTGTATGGTTTTGGTAAGACCATTGATTTTCTATGTATTCAACACAACCTATTTATTGCTGTTCAACAATTATTGTTAATAGGCCTATTCAGTTTTTTTTTAGTATCCAAACCTTGAAATAAAATCAACCATCAGCCGATTTTAAGCATTTATGGCTTAAAATAGCTGAACTCTGCTAAGAGTGTGAAATGAAATTAAATTATGTATTACGTGGGATATTTGAGGTTAGCCATTATTCAACCTGATTGGCTATCTTGTCTCTTGTCATTCATCTGATTGTCACTACTATTCTTACTGCTAATGTCAAAATAGCTCTTAAATTTGTCAAAAATTATTTGAATCACTTTTAAATGATCATCTTAAAGCAATTAAATGTCTAATAATGATTGATTATTGTTTATAAAGTTTTCCCAATGTTCTAAAGATTTATCAAACAAATGAATTATTTTATAAATCAGAAGCTATGTTGACTCCGCCCACTACTGTTGATTGTCAGTACCACTAACAGTCCGTGCAGATGCAGCCGTAGAGCCGTCTCCCACTCTCCAGTCCAAATCTTGGAAGTCCAACCGTCGTTTATGATGGCAATTTAAGTTTGAAGTTGTGATGATAGGAAAATAAAAAACTTCACATTACTTCAAAATAATTTATTTTGCAGTATTAAATTCGTAGATTATTTATACCCGTTTTTATCGTTATACACGAATTATTTCTCGTCTCGAAAAATCTCGATCAAAATAAAATCTCGTCTCGGTTAACGAGATTAAAAATTTCTCAAAAATTTCTCGTAATTTCGAGACCCGTCCATCCCTAATGGAAACCAACCTTAAACCATAAAATATTAATTATGGTAAGTAGTTTTAAATTGCATCAAAACTAACTTCGAGAAAAGCAATTTGAACGAAGACGAATGCAGGAGCCGATTATGTACCGGTATGTACTAATAATAGATATTTATAAAGTAGCTAGATGTATGACCTTACCATTGGTTTGCCACAGTTAAAAGGAGTTCCATAAACCTTGGATTGATCCAATAAAGGAGAGTTTCTCACAGTAAAGTGACAAAGCTACAAATTCAAAATCAGTTAAATGTGAGAGTGTCTTAAATTTTTACAAATTCCCATGCGCCTTGAGTTTTGCGTGAGAGAAAAATATACATCCCTGTAAATACAATTGAATGGTCACAGCTATAGTTTTGGAAGTTCATTTAAATCAAATTAATTTAATTTAGTAGTTTTATACCCTGGAAAATTTAGAGGACAATGGTAACATACCTGCAAGTGCCAGCTGGTGAAATACAGATATCCGATGCCCGGATGCACGGCCAGTCCCCGGGGGTCCGGGATGCCGGAGTACAGAGTCTTCCGCTTGGTGCCGTCCAGCTCTGCCACGTCCAGGTGCTTGCTGTGACGGTCGAGCCAGTAGAGCTTGCGACCGACCCAGTCCACTGCGACTCCCTCCAGCCCGTGACTATCGTGACGAATGACAGCCTCCTTGTCTTGCCGATTGATGTGTGACCTGTTTACATTATAAAAAATATTATTATACCTGGTACTTTATAAAAGGTAGCGTTAGAAATATATAAATAAAGATGCAATCTATGCATCTTTCAGGTGAAAATGGAAGACGGATAGGATACATGACCAAAAATATTTCTTAAATCAAATAATTTTTTTATCTAATATTTTAATCTTCCAACTTCAGGACTAAGGTCAGATCTAATGTAACAAAAACCCTTTATAGTAGGGATGGACGAGATTGGATTTTCAGTTCGAGACGAGACGAGACGAGAATTTTTAATTCTCAAATAATTTCGAGACGAGATCGAGACGATATTTTCCCTCTCATACATTACGAGAAATGTGCGTTCGGGATTTTAATCTAATTTTGTAACATGGTTAATCCTGATTATTGTGAAGGAACAAATATTTCTTTGTAAATTGCTGATTATGTTAATAAACTGAAGTTAAAAAAGTCACTTTCTTAACAAAAGGTCTAGGAATATAAAGGAATGTACCCAACAAAAAGGCTGAGAAGATATAGGCTCACCATAAACCCTAGCGACCTATGTTTAATAAAACATAAAAAGAGAATCCTCTGTTACAGTTACTTACTTCACTTTTCACTTTCATGTTTCACACCTTTCACTATTAACCTACTTTTAAATGTTTCCAAATAAGAGCTTTTCCTCACTCACAGATTTGTAATAGGCATAGGCCTACTAACTTTGAATCACAAGCCTAGAGGCCGGGAGGTTAACAAGAAATAACTTTTAATTGGAGGATTTTAATTTTCAACTCTCTTCTTCTTTGTCTTTGTCCATAAGACAATCTTCAGCACTCATTTTATTTGCTATTCATTTTTATTTCTCCAAACTATTCAAGTCCTGTATACTTAACTTTCACTGCTTTCAAATTCATGTAATTGCCTCGATTTGTCGTCTGCTAGTGGTAAGGTTTTTATTTATTTGCTCCTAACTGAATAAAGGCAAGCATTAGGGTAGCCATGAAGCCTGTATGGTTCTGGTAAGACCATTGACTTTCTATGTATTCAACACAACCTATTTATTACTGTTCAACAATTATTGTCAATAGGCCTATTCAGTTTTTTTTTAGTATCCAAACCTTGAAATAAAATCAACCATCAGCCGATTTTAAGCATTTATGGCTTAAAATAGCTGAACTCTGCTAAGAGTGTGAAAGGAAATTAAATTCTGTATTACGTGGGATATTTGAGGTTAGCCATTATTCAACCTGATTGGCCATCTTGTCATTCATCTGATTGTCACTACTATTCTTTCTGTAATGTCAAAACAGCACTTAAATTTGTAAAAAATTATTTGAATCAGTTTTAAATAATCGTCTTGAAGCAATTAAATGTCAAATAATGATTTTTTATTGTTTATAAAGTTTTCCCAATGTTCTAAAGATTTATCAAACAGATGAATTATTTTATAAATCAGAAGCTATGTTGACTCCGCCCACTACTGTTGATCGTCAGTCAGTACCATAGATATATACTAATACAACTGGATCGATAACTGATATGGCGGAATAGCGGTAAAAACGAGCCGGCTTCCCCCACCACTAGCCAGTATTGCCGCCGCTGCGCCGCCGCCGCGCCGCGCTGAATAACAGCTGACATGATTGTTGTCGGCGCGTCAGCTGCATTCTTGTTTGTTTACATTCTTTTAAATTTTCAATTATGCTTATGATGATGAAAGATGGTTCTGTACTGTGCAGCTTTTTAATGTATTAGTGCACATTCCAAAGGCTGAAATTTATCATTTCATAGGTAAGAAAGACAAAAAAATACAGTATTACTACTGTAGTTTATTTAATTTATTTGTTTATTTATTTAAATTACAGTACACAATTACTCGCACAGGGTTGGTAACACTGACCACGAATACTGGCTAGTGGTGGGGGTAACGGCTCGTTTTCGCAACATGGAGTTACCAATCCAGTTGTATTAGTATATATCTATGGTCAGTACCACTAACAGACAACAGTCCGTGCAGATGCAGCCGTAGAGCGTCTCCAGTCCAGTCCAAATCTTGGAAATCCAACTGTAGTTTAACCGTTTATGATGGCAATTTAAGTTTGAAGTTGTGAGGAGGATAGGAAAATAAAACACTTCACATTGCTTCAAAATAATTTATTTTGCAGTATTAAATTCGTAGATTATTTATACCCGTTTTTATCGTTATTCACGAATTATTTCTCGTCTCGAAAAATCTTGATCAAAATCAAATCTCGTCTCGGCTAACGAGATTAAAAATTTCTCGAAAATTTCTCGTCATTTCGAGACCCGTCCATCCCTACTTTATAATGAGATTCACTGCAATAAAAATATCTACTATAGTTTATGAACACAAATCTCATCATTTTGCATGGTGTCTCTTGTGTTAGTAAAAATGTTATATAGTATCGTTGAAAGATAGATGGAATCCTGTTTTCAACATTAATTCCATGGTCACAATTCACTAATTTTTTCAATGACCATTTTAACATCAGATTTTCATCAACAAACAACAGACTACACACCTGAATATGGTCTTGGCGCTGACGTCACAGTAGTAAATGTAGTTCTCCCTGTAGTCAAAGTCGAGGGCAACCACATTCATGAGCTCCTGTTGCACGATTGCGTAGTGCGTTCCGTCCAGACTCATGTTACGCACGTAGTACTTGTTGGTGAACACCAGCCATGGGTTGGTGCGGTCACGTCGCTTACAGGAGTGTTCGTCCAGCGCTCGGTCGTAGTAGGTCTCGTCGCACTTGCAGTAGTAGCTGCCTGGCGTATTGCTGCAGTATTGCGAACACACTCCAGGAGTCTCCACACACTCGTCGATGTCCGTGCAGGCCTTGCCGTCCTCCATCAGTCTGCAAACAATCAGAGAGGTTGAAGTAATGGGGGGCAGAGCTATTGACAATTATTGGTAAATATCATAGTGGGGAGTACAGAGGTGTTGCTACATAGCTATACATATTTTAACATTGCTCAACTTATATTGACTAGGAGTGAGTATTATGTGTGGATGTAACTTAGTTAATTTTGGTCAAATTTGAAATAGTGGGTATCTCTAGTTTGGTTTAGACTAAAGATTGCCCACCGATCAAAATTCAACAAAAAATTCAGTTAATCTGGATGCAATCAGTTAAAAAAATATATAACTGAAACATATGTCCTTTCTGTTTTGCTACCATTTGTTTTTACAGCATTTCAAAATACAATGACTCTGCACACCTACAGGACGCGTTTCTACCTTTAATATGATGCATACATATAAATATATTCTTTAATTAACTTAAACTCTGAACGATGCATTGTAGTTTTAAACTTCAGAACTTACAAGGAGACAGTTCAGAATGGATTCTGCCTCATCTCTATCACAAGAACTACATATAAAATATAATCAAATTTTACTGTCAAACAAATGCATTACGGTATGTCTAAATGTTTTAAACCACTCCACTATATTTCATAAAGTAATACCATGATCACAAGGGCTTACAGACACAACTCAATATTACAGTCTTGAAACCGGCTTAAAACTAATGACTTTGATATCACCAACAGAGGATTCGACTTCCTTTTTATCAATTTCACAGGTTGGATTTTAGGCCAAAACTGGCCACGTGGTATAATTCTCAAAGGGTTAACTGGTCTGTAGAAATATTGGTGTTTTGCCCAAGAAAAATACATTGAAGTAGGTCTGGTTAGAAGTTTAAGTCATCAGTTATTTTAAATGTAAAATACCTTAACACATTGTGCCTCAAAGTGTTTTGGTCTGACCAAACATGCCCACTCCAACTCACTTGTATCCGGTGTTGCACTCGCAGTAGAAGCCGGTGAGCGTGTTGACGCACTTGTGGCCGCACTGGTGCACCTCGACACGAGCACACTCGTCCACGTTGCAGTGCAGAGGCTCGTCGCTGTCGTCGGAGCAGTCCGACACCTTGTTGCACACCAGGCGGTAGTCAATGCACTGGCCGCTGGTGCACTGGAACTGGCCCTCGGGACAAGACTGCGGCTCTTTCTCTGCAACCGATCATTTGATTAATTAAACACGATAAAGAAAGATTAATTAGTCTAGGTGGTGACTTTTTTTATTGTGAAGCGATCATAAAAACAAAATTAAAACTTTTGGAAGAAATAGTTTTACTGTTCGTTTTTTTTATTTTTATTTCTAGTCTATGTAGGAAATGGCTCATTTTCAAACTGTACAAATTAACATTTATCATTAGGCCCAGGCTTAACTTTTCCAATAACAAAAACAGAGATTTAAGTTTCCACCAAAGACTTCCCAGGCATAAACACACTTTTACAAACATTCCAAAAAAAAGTGTTGGCTTAATCAAATTCCAATATATCTTTGAATTACTTTTTTTTGTTTAATCCTTGTAAATTGACAAAATTCTTTGAGGTGGATTGAAAATTCCTAAGCATTATTTTAATAACAATATTTGTTTTGTAGCATCATTGGCTTTTTTAACCAACAAACAATCTAATTTAGTTCACCCACATGACAATAGTTTAAAAATGTAAAATAAAAGTTTATGCATTGAGTAAATAAATGAACAGTGTTCACAGTGAGAGGAAACTTACTGCACTCAAATTCATCAGAGTTGTCGCCACAGTCATCCTCCCCATCGCAGTGATACGTCGCTCGAATACATTTGAAGTTCTGGCAGTGGAACTCGAGTTCCGTACAGTTTTTGTAGACAGAGTGACAGTCCTTGCCTTCATCTGTGCCATCCCCACAGTCATTGTCATGATCACAAGTCCAGCCCTGGTGAGACAAACAGTAACGTAGTTAAACAAGAAATAAGATCAACAAGTAACAATGGTTGAACCAGAGTTGAGTATTCAAATAAAACTACAGGGTATAAAGAGAGGAGTTGAAGGGTTTTTAATAGGTTTCTCAGCCACTAAGGATTTTTGTGTATTAAAATCATGGCAATGTAGTCCAAGCAGGAAGAATATTTCTAATCCTACATGTTCATAATAATTTTTATTTGAGGAATAGATGTTGCAGTGTCAATTGAACAGTTTTTGAAACATTTATTACAAATTTTTAGAAAAATAAAAATAATTTTTATCTGAGTGAAATTGAAGTACTAAAATAACTAAGCCCTAATCAACAGTTTGGATAGTAAATTGGATATCTCCAACAAAGATTTCACTTAGCTTACACATCTTAAAACTACAAATCTATAACTCATTTTCAAGTCAACCTCAATGTGTTTGTTTGGGTGTAAATTTCTGTACTTCACAACCAATTAAATATATCCTACAATTTTACAAATTCCAATCCTTTCCTACACCTGCGGTAGAGAGACTTACCTTGTTGATGCACCGTCCATTTCCGCAGGTGAACTGGTCGGGGCTGCAGGTAGGTGGTGGGGGGCAGCTAAGAGCTGTCGTGTTCTCATCAGCCCCATCCACGCAGTCCGGGTCCCCGTCGCACACCCACTTGCGTGGGATGCACTGAGCACGGCCCCACGCCTTGTTGGCCGCACATGTGAATTCTGTCTCCTCGTCACACTTACGCTCATCTGTAACGACAAAAACATGACAGTTGCAGGCTGTTGTTAAAGGGATTGAAGGGCAGGAGAAACGGTTCAACTTATAAAATAAGAAAACTCAGTTTTAGTTATAACAAAATTAGCATTTCTTAAACTCTATCGTGCTTAGTTTGGCCAGATACTTTTTTTTTATTTACCTTTGTGACAGATTTTGATCCAAATTAAAACTTCTTTAATCATGTTCGTAAAAACTTGTTTCAGTTACATGGGTTGAAAAGTACTATAGCTACGATACAAATCAGTCCAGTTACATGGGGTTTAATTATAAATTTTCATAATTCCTTTTGAAAAATTTAGAAAAAACCGAGCTCAGCATAGCTTGTTTACTATAGAACTTCAAGACAATTTGCCAATGAGGAATATTTTCAAATTAAATTTTCTTAAATTGAGGTTAATTTAAAAATTTATCAACAACATGCGTGTCTCGACAAAATTTGCTCAAACTACTTATAATAAAGGTTTTGCAATGGACCACACCACCTTACCAGTTTGTGTTCAATGCCAAATTCTGGAGTCTTTACATTTGATTATAAATAATAGTTACAAAGTTCTGTCTTGCTTATTCTTATTTAAATGTGTTACAACTAATTGAATGATTTTTGCAGGTGTCTCATATTCTAAGTCTATATTTCCAAGTAACTTCTGCAGGTTCAACTATAAACAGTACATTTCAAGCAATTAACTTCAATAACCCACTTTTTACTTCTATCCCAACAAATATAAACAAGAAAAGGGGATATCAGCCACTACAAATAATCTTTCCAGCCCACTCTACCCCCAACGCCCATTCCTGGCCGATACGTACTGCACTGGTGTCTAGAGTCCTCGTCCGAGTTGTCCATGCAGTCATTATCGCCATCGCATATGTAGATGCGAGGGATGCAGTTTCCGTTGTCACATGTGAACAGGTCACCAAAGCACGTGCGGCCCTCGGACTTGCAGTACTCCGGCGGCTCGTCTGACCCGTCGCCGCAATCGTCGTCTCCGTCGCAGTACCAGGTGGCGGGGATGCACCGGTGGTTGGGACACCTGCAACAGACCTCATGTGATCATCTGGTAGTGACATGCCGATGGGTTTGGACCAAACACAAGACTAGGCATTTTACTGATGGAACTTATAGTTAGAAAACCCATCAGACACAAAACTTTTTTATCAAAAAAACTGTTATCTTTAGTTTTTCCTTCTTATCTATACATATTTAAAGTGTGACACTTTTTTATACAAGAAACACCTCCTACAGTTTCATAGGACTTTAATAATTTTTGTGTCAGTGGATAGAGATGCACAGGTTAATGAACTGCATTAAAAGATTGAAAACAGTAAACAGTACCCAAAATAAATTGCTTGATTTAAGGCCAACAGAGACACTAGTTTTTAAAGAATGTTTTAATATCTTTAAGTGGGTTGTTTATTTAAGTTTTTAAATGGGACAGCAGGAACCATGGTCATATTACTGCACTGAAATATTGTTAGATAGCCTCATTTTTTGTTTTTTCTACAACAACTAGGCTCACAATCTACAATGTTAGAGATTGAACTAGAGGCAAGCAAAATATGAGCTTTCTCACCACTCAGCCACCCGGTCAGTTTAATAATAAACAATTACATCATATAATTTCATAGCTGATTTTTGTTTTCAACAATTTACAGCAATACTAATTGGTTTGGTGAGTTGAGTGTCCAGGGTCTTACTACCAGAGAGTTTACAAACTCACAGGATTGATACAAAAAAGGATGAAAAAACTGTATTATTATATATGGGTCCTTTTTCAACAGAAATTAGGAACACGGAGAAATTCTTACAAATCTTTACAGTTATTTGAATAACTTGTCCTACGGTGACAAGTGTTGGAAACAAGTTGGTTTCTGGACACTTGAGATCGTTGGCGGGGGGGGTACATACCTAAAGCTGTTGGCGGGGCAAGTGCGCTGGGCGCAGTGTACTGAGTCCTCGTCACTGTTGTCTCCACAGTCGTTGTCTCCGTCACACAGCCAATATGGCTCCACACAGATGTTGGTTTTCTCGCACTTGAGGTGGTTGGCAGGGCAAGTTGTGTTACGACCGCATCGCTCATGCGTCTCATCTGATGTCACGTTGTCCTTGCAGTCGTTTACTCCATTGCAGACCTAGAAAATTAATTCTTATTTGTTGAGTTCACTTAGATTTTTATGACTTAAAATGATACATTTTAGGTAAAAAATATGTGTAGAAAAATACCGGGTGGTGCAAAAAAAAGTATACCCAAACTCTAAGAGCTATTGCATGCATATTGCAATAATGATCGATCAGCTGATTGTTAAAAATTATTGGAACTGTTGTTTTGTTTACATTTTATCAGTTTTCAAGAAGTCTTGGCCCACAATAGCCATGCCACAGCTTAGTATTGAAAAATGTGTTTGGTTTGTTGAACAGTACTTTAGAAGCTATGGAACGCATAGAAATAATGGACCGTCATTAGCAGCTGTGATGGAAAGGTTTGAAGAGCATTTTAATCTACCAGCACCGACTAAGAGAACCATTTTATTATGGGTAAGGAAATTCAGGGGTAAAGGATCCGTGACAAACAGTAACAAAGAAAATTCTGGCAGAAAAAAAACAACACGCAGAAATGAGAATGTCGGTCGAGTATTTGATAAGGTTCTTCAATCACCAAAGAAAAGCACACGGCGTATCTCAAGGGAGTTAGGACTAGAAAGGACGGGCGTCATTAGAATGCTCAAAGAAATTGGAGCACGATCATATCGTATTCAGATACTCCATGAGTTGAGACCCACTGATTTCCAGGCGCGTGTGGCCTTTTGTACTCGTGTTTTGGCGCATAGCTATTCCATTCCAGATTACATTGATGATTGGTGGTATACCGATGAAAGTCACGTGCTGCTCAGTGGGCATGTGAACAAACAGAACACTCGATTTTTAGGGTGGGAGAAACCAGAAGAATATTTGCAAAGGCCACTTCATTCTGAGAAAGTAACGGTAAGGGCAGCCATTTCATCCCATGGCGTCATTGGACCCTATTTCATTGAAGACAACAATGAAACCCCGTTGACAGTTAACAGTGAGGTTTACAGAACCCAAATAGTCGAGAGATTCCATGCAGATTTGCAGACATTTTGTATACTGAATGGTATTGAATTTGAGAAACAAATATTCATGCAAGATGGAGCGACTCCGCACACAAGTCAAGACAGCATGGGACTTCTTAAAGAACTGTTTCCAGAACGACTTGTGTCAAGGGGGACAGATTTTCCCTACCCACCAAGAAGTCCAGATCTTACAATCTGTGATGCATTTTTGTTTGGAATGATGAAAGAACTGTGTTTCCGACCAACCCCTACAAGCATCAGAGACCTGAAACAAAACATTGAACGAGTTTTTAGAAACATTTCCGGCCAGCAGTGCTCTGGGATGGTTCAGAAGATCTTGGACCGGATGGAGTATGTTGTGGCTCATGAAGGAAGGACATGTAGAACATGTTTTTGTGTAATTAAGAGTCTTGTAACCTCTGTCTTAGTAAACTTTTAACAATTTATTTTGGGTATACTTTTTTTTGCACCACCCTGTAGCTTTCTTGATTGTCTATCTGCTAAATTTTTTTTCACTAACATAAAAAAACGAACATTAACTATTCATCTTAAGAATAATTTGCTGATTTACCTGAGACATAGGAATACAACGGTGGTTGGCACAGGTGAATTCTCCCTGGGTGCACGGAGGGTAGTTGCATCCAATCTCGTCTGATCCATCCCGACAGTCGTTTTCATGGTCGCACTTCCATGAACGGAAAATACAACGGCCATTGTTGCAACGGAACTCGTTAGGACTGCACGAGTGGTAAGCTGCACACATGAGTGGTATGAGTAAGATGTAGCCATATATCATATTCATGGCTTAAGAAAACAATTCATAACCGTTACTGTTTGTACTGAAACAACAGTAAAACTGTGAATTAAAAGTTTAAACACCAAAAAAGTGAGCTATTGATGGAATTTTGCAGACATACAACTGGTATAATTTTCATTGATAAGACGAGGCAACAGCTTGTTTTTAATGGGCCATAAACCATCATCGCTCAAGGTTTTGTTTGAACAATAATGGGAAATGTGTAATGTAATTAAATTATGATTCAAGTCAAGAAATGAGTTATCATCACATATGTTTCTTCTCTCCTTACTACACATTCTTCTCACATATATATTTTATTCATCTTTTTTCGTGTTTACCATTCATTGAACAGTAATCGCTGAATTCCTGAACATTTGTATTGGAAGAGTAAACTATTTCTAATCGTTTGTTTAAAAATGTTGGATAAAAATAAAAAGTTAAGCATAAAAGCTCACTTATTCTTTTGCAACCATGTTACTCACTGCAGTAATTGACATCTTCATCGGAGTTGTCACCGCAGTCGTCGTCCCCGTCGCAAGCCCACATTCGAGAAATGCACTTGCCGTTGGCACAGTAAAACTTGTTGGGCTCACAAGTCAGATTCTTCGCAACACACATGCGCCCTTCATTGACCAGCTTGGTCGAATCATTGCACTTGCATTCAGCCTGAGCACACAAAAAAACAATATTGAATTTAATAAGTTTTGATTGATTTTTCTGGTTAAATTCAATTGGACAAATGTATCTCAAAATGTTAGTTGCATTTGGCTTGTGTATAATAGGTATTAATTTGAAATTAATCAATTATATTAATGGTAACAATTTGAAAAATTCAAGAAATCCAAAGATCGCTCAAACCATTTATGTTGAAAAGAATTTACTAAATTTACCAAGTTTACAACTAAACTTCTTAAGTTCTTACTACAATATAGAAGGCTTATATGATAATCGTTGTGTAAGTGCAATTATGTCTTGTCTCAGATGTGTCCAAGAAATGTAAAAATTTATGTTAAGCAATATTTGTCCATAGCCTACGTAGTTTGAAAACTATCTCAAATTATGACTAACAAGTTTAATCAATACCAATCAAATGGTCTCACATTAAAATCGGTTGCTCTTCTGTTTGGTAACTATTAGATAATTTTTTATTACTTAAAATATTTTTATTATTTCATAATATATATTGTTTATTATTGGTTGCCATTGACCATGAAATACTCTTATGTAAGAGTGATTTGATCCAAAAACATGATCTTCTGATAACAGTTTGGCTCAAGGCTGATTTTGCCATCAAGTTTTATAAGAACCCAAAAACATCACATCATAAATGAGGTTTAAATTTCCAGAAAGATCCCTGTTCACCATTATGGAGCACAGCATTCAAAGCAGCTATCACTCGACCCCCATATGAAAAATGTTGTTGGGCGCGAGGTGGCAGGTCTGGGCGCAGCCCATACATTGTTGATGTAGCATGGGTTGATGATGCACTTCTGTCTCTCGGCCGAGTAAACCCGGATGTCGCGTGACGAGTCCTTCAGTTGCCTCACTCCACTCCCTCACAGTATCCCCTCTACTTACCATGTTGTTGGGTGCAGGGTGGCAAGACTGGGCGCAACCGCCGTTGTTGATGTGGCACGGGTTGACGCTGCACTTCTGTCTCTCGGCCGAGTAGACTTGGATGTCGCGTGGTGAGTCCTCCAGTCTTTTCACCATCTCCACCATGTTGGCCCCCGTGTGCTTCTCTGCTCTGTACACTCCCCGCAGCTGGAGGTCCGTCCAGTAGATATAGTTGCGGTGAACAGTGATCGCAAACGGGTAGATCGTCGCTGAGATCAGTACCTGTGGTTGGACAATAGGTGGATTTGATGAGACTTAGGGATAAATGAGTATAATTATTAGTTAAGAGGATATTTACTATCGTGAAGTTTCAAAATGAAGGGAAGGATGAAAATAACAGTTTCAAAGTGACTCCTAAAAATTAAATATTTATGAGGAAAGAAATATTTGCAGAGTGAATTCTCACTGTGGTGTCATTATGGGATCAAAGACTGAAGGCAATTTTAGTTTTATGTTAAAAGTATTGCTTGGATTTTAAAAGCATCTTTCCCATTCGTTGTATACTTGCAATGACTTTTAAAGGCAGGGCTTTAGCAAAAATTTAGTATTTACTAAAAAACTAACAGATATGTAAGAAAGCTTACAAGCTTACGTAGATAAATGGGTGTAATAGACAATCTGATCTCCTTTACCTCTCTGTTTTGTCCAGTCAGTGTTGACCTTTCTATCTTCTCCCTGACGGCGTCAGTCCAGTACAGCATGTGTTCATCATAGTCAATCGCAAGGCCACTTGGTTGGCTGAGGTCTCGCTCGATGATTGTTCGTTTCAATGAGCCAGCCATCGTGGTGCGGAAGATCTTGCCTGAAGTACCAAACCTTCCCCAGTCAGTGTAGTACAAAGACCTGAAACAAGAGAATGAGTTATGATCTGTAGTAGGGAAATTTTTTACCTTGAGCTAAATAGAAGTCTAATGTTTTGAAATTGTCTACTTGCGTGTGAAAAATCAAGAGAGCAATATTCCTTGATATAAATATCATTCAATCACAAGCCTTAAGTTGTGTCAACAATAAAAATTGTTCATTAAATGTATATTTTGTTTACTAATCTTACCCGTTGCAGGGGTCCACAACAATGGCTCTCGGCCTCTCGACCCTCGCTATCATGACTAGATCTGATCCATCCATGTTCATAGCGTAGATACTGTTATTACTGCTGTCCGTCCAGTAGATCTTCTTCTGTGTCCAGTCATAGGCGATGCCCTCGGGGTTGATGCCCCGGTTGATGATCTGCTTCACCTTGTCCGTGCTCGGTTCTCCGCTGGGCACTTGCGCGATCCTAGCCCACGGACGGATCTGGGTGAACAGCAGCATCTTGTCCTCGTAGTCAAAGTCCACTCCCACCACATTTGTGAGGTTGCCCTAAAATTAAAATGTTAAAATAAAATTTAGTTTTTCAATAAAAATATAGCTTGTGGTATGATATGGTATGATAATTAACTTTATCCTTGCTTTTATGGAACTATAGGGAAGTAATACAAAGTTCAAAGAAAACCATTACACACATAACAAGTAGTGAAAACCTACGCTATCCCAATAAGTTCATGGAACATAATAGTCCTGATGATTTGTCTTACTTCAACTAATTCCCTTTGTAATTCCTTCATTTCACATCTCAAGCATCGAAATGAGAGTTTCCGTTAACAAAAAGTCAAAACGTCTGCATACCTATTCGTACCAACTGTTTGGATTAAGTAAGTCAGTTTATTTTTTTCTAATGTATTGAGTTGCGATAGTGCTACATGTTTTTCAGAACATGATTCTTTTCTTAGTCAGTTATGTACACATTACAGAACTGTTAAATAGGAATAAAATATAAATAATAATATCAGATAAATAACATTTTTCTAGCAATGTAGTGTTAGGCCTTTAAAATCAATAGAATATTTTCAAATCTACTTTATAACAAGTTTCTAACATTATCTTATAAGCTAAGTACGTAGACGATATTTTCAACAGTGCGTTGGGGTACCTCTGGTGGCAGGGGCAGTCATTGCTAGGCCTCCGCCTGGGCCTGACACTCCTCCCGGCCACATTGCAGCACAAACAGAACAGCACAACACCACATATTTACTGAATACCTCGGTAATGTGTGGTAACAATGGGAGGGGTGTAACTCATTATCACTAAACTGTAAGGTATGTGAAATATGAACTTTCTGAGTCGCCAGAATAGAAATAAATCGAACTGTTGCTGGTTTGTCAGATGGATTAAGATGGACATAAACTGAAAATAGCCTGTGAGAAAACTATGATAAAACCCATGTTTTAAAAATAATTACAAAAATGAAAAATATTTTTATTCACTTAAGTGTGATACCCATATAACATAGATTAAAAATTATTAGAACCAATTTGGACAAAACATTTTGAATGTTATTTTCCATACATATGAGTTACAGACATGTCAGAAAATAAACCGTGGCAATTTTTACATCAAGTTTGGTTGAAAAGAGAATGGTAAAAAATTGTGATAGTAAAACTGGAAAATAGAAAAATAATTAATTAGCTCAAGATAATTTATAAGTTGTACTTCATCAATTAGATTATTTGCTAACAAATATAAATATTATTAAATATTTTCACTTCTTCAGAAAATAAATAGATTTTACATTGATTCTATACAAATTTAATAGTTAAAGTTTTTACTTCAAAATATTTCTTAAAACTATGAAATGATTGATTGAAAATACAACTTAACATTGGTTACATCTCCAATCCTGTAAAAACTATTTCCAAAAGCCCCATCCCAAATGAGCACCCGGTGCTTTAACAAATCAAAAACACTCACCAGCGGGCGGAATGGCACGCTGTTGGAGGCCGGGTCCAGGTTGACAGCTCGGATCTCCGTCCTGGTCGCGAACACGAGGTACTCGTCCACGGTGGAGCACTTGGTCCGCTGGCCAGGCAGGATCTGGCCCGTGGCACAGTCACACTTGTACTGGAAGCTACCCAGCGACGTGACACCATCCTGCGGGTACGAGAAGCACAGCTGCTCACAGCCTCCGTTGCCTGAAATGCGACAGTGCAGAAAAAAAGTATGACTCACTAGTTGCAGCTTGGTGTCAAAATGCGATGATGCAATGTGGAAACTGCATTTTACTAAATAAGACTGTTAGTGTGATTTAAAATTTGTTTCTTGGCATTAAAATATTATATTGATACTACTTTAGGGTTCTGAATGGGCTTATAATTACCATACCATATGTGCAACACACAAATAACATAGTTCCTAAAACTTGGAGTTTTAAAGAGCTGTCTTATTTTTATTTTATTTTTTTTTTTATAACTATCCTTTCTAACAGCGATGAATAAGCTAGTTTTAACTAAGAATAAAACTTAATTGAGGTATCATGCTTGTTCCATATCAATTATTGAACAACATTTTAAACTATTGTTAGCCTTACTTTGCCCCATCAGCTAACACTAATGGCCGACAAAAAAAGAATAATTTGTTTGTGGAACAAATAAGGCAAAATAATGGAGTGAGCTACTACAGTGCAGGTAGTGGGTACTCATAAAACTACTAGCAAAGCAGGTATTAAAACCTGTACAATGCTGTTATGGTTCGGAAGTCCTTTGTACCAACCACTAAGTCAATGACTCATCCTAGAGTCTTCTTCTAAGGATACACATACTGAATGAATGATTTGTAGAGTTCAAGATTTGTCAACACCTAACATGCATGCTTGTGCGAGACAAAAACTTCAAAGAGGATTGAAAATGTGCAAAGACATTAAAGACAACTGTACAAGGACATGAAACTGTACAAGGGATGAATACATTAGATGTTCGTACCGAAGCGGCGGCAGGGGTTGTTGTCGTCGGGAGGCTGGTTGGCCACGTCGTAGATGACTATGTCCCGCAGCTTTCCGAGCCCCGTCCGCACGGGTGTCGCCGCCTCCGTGTTACCCGGCAGCTTGCTGGCCTTGTACACGGTCTGCAAGTTGCGGTCCACCCAGTAGACGTCGCTCATGTGCACCGCGACGCCCATCGGGTTAGGAAGGTTGCGCCGCACCACCTGGCATTCAAAGAGCGGTATAAAATTAAGGACAGTTCTTACACTAGGTAGAAATAATGTTTTAAAATAAATTTTTTCTTGAAAATGATTTATTAATATCCCGATGATAAGTGGCAGCCACGTATAGTTTCTATTAAAAATTTCATTGGATTTTATTTAAACCCTAAAATTTAATTACTTTCACACAGTAAAATTTATTGATCTATTTATATTTATCCTTTTATATGGTCCATTCCATATCGTGGCCATTCCCACTGTGTTCAATCAAGTAATTGGTGGAAGTACTGACTTGTGTTGTACTGACTTACAAAATGTAAGTAAACAAATATTCTAACCTGTCTGTTGCCTCCGTTGTAAGAGATCTTCTGTATCATGTCGAGCCGGGCGTCCACCCAGTAAACATCATGAGTCAGCATGTCCACAGTCAGGTCCCGGGGAGTGCTGATGCCCGATGTAACGATGGGAGACCACTTCTGGCCGTCCAGGTAGGCCTTGCCGATGCGGGGATACTGGCCGTAGTCGATCCAGTAGAGATACCTGGGAGTTGAAAATGATTTGTAATACATTGGGTTTTGTCTGCAAGAACTTATCAACACTGTAATATGTCCCCTTTTATTACCTTTCTTCTTCTAATTTCAATCTATGCTGTGAAATTTGGTCATAGGAATGTGTTACTTAATATACACACTAAACCAATATGAAAGGCTGCACAGATAATAGACACAGTATAGTAAAAAATAGGAATTTGTCTTCTTACCTTTTAATTGGGTTAACAGCAAGCTCTTTTGGCGCATCTGAAGTAGTCTTGTATATGACCTTTCTGTTTGAGCCATCGAGCCAGCAAACTTCGACATAGTTTTCATGTGGGAACACATTTGTGAAATATAAGTTGCCTGCAATCCAGTCAATTGTCAGTCCTCGGATTCCGTTTGAACCAATGCCATCCTTTATCACAGCTTGTAGCTCTGTGCCATTCGGCCTGACTCGGTAAATGCCATTCCATGGTCCTCTGTTGAAGTCCACCCAGTACACCCACTTCTCCTGGTAGTGGACGTCCACATGTAAAATGTGATGACCTGAAGAAGATTAAAAAGTGTAAGTATCATTTTTGTATTTCAATAAAAACTAATGAAATTAGTGACTGAATAAAGACCGCTTCCTTAGCATATTACAATTGCAGCAGATCAGACAACATTTATTGGCATGCAACACAAATGAGCTCAACAGTGCTTCTGGAATTAAATGTTATGACATAGTGCAGAGGTTAGTTTATGATTGGTACATTAGGGTCCGATGGATGGTTTTCATCTACCACTAATGGTAGCTAAACAGCTACTAAAGTACAAAGTGTTAAAGCAGCTCATGATCAATTTTTTCTATATGACAATACAAACAAGATCTGTAGAAAATTCTCCACCCATACAACAGAGAAGATTATATTTTTATTCACAACTTTTTTCTGCAATACTTTGATTAACAACCCTAAACGGTAATATGCGTTTGAAGTTCTAGGTTCATTCAATACAGAATCGATCTTCACGATTTATGTGTCAAATTAAAAGAAATAGAGCACATATTTGCAGAACTCTTTCAAATTCATATTTGTACTTATGGCTACATCCTACAGTTCTATTGAATTTGTTGTCAATGCAATTGTTTTAAGAGATTAAATTTAGGTAATATTTTAAAAGTCAGCAGTGAGAAGTTTATTATTGTTTTTACAATATATTGCCATACCACCGTAGCAAAGCATGTTTAATTAGCTAGCAATAATTTAAATCACACTATAATTAAAATAGCAAATTAGCTGAGAAGATATAAAATTTTAATTTACACCAAAAATATCAAAAGGAACATACCAAGACCCGAGATGGGGACGATGGCTTCTGACGAATCCTCAAGACTGAACCCGCGGGTGATGTCCAGCTGGGACACGACCGCGAATGTTTTGTAGGCCACACAGCTGCCGTCCTCCTTCTTGTACCCGATGGAGCAGTGGCAGTCGCGCTGGTTGTTCTCCGTCGGGATACACAGCTGGGAGCAACCGCCGTTGTTCATCATGCACGGGTGGTTTGTCACTGAAAAAGATGTCAAGAGTAAATTAGCATCTAAGGAGTGAAAAAAGAGTCTTCACAGTGAACTATTGAGGTATTTGAATGCTTCAATATTTTTTCTATGGGGATTATTGCTAATTCTTACTCCTTGCAACAAGCTATAAAATACAATACAATATAAAAGCTATACTATAAAATACAGACTTCTCATAGCATAAACATTTTTTAAACCAATTTAAGGCTGTGTGATCTTTTGTGGCATACATTAAGTAAAAGAGGCGTATGATAAGTAAATTAGTTCTACCACTCTTCTTATCCCTGCATAAAAAGTTTTATAATTGAGAATTTTGTTCATATTGTGAATGAGTTTTTGTTTTAAAACCAGCTGAACAATTGCCATATTGATTGCAGCGCCCCTAACATTCCACAGATAATTATGTCAAAATTTGGTTATCAAACAAATGGATCACTGGATACTTGATTGGATGAGAAGTCTATTCAAAAAGGACATTAAAGCAAGAATGGCTGGAAGGTTACTGCAGGGGCGCATGTTACCGATGGGGCGGACGAACGGGACCGGTCCCCCCCCCCCCCCCAGAAGGTTTAAAACGGCTTGTTTTAATAGACGAGGTATTATTTTGTAGTGGTCGATAATTTATAAAAAATATTGGTAAAGTTTGAACCTATGAAAATTAAGCGAATAAACTGCTAGCTAAAGAGACACTCGCAGAGTTGCAGAGTAACGTAAAGTTGGTGAGCGCCCGCTAGAGCAGGAGCACGTGTATGTTGCTTGCTGTCATCCCATTGGGCATCCCAAGGTCATCACTCCGCCAACTCCCTCCCCTTCATCCCTCCCTACCCGCCCCCGCACAGATCCGCCATTTGCCAAGTCCACGTCAATTCTGTGTAAGGTAGGCAATAAGGTTGTAAAATGCAGTTAAGGCTCCGGTCTACCTGAGTCTGATCAACAATGCCGAATGCCGCTTCGCGGCCGTAGTGCTAGGCGAATTTTATGGATACAGAGGTTCATAGGAATCGGGTTTTAAAATTAACTAATTAAGATAGAGATTGGCTCTAAATTTTTTCTAAAAGTACAAAGATGGATATTGTCTTCTGTGATTTTAGAATTTTTTAAATAACATTTCTAATATCAGTTATAACTGTCTAAAATCATCTGTTTTTCTCTAGTGGCAAGTTTTATAGATGCAGAGGTTTACGGAGATTGTGTTTTAAAACTAACCGATTGAGATACAAATTGCCTCTTAACTTTTTCTAAAAGTAAAAAGATGGATCTCGTCAACTATCTTTTAGAATTTTAAAATAAAATTTCCAATTTCAGCTATGACTGTCCAAAATCATCTTTTATTCTAGATTTTTAACTGAAGTTTTCCATTAGTTTTCATAAAAGTACCAAAGTGAGATTACCAAAGTGTAACAAAGGAAATTTAGCACCGTTATTCATCTTTAATATGACACCATAGTCATAGCTCTAGGGTGAATTAAGCCTAGATAATAGGATTCTAAAAAAACCCCTTGCAATTGCATTGAGAAAACAGATGATTTTAGACAGTTATAGCTGAAAATAGAAATTTTATTTTAAAATTCTAAAAAAATAAGCGACGAGGTCCGTCCTTTTACTTTTAGAAAAAGTTAAGATTCAATCTCCATCTCAATTGGTTAGTTTTAAAAGACAATCCCCGTAAACCTCTAAAATCTATAAAACTTGCAACTAGAGAAAAACAGATGATTTTAGACAGTTACAACTGAAATGAGAAATTGTATTTAAAAATTCTAAAAGCACAGAGCCAATCTCTATCTTAATTAGTTCATTTTAAAACACGATTCCCGTAAACCTCTGCATCCATAAAAATCGCCTAGCGCGTCGGCCGCGCCCGCCAAGCGGCATTCGGGTTCGGGTAGACCGGAGCCTTAAATAGTTTAGTAGTTGTAAATAAATAAAAAGATTAATTTTCTCCGTCTATCACAAAAAAAAAACTTGAGGCAAGAAAAGCCCTTTCTTTTTATTGTAATGACATTTTGTTTGCAAAAGTATTTTACAATAATTTATTGTATTTGAATAGTCTCTTAGTACTTGAAAACAGACAAGGATTCTGGATATTAATTGGAAAGCGACCCTCCACCCGCCAAACGCAGGTCACACCACCTCTCACACCGTGCGGCTGACGCAAGGCCCACTCCTGCCAATATCTGAACTGTCCCCCCCCCCCCAAAGCAAAATCCTGGGTGCGCCACTGGACCAAGTCGAATTGTACGCGTTACTATATTGATAAATATTGAACCACCGAAACTATGTAAGCTTAATGTTGACTTAATTAGTCTAACTTAAAAAGTTTAATCCCAAATTGGCCAAAATTTGTAACCAGGCTCTGCATAAGCTTTTTGGCTATACAGTACACTTTCATTTTAGGCCAAGACACTCTTAAATGCAAAGTTATGCAAAACATACCCATTATATTTCAAGATCGATGGAAAATACATCGCCACAGACACTCCTCTTATTGTAGTCTGGGATTATTCTTTGCATTATTTTTGGTAGGAATGTTATTTATCACTAAGTAGTTTAAATAGACAAATTTTTAGTAGGAATGCATTTCTCATGTATTTGTACACACTGGCATGTTATATACTAATATTAATTTTTGTGTCCCTGGACTTGTATAGCATTCAATGTTTTCAACGAGACATAATATTACGGTATGTATAAAAAAATTATTTTTGAAGTCCTTACTAAATTTTTGAACATAATTTTACACCATACAACAAAAATTAAGAACTTTTTATCTGTAAGCCTTGCAACTTTACTATTAAGTCTACTTTAACGAAAACTATTTACTTCATTTAAAAAAAATTGAGTTTGTGTAGGTCTAGTGTTTATTTTGGTAAATATGAAGTATAAGTGGTAAAATACTATTCAATTTTACATTTTAGATCAGGAGTGCCTTTGGACGTCATTACGTTGAATGTTCTCCCGTAGACGATACTTGTAGAGTTCTGTGTCTTGACTGGACAATGTGAACCATGTTCCTGGGTGGGAGCTCCTGTAGACGCTACTTGTAGAGTTCTGTGTCTTGACTGGGCAATGTGAACCATGTTCCTGGGTGGGAGCTCCCGTAAACGCTACTTGTAGAGTTCTGTGTCTTGACTGGACAATGTGAACCATGTTCCTGGGTGGGAGCTCCCGTAAACGCTACTTGTAGAGTTCTGTGTCTTGACTGGGCAATGTGAACCATGTTCCTGGGTGGGAGCTCCCGTAGACGTTACTTGTAGAGTTCTGTGTCTTGACTGGGCAATGTGAACCATGTTCCTGCGTGGGAGCTCCCGTAGACGCTACTTGTAGTTCTGTGTCTTGACTAGGCAATGTGAACCATGTTCCTGGGTGGGAGCTCCCGTAGACGTTACTTGTAGAGTTCTGTGTCTTGACTGGGCAATGTGAACCATGTTCCTGGGTGGGAGCTCCCGTAGACGTTACTTGTAGAGTTCTGTGTCTTGACTGGGCAATGTGAACCATGTTCCTGGGTGGGAGCTCCCGTAAACGCTACTTGTAGAGTTCTGTGTCTTGACTGGGCAATGTGAACCATGTTCCTGGGTGGGAGCTCCCGTAGACGTTACTTGTAGAGTTCTGTGTCTTGACTGGGCAATGTGAACCATGTTCCTGGGTGGGAGCTCCCGTAAACGCTACTTGTAGAGTTCTGTGTCTTGACTGGACAATGTGAACCATGTTCCTGGGTGGGAGCTCCCGTAGACGCTACTTGTAGAGTTCTGTGTCTTGACTGGGCAATGTGAACCATGTTCCTGGGTGGGAGCTCCCGTAGACGTTACTTGTAGAGTTCTGTGTCTTGACTGGACAATGTGAACCATGTTCCTGTCTTGAGTACTATTTAAAACATTGTTCGTTGATTTTGAGTTTGTTATCGTGTTTTTATTGTTAATTTATCGATAATTTTGAATTTTGTGTCAGTGGGCCTAAGTTTATAAAAAATATTAAGAATGATTTTAATGAATTCCCATGGAAACCCTATTTGTATCTTTGATTGTTTGTTTTACTGCGTCTTCAATTAGTATACTCTCAAACTGTTGTGCAATACCTTCTACCCAATAGGTACTTGGAAACTCTCCCACGTCTGGTCCCTCGGTTTTACAGAATCCTCTGTGAGTCACATTAGGCTATACAGGGTGACAAGTAATTCCGGACAGGCTTATTATTTATTTCCTATATACGGATAGATAAAAAAAAAAAAAAAAAAAAAATCCACGAATCAGCAGCATAACTTGTAATCTACTTTGTTACGTAAATACCATGTTTTACTCTTTTAAGGGGTCGGCCCACGAGGAGTTGGAAGAAATTCTGAAATAGCAGCATAAAAGCACAGAAGACAAGATCCGTCTTTGTACTTTTAGAAAAATTAAGAGCCAATCTCTATCTTAATTAGTTCATTTTAAAACACGATTCCCGTAAACCTCTGCATCCATAAAAATCGCCTAGCGCTACGGCCGCGACCGCGAAGCGCCATTCGGGCTTGGGTAGACCGGAGCCTTAAATATTTTAGTAGTTGTAAATAAATAAAAAGATTAATTTTCTCTGTCTATCACAAAAATAACTTGAGACAAGAAAAAGCCCTTTTTTTATTGTAATGACATTTTGTATGCAAAAGTATTTTACAATAATTTATTGTATTTGAATAATCTCTTAATACTAGAAAACAGACAAGGATTCTGGATATTAATTGGAAAGCAACCCTCCACCCGCCAAACGCGGGTCGCACCACCTCTCACGCCGTGCGGATGATGCACGGCCCACTCCTGCTAATATCTGAACTGTCTCCCAGCCAAAGCAAAATCCTGGGTTCGCCACTGGGTTACTGATATATCATACACTAGCTGCACTGTGTGACTTGTTCCTAAAATTCACACACAATAACAAAATAACTAGAAAACACCAACTGTTATAAACTTGTCACAAAAAATACTCACAAGGCCTCTTCCTGAAGATAGTGAAGGTCTTGAGATCCAGCTCGTTATCAATTATGGTCTTGCTGTTGTCACCAGTGGCAATGTCGACCCGTTCGATCTTTTCATAACGAGGATCCAAGTAGTAGAGTCGCTTGTCATACACTGCCAGTGCCTTCGGAAGGGAGATGCCTTGAGCTTCCGTTAGGAGGTCTTTTTTCCAGTTACCATCTGTGTCAATCACGACAATCTGAAAAATACAAAATAGTTAATCCAACTTTTTTAGAATTAAAAAATTCAATACAAAGAAAAATCACAATAAAAGATACAACTGAGGGAAAGAAAGAAAAGACTTAACCCATTCCTCTTGTTGTTAATTTACTAAAAATTTAGAATATTATATATTTATAAATTACAAAACCATACAAATGCAGTAGACTCCCTTTAAACCGGCCACCTCGGGACCAGGCAGCGGCCGGATAATGAATTGGCCGGTTAAACCGATGTTCATTTAAAAACGCCATCCACAATTTCATATGACCTAAATATAATTATTACTTCAAAAACAACCTTAAATACATTACTGTATGTGATTTATAGCTAATATCCACCACCCATGAAATCCACAACAAACCTACACTAATAATAATAATTCGTTTCTTTATTGTGGTCTACTGGATAGTAGGTCCAAACGCATTGACTTCCGGTGGCAGTCACTTCCGTGCAGGACGTTATAGTTTAATTGGTTTGAGAACGTCAATATGAAATAAAGTTGAATTGAATGATACATTAGATAAGAAAACCTAGTTTCCGGCGAAATGCGACCGGTTAAAGCAATGTTGAGATAAAAATGGCCGGTTAAAAAGATGTTATTTTGTGTCAGGGTAGGCCGGTTAAAGCGGAGACCGGTTAAAAGGTGGCCGGTTAAGAGAGAGTCTACTGTGATAAGAAAAAAATTGAAAAGTGTAAAATTTTAAATAAGACACAATATGAACTTGATTTAAACAATATTTACAATGATAAATACTTAGTGAATACGAACTGTTAAAATGTGTCACTAATCTACGAATTACTGCTATTTAAGCAACAGTTTATAGTCTCTGGTATGTCTTTGAATTATCATGTTAGCCAAATGCTCACCTTGCCTGGATACTGAGTGCTGTAGTAGAGAAGTTTTTCATCTAAATCTATCGTGATAGCCTCTGGTCTGGTAAGGTTACTGGCCAAAACCATTGGGTTGCTGCCATCCATGTTTACCTTACCAATCTTGGCCAAGACTCCGAAGCCACCTTCATCCACCCAGTACAACTTTCTGTGGGAAAAAATAACGGTTTTCATATTCTTTTAAGTAGATGGTTTTCAATCAGCACAAGTTTGAAGGAACACATTTTTTTGCAAAATAAACCTCGATGCATACTGATCAAAAATGAGTTCTACTGAACTTCTGTTTGTTATCTTTGTACAGCACACTCTCATTCATCCAACTCATTGACATCGGAACTCCTTTTCATCGGAAGTGATAATTGGGATATTACTAAAAATTTTTCTTACAAAAAATAATTTTTACATTTTAGTGCCTTTAATCTCCAATTTGTTATATCCGCAATACAGTAATTATCACATTTTGCAACACTTGTCACCGGATGCTTTTTTTTATCTACATTCCTCAATGTGATTTTCGAGGCCGTCTGTTGAAAATAGGAAGAGGGAGGAAGTAAACATCCGCTTCCTAAACCGCCTGTCTATCTATTTTAATCATTTAGATTCAAATAGACACCTGTGTTAGAGAACTGTCAGTTAGATTGAATGCACCTTTGTTATATGGAATGTAAATTGACTATTTTGAAAAATAAGTGAAAATAAGCGGAAAAGGTTTGTGTGTATATTGAGGATGAACTTAAAGCTATTAAAAGAATAGATGCCAGTGAGTTAGCCAAAATATTGCTATGGAATATGGAGTGGGGACAGTGTCCATATCTTTATTTCCTGCATTGCTTTTATTCCTATGAGTTTATTGTTATCATGTCAAGTAGTTTCAGTGTCTTATTTTTAGAAAATCTCTTGTGTGATAACACAAACAATAGTGAATACAACCATAAATTGGTGGCAGAAACGGTTAAAACTATGACTCACTATAGACTCTAGTTCATCGGAATTGTTCTACATCCGAACTGGCCATCCACCACATTAGTTCTAATGACTAAGACTGTATTTAAATACAGTAGAATAAGAATCATAAATTGGGTAACAGTTATTTATTAGTTTTAATGATTTTTGGGTTTGCAAAACAGTTAACAGTAAATATTTGGCCAATTGGATGTAGATTTACAATTCAAGTAAATCATGTATTAAGTTTGAGATACATTATTGATATACAATTAAATGGTAATAATCACATTAATAAACAAGGAAAATGTAAACCTCGAATAAGTTAATTAACTTATAAAACTCACCCCATGGATGGATCAAGACAGATAGATTTGGGTTTCGCCACTGATTCTGGTTTGCCGTTGTTTGCCAAGATGATCTTGCGGTGTTTTATCTTTCCATCGACCTTAATGACCTCCAAGTTGGAAGCAAATCTGTTGCCGATGTACATATTGCGACCAAGCCAATCAAATGCAATCGCATATGGAGCTCCTGTCATACCCGAGTCCTTAGACAGAAACTCAGTCTTGTTCCCACCACGGTAAGGAGTCGTGTAGATAGTGCACTGTGAACAAAATAAATCAGTCTCATGTTAGATTTTAACCCATTGTATTGTTTGATAAAAGTTCATAAGTTTCAAGACATTTTTGAAGAACAATTATAATAGTGTGGTGATTAAAATTATATAGAATAAGACTAAATCAAACTTTTATAATTAAATCTTGTTTATGGGTGTGTTAGTAGTATGTGGCAATGGCCCTTACAGTACTGAACAGACAGATTCCAAAGGGTAAATGCAAGACAGTTAGGATTCATTATTGCAGATAAACACAGAAGAAAGTTTAAAGAGCTGTTAAATTTACCATTGACATAACTTCTCCTTCACATAATGTAAACAAATTAAATAAACACTTTACGCTCTGTTATAAAACTATGCAGTATCCTCATAAAAAATTAAACTTACATTTTCATCATCATCGGTCTCCTTGCCTTCCACCCAGAAGAGCATCTCACTCTTGCGGTCAAACTCCAGTTGGATTCCGTTCTCGATGCCCACGATGGGAGTGAGATAACCACTGGTCTTGTCCCCTGGTGTGAGGCTGACATCCACGATCTGAGTGCCCTTCATCACTACCAGGAATGACGCTTCCTCTACACAAACATCAAAATTATTCAGTTGTAAAAAGAAATTTTAACGAAAAGCTATTACTTCTACCATGCGACAAACTTTTAATTTACTGGACAATTTTATGTCTCTTCATTTTCCAATCTTAGCACTGGTAAAATATTTAAATTCTAAATGCAACTCTCATTTGCATCCCCCATGATTATTGGCCAAATAGTTGATTCGAAATACTTTGTACATTTATAAATATACGTGAAGAATAAAATAATGAAAACAGTGTATAAAAATATACATAAATATTCTCTTTAAAATGTGAAAACAACTTTGCCAAAATGTTATGTGATATGTGTAATATTTATTGATGTGTTTAGATATCAGCATTAATTTTAGTAACCTTTAAAGTTGAAATACGGATCAAACTACATGCGCGTAGAATAACCTTTCCAACATTTGTTTTATAACTTAACTATTAGTGTAATTTCAATTTATTATGGGACGGGAATCTACTCTTACTTTGGTTTGTGTGAATCTATAATGTGAAATTTCAACCCTCCTCCAGATTATTTCTATTGTAATGTATCAACAAGAACTAACTACTGGTAAAATATTATCACCTTAAATCCTTTAAATTAGTTTAAATGTTTGTTGCCCTTCTCCAAATTATTGATGGGTAACTCCCCTGGGCCCCTAGAAAAACACCTATATTTGAACTCACACTAACCTTCAATACACCGGAAGCCATCAGGGCGGAAGCCCGGTTTGCACTTGCAGGTGAAGCCCTGGGGGTCGGAGGGCGAGAGGAGGCACAGCTGGGCGCACGTGGGGTAGCGCTGGTCCAGGCAGGGGTTCGGCGACATGGGCTGCAGCGAGGGGTGGTGCACATGGATGCTGAGGGGCTGCGATATAAGGTGTGACACCACCGTCTGGTTCTTGCCACGGAACTTGTGCGCCGACAACACCTGCGGAATGAACAAATTTTGTATGTAAAAAAATGCAGTGTAGTCACTATGTTGGTAAAATAAAAGCTACAAGACAATCTAAAAGCAGTGAGGTACTGCTTGACATGAGTCATAAGAGCAGACAAGTTCAAAACAATCTAGCAAGTAAAATTAAACCTTAAGCTTGACTGTATACACACTTTCAAGTCCAGCATTCTCTACCAACAACAGAGGAATCATTACTACCATTTGATATAATTTTTAACAGTTGTTTTTTTAGAATTGAAGATTAATATTCTAAGCAACGTTTTACTATTTTATATACTATAGTATTGCCAGTATTGTGGAATGGCCAAGTCCATTCCTCAGTGGTTCATACCAATTATCCGTAACAAATAAAATACCCCCCGTCGCAGCAGACCTGCGTACTCAGCGAATTTCCAAATTAGTAATATTAATTTTGACCAGCTAAACTTGTATACAAAATTTCATCACGTGCTCATAAATAGGGAGATAAATGTCTATTCTCCTTAAGATAAATATAGGGAAAGAGTATGCAGGTATGCTGCCATGGGGTACACTAAAAGTAGGTTTTTAGCTTAGAAAAAATTTATTTCGACCATATAAAGCCATATAGTAAATTTCATATATATCTGTCCATAAATAAAAGAGTTTGCCTATTCTCCATATGATTAACATGGGAAAAAAGTATGCAGGTTTGCTGCCATGATAAGTACAAAAACCAAGATTTTTTACCTTAAATGGATGAATCTCAACCAAATGAAGCTAAATACCAAGTTTCATCCAAAAATATTGGTTAATAAGTGAAATATTAACCTATCCTTATTCTCCATAAGATTAACATTGGAGCCCCAAAAGACAATGTACTGTCTTTAGACTTTGTAATATCTCGGTAACCAGTGGAGATAGAGCGGAGCTTCAAAGTACTAAATTGTGTGTTTTTTTGAGCTAAATCCAATGGTAAAAATAAAAATTTAAAATTTTTAAAATTTACATATGTAAAAAGCAAAAAACCCATTTTTGGGGTACAAAAGCCCCCAAAACTACCCCTTCCGGTAGGTCGATATGTCTGGTTTTCGAACTCATTTGAATAAACGTAGGATTACACATCTCTACCAAATTTGGTGTCGATCGGACCATTTTTACGAGAGTTATCGTGTCTAGGGACACATATATACATATATATATATACATATATATATATACATATATATATATATATATATATATATACATATATACATATATATATATATATATGTATATATACATATATATATATAAAAATTTTAGTGACTTATTATTTTTGGTCTCTGGGCACCTCAAAACGAAAAAGTAACATGGTCCCGGGCTTAGGTCTCACCATGAGACCTACGGTAATAGCTTATTCCCTATGGGAAATTCGCTAAAAATAAATTGTTGAAAATTATAAACATAAAGTAAAAAATTTATACTACAAAAAACCTACATTTTTCATGTGACTACCTGTCACTTTACGTAAATTTTATGTTGTTAGCATCATCAAAGACTGTTTTTGTAAAACAGAATTAGTGGTATTTAATGACTAAAAAGTGACACATAAAAACCAGTCAAAATCAGTAAAAATTATTGAAACTTGAAACTATTGGTCCTTTTCCACCACCAAGAATTAAAAAAATCAGATTGGCTCTCTCTCGCTTTAGTCTGAATTTCTGGAGGTATGGTTTTTTTATAAATTTATTTTGCTAAATATTACAGCTCTTTTGTTAGAAAACAAGTAATAAATACAGGTATTATTTTCATTAAATACCCTATTGAGTTGACGGTCTGTCCAGTAGATGGTGTCCTCGAACACAGTGATGGAGTGGGGATGCAGCAGGTAGTGACTCCCCGCCACCACTTGCTGTCGTCCGCTGCCGTTGTAGTTGCAAAAGTCTATGAAGTCCAGTTTGGAGTCGGCAAAGTAGATCCGCTGGTTGGCAATGTCCAGAGTCAACCCGTTGGGCCAGTAAATCTTGGTGCTGATGATCACCGAGCGGTTCGTGCCATCCATACCCACTCTCTCAATGCGGGGGTTCTCTCCCCAGTCGGTCCAGAAAAGCCAACGCGCACTGTAACAAACATTAGCAGGTAAGATTAAGTGTTTTTATTATGTAACTAATACTGTTCCACATCCCTGTTCCACATTCCAGATCCTTTTGTACGATATTCAAAAATAACAAAGAATTCAAGGTAACAACAGACACAGAATTTTCTTTGTAAGTTGTTGCAGAGTTAATATATTCCAAACAGTTTAGTGTCTATTCTACGCTATGCTTATTACTTTCTAGAAAATTGAATGACATTTCTAACTTTCACAATTTTTTTACACATTTCAACACTATTTGAGGTTTTTAAAGACAAAATTGAAAGCTTAGTAAAGGTACAACTATTACTTCGTGACATCTCAGTGTGCAAACTATTTTCCGAAATTTCATTATTTTGCTTATGACAGATGGCAAAAGAGTATGGTACCTCCACAAATTGTTTTAACATCGAGTGATGCATCTGAATTCTTGAGGACATATTTCCTGAATTAATTATCTCCTAGCTTTAATCTGAGTTTTCATCTTTATAAACAGAAGAAATTCTTAACACGTTCACTGCGGCATATAAAATGATGGAACTTATCAAATGATAAAATGATGCTGAAAATTTTTAATGCATAAAAACATCTCTTATGGTTGCTGAAGACCATCTGATTACATGAAAAGCTCTTCCCAATTCATTAATATTATAATGTAGCCCTAAACACATTAAAATGAATGCAAAATTGTGTAAAATATACCAGCAATAAGCGTAGGGATGTGCGGGAACAGATTGCACAATTAGACAGCCTGAGCGGGCAAAAGCTCCCCTTACTTCACCGATTGGCGGCCGCACAGCAAACGAATAAAGTCAACGGTATACTCACCGGTGAGCGCTCAGCGTGGGGGCAAGGAACTAAACCACTCACTGGTGAGTGCCCTGCAGCAAACATGTTAAAGTAAAGCTTCTATTTGCCCTTACCAATTATGAACTCTACTCACGTGGGACTCGGGTCGAGCATCATCCCGCGTGGTTGTGTGATGTTCTCCTTCAGCAGCACCACTCGGTTGGTGCCGTTCTCCGTAGCCACTTCTATGGAGTTGAGGCGGGAGTCCAACCAGTAGAGATTACCACCCACCCAGTCATATGCTAGGCCTTCCACCAAGTCAAGCCCAGTAGAGATCACCTGATAAAACAGAAAGTTTAGTTGAGAAAAATGCAACCCTAAACTTTGAAATATACATTGATCACTGTAAGTTTTATCAAAATGTGGTATGAGGTGATCAGAAGTTTTTTCCTTTACTGAAGATGCTCTTTTTAATGTAAATATTATGAAGCCGCCACTACAGCAAACATTAATTATTACATTTGTATGTGTTTAGGAATTTTCAATAGTTCTTCAAAAAGACATCTTCAATGAGTAATCAACGAAATCTACTCACAACTTGAGGCTCGCTGCCTCTATCAAGGCGAGAAATCTTCTTCAGTTTCATGTCGGACCAGAATATGGTGCCAGTGTGCATGTTAGAGGTGGTGGCCACCACATTCTCCACAATAATGGGCACTCTCTCTAGTCCTTGGTCCTTCAGGTCTGCTATCAGGATGGAATGGCGGTTCGAGATGATCAAGAATGCAGCACTGTGATCTGAAAAAAGTTTAACCTATGAAGAAATCAATAAAAAAATAGATTTTGTGTGAAGTTAGATTCTATTGAATTAAGTTAACACTGCTTGATTTCGGTGGAAGTTCAATGATAAAAGTTACATAAGAAAATTTGGAACTTAAACAATAGTTAAAACTCTGATCAAAATTCCATTATGTTTTGAAGAACACATTGGGCAAAAAAATTAACTAAGAAACCTGATTAGGTTTTTTATTCTTTCAATAACACTAATAAAGAATTTTGGCTTTCTAAAAACTTAATATGCTCAGAGATAATTTTATTGCTTAACATTGTCTTTGTCAAATAAAATGAAAATGGTTCAGAGTTGAATAAACAAGTATTATATGGAGGTTTCGTAAATCCATTTTCTTTTTGTAACTATACCTTGGTTGAAAGTATAATGAACAACTGATATTACCTAAATTACCACTGATTAAATGTTATAGGATTTAGAAGTTTACTGATAGCCAGTGTTTTGGAGGTATAGGCAAAAATCACCGGGGGACGATGAATTTGCAACCTAATTCATACAAGAAGCTGTGACTAAAACCTCACAAGAACAGCATGGAGCCATAATTGGCCAAATGAAATACCACGAGGTTTATTTATTTTTATTTATTTATTTATTTCTTACAAGCAGCATAACATCAGTAAGCCTCACTAAGCAAAACGCTTAACAGTAGAGGTCTGCGGGTAATGATTTTTCTAGTCGGGTCGGTTTCGGGTCGGGTAGTAGATTAACATCAATTTTCGGCCCGGGTCGGGTTTGAACATTATAAGTTAAAGAAAAATTCGGGTCGGGTTCGGGTTCGGGTGTGTGAGTTAAAAAAATCTCGGGTCGGGTTCGGGTAGCCTATGTATGTTAAAAAAAACTCGGGTCGGGCTCGGGTATTGTAAGTTGAATAAAACTTCGGGTTAGCTTCGCTATTATTTGTAAAAAAAATGTCTAGGTCTAAGTTATTTCATTTTAAAATAATTGTTGATGTGCCTACTAAGCTTAAGTATAGTATTAATAAATACAAGGCAAAAACCTTCCTCCTACTAAGTTAGCCCTAGGCCTAAAAAAAGTAAAAAACTATAATGTATTTTATTCTATTGTAAAAAGTTAAAAAAATTCTCCTGAGAAAATATTTATCAAGCTAAGGGTTCCTTTAGTCCTAAGTTACTTTACCCAATGTTAACTTTTTCAACAAACATGATAAATATACAAATTATATCGCTGTAGGCCTACACTGTTGAAACTAAACAAAGACCACTTTTATAAATGTCAAAATACCCTAGATGCGAATTTTCATACTGTAGCCTATTTTTCTGTAATATTTATTTATTTACTTCCAATGGTACAAATCGCCATTTTATAACAATATACCCTATATCTAATTTCAGATGGCTACAATTCAAAACAATAACACAACACAATAACAAACCATAAACTAAGCATGGACAATAACAAGAAAAATAGAGATAGTAAAAAAAACAATGTAGGCCTACACAAAGTTATTTTATTATGAAAAGATTATGTGATTATACTCAAACTTGGCCTTTCAATCAATATTGCCATATCCTATTTTCAAAACAGACTTAAAATAATTGCATTTCATTTCTGTTGGATTACTTTCGGCAAATTTGTTTCTTTGCTTGAGTGATTCCAAATAGCAGATGAATGCCCATCCGCGACATTTTACACTTCCCAAATCTTTGGTTTCACTAGTAGGACTGTTAGTGGATACACTGACATTAGAATTCTCTCAATTCTGTGGCTTTTTAATATTTATTTTTCATATCAGGAAAAATCCAACACCACTTAAGTAACACAAAAATGCGAATTGAATAAACAAGAACGAGAGGAATATCATCTATCAAATCTTCAATGCAGACGACGAATCGCGGCACCATACGACAAACATGGAGTAGACAAACATGGAGTACCGTAACTATAAAACTACATAGAGAAAGAAGAAAGCTCTCTATGAAGTATCCAACCATTGACTATGGATATAAAACTGTTACATTATCCAAGAAATTGTTTTCATTGGTTATCAAGAAATCTTAAATGATTTGACAATTTTCAAGATGGAATGAGAAATAATTCAGCAATGAAACCAATTATACCGAATAGTCATATATTGATTATATTTCGTAAAAATATAATCAATTCATGACAACATTCAAGTATCAACTGATGAATTTTGTATTGTAAAAATAATGCAAACACTAATCTGTAGAGATTATTTACTTTTAAAAACATTTTGCTCTTGCTATTTTTTACCGGTTATCGTGTAAATAGTACTAACATTGACTATCAATAGTCAATGGTACCAATGCCACTGCTATCTTGATTTCGGTTTGTACAGTTGGTGACGGTATTGGCTACGCCACAGTCTATCTTTCTGGCCAGATAGACTGTGAGTCAGTCACGACACTGAGCAGTTCCTTTAGGTTAGAGTGAGAAAAGTATGCTAGCGCTACTGGTGTCTAGGCTTGCAACAAATGATTTAATGCTGTTTTAACTATTTTTTGGGCATAAAATAGTACTGTACTAAGGAATACAAATATTCCTACGTCAAATACAATCTTTCATGATCAAAATGTTATTTGTTTTAAATGAAACATGAAATATGGCACACCAAATTATCAACAAAACAAAATTGCTTACGTTTCTAGGCACCAGAGACCGCTAGCTTCTTTCAGAAGCCACATTTCCATGTGTGAGTGTCGCGACTAGTAAGCTAAGGTATTTCCAGTTCATCCACATCCACCTCGTAATGACTGACAGTTAGTTATGACCACTAGTCTAAAGTCTAAAATAGTGTGTGGAACGATGCCCATTTATTCCGTGAACGTGAACGTTGTAATTCACAAAATTTGGCTGTAAAATAGTTTTTAAAACCCGGGTTTGTTTTTAATGTCCTGTCGGGTACCTACAACCCGATTTAATTCGGGCATTAGGTACCCGCCCGACCCGGCTTAAAATAAAAGCCCGGCCCGAATAAAGCCCGTGACGTATCAAACCCGCCCGACCACTCGGGTTTACGCTAATACCCGGAGTTACCCGAATTTTCGGGTACCCGCAGACCTCTACTTAACAGTGAGGTCAAAATTAACAAAATAATAAATACATTTTTAATAATTGTCCAAAATAATTACTGTAGGCACGGACGGGCATCACTTCTATCACAGTAATACTAATCATACATTTTCTTAATACAAATTGAAAAACTCAGCCACTGATGATTCCATCGACACATCACAGTCTTATGAAAGAAGGTTGGCAGCACTGCTGTATCGCAAACTAGATGCAGACGCAGTCAGCTGTTTCCCTCCCCCCCCCCCCCCCCCCCCCCGGCAGGCCGGCACACACAATGTAACCAGTTCAAACCAGATTCTTTAAACTATCTGTCACCGGTTCTTTCAATAGCTTTGCCATATATTCATTTTTTGTAGTTAGATGGTTTTGAAAGACTTATAATAAATAAATACCCGTCTTATTCATTTCCTTATCAACCCCACACCTATTCTCAGTAATTGTGTTTAGCAAAATCAGTGTAATACTAACAAGTGAATAACAACAAAAATACAGGTTTATGAGAATTTGTCTACAGGATTTACACAGATTTCTTGTGAATACTTACAAAATAATATGACTAACAAGAACTAACTTATGTCTGTGTGAGCTAATATTGAACAATCTAACTAGTGAAAAGTGGTGTGAGAATCAATAAGTCTAATTTTGTGTACTAACCTAGGCCTAAGGTGAAGGTTCTTTCAATATTGGTGTAGGTTACAACTACTTATGTGATGAGGAAATTTGCATTTGCCATTGTGTGTGTGTGTGTACCAGTGTATTTGTGTGTAATATATTAATATATTAATATACCTGTAATATATTACAGGTTAAGATAAAAACTTCAATGTGTAACAAAAGTAACACTCAGCAGGTTGGCCAACTCACTGAGTGCCTTGCAGGTGTGGTTGTCCCGCTCCAGGAGGTAGCCCTCGGTGCACGAGCAGACGTAGCTGCCCTTGGTGTTGGTGCAGACCTGGGAACAGGCTCCAGGGGGGGAACACTCGTCTACGTCCTCGCACGTCACCGTGTCATTGGAGAGGGTCTCGCCCACGGGGCACGTGCACTGCGCGCCCTGCACGGAGACAAGAGTGGTGGATGAAAAACAATTGAGGTTTTTTTGTTCAAGAAACATTAAAAAAATATTGTTAAAAAACAGCAAATTTAGACAGAGATAATAAGAAAAAAATCATTAATAAGCTAAATCAAATGTGTTACCAATATTGATTTTAAATTTTGATTTCTGCAATGGAGCTCTAATATCAATTTATAGGATTTTTTACATACATTGGTAAGAAACAATATATAAGTAATGTTGCAGTATAATATTGAAACTTACTGATGAAGAATAAAACACAAAACATTTTGTTATTGGTAAAGACAAGTGGCTTTGCAGAAAGTGGGTTTGGAAAGGCTGCAGTAATGGATAATTTATTGACGAAAACATGCTGATTCTTTCCACATGAACTATAGTACTGTATTCATCTAGATAAATGAACAATTAAACAACTGATGTGTACATCAATGTAATTTTGGATACAGTTAATTCAAGAAATAATAAATAAAAATGTTGATGCTAACACCACATTACAAAAAAATTAGATAAGAGTAAACATAATACATTGAATGAGGGTGTAAGCAGTGCCATTTTTGTGTGTGATATTACAAGTATTGTTCAGTATAGTTTTTGTGTCAAGAGGATGTTGTTACTTACAATAGGTGTTTCCACGCATCCGTTGGAGCACTGGCCGGACTTCTGGTTGCACTCGTTGAGATCGCAGCCTGGACCTTCGTCCGCTCCGTTGGGACAGTCGGGCTTGCCGTTGCACAGCCCAGTTAGCTTAATGCAGCGGTCGGTTACTCCCGGACACTTCCACTCATCTGACGCACACCTACAGCAACACAGATAGTAATTAGAATTAGAGTCATACTATCCTAATACAATAACCCACACCCAATTAACCCAACACAAGCCTCACCCCCAACTAACGCAATACGAATTTTCCCAGGCATGAATTAGATTGGATATGTTAGGTAAACATTGAGAGTATTTGAGAATTTATGTATACAGAATAAACGTGGATTTTTGTAATAAGTTCTGGAAATTGTATAAGTGACAGAATTTCAGAAAATAATAACAGAGAACCTTGAAACAAAACTTCCTTTTAGAGAATATTTGCCGATGAAAGTTTTATATAGAAGAATCACCTGAATGAAATCACGTGAGAGGTAGTGAGGAGGTTAAATTTCATTAGAGACAGGCTTCATTAGAGTTTCAAATTTCCAAAAAAGTTTTGTGAAATATAAAGAACTTGTACAAACCTGAAGAAAAGTAATGGGAAGTGAAAAATGTGTAATTGAATGATTTAAGGCTTAATAGATGCAAAGTATTGTGTGCTTATTAAATCTTCATTTTAAAATTCTCAAGGAGGAGCTATTGACTAGTTCACCCATGACCCACCTGAGGGCGGGAGACTTGCAGGCGTGTCTCTCATCCTCGTCACTGCCGTCCCCGCAGTCATCTCGGCCATCGCAGATGTACGCCTTGAACACGCACTGCGAGTTGTTGCACTTGAAGTAGCCCATCTGGCACGCAACCTGCAACAAAATAACATGTTCAATGACGTCTTCTTTTAAAATTTATCTAAAGAATAAGTCAAATAAAAAATTTTTAACAGTTGATTTTAAAATAAGAATTTTTGTTTAGTGATAACGGAACCAGATTAAAATCTTCATTATTTTGCACAAAACACTTTCACTTCTATTAAATGAGTCATAAAAACTTATGACTCATAGTACTTACTTACTGACTTATGAGTAGTAGTAAAGATTGTTAAGTTGTAATAAGTTTGAGAACAATTTATAGTTTTTTTGACTTGTTTCAAAACTCCACAATACATTTTTTAACATTTAAAAATCTCCTAGCTTAAGTTGATTACCGGTATAGTCCTAAAGAATTACCTCTCCGCAAGTAGAGGGTTCGTCTGATTCGTCATCACAGTCAGGGGTGCCATCACAGTGCCATGCCTTGGGGATGCAGATGCCGGACTTCTCACACTTGAACTGCTTTTCACTATCACACGTGTTGGGTGCCAGTGTTGCTGAAACCCGATGAATTATTTGAAACTAGTCAAATAAAATGACTAATTTGAAAAATATTGATAGTTGAAATAAATGTCAGATGTATATTACTACGAACTCACAGATCAAACAAATGAGGTTTTATATTACTTTATATCTCATTTTCCAAAACACAAGAGGGTTGAACAAAAACATACCTCACTCTAAAATTAATAAATAAAATAAACTTAAATTCACTTACGACAGCCAAGTTCATCACTTCCATCGTTGCAATCAAGTATTCCATCACACTTGTATGTCTCCTGCACACACTGTCGCAGATCCGCACACTTGAACTGAGAGGCGGAACACGTGATTGGTGGACAGCCTTCCTCGTCTTGGTTGTCAAAGCAGTCGTTGTCTCCATCGCACACCCAAGACTGAGGGATACAGTGACCAGACCGTGGACACGTGAACTGTAACATGGGAAGTGTGGTTATAAAAATGTAGAAGTGGGAAGAAGCTGAACATTTAATTAAATATTCAATCACAGTGGTTGAAGTAACAATTGTATTTTAGATACTTTACAAAATAAACTCAACTATAAAAAACTATATTAATTACAACATTCCACGATTTATAGCTTCTAGAAGAGGTGAGAAACGCTTTCATATTAAATAAATTTTGACCAAAAAAGTTTAGACTTAAAGTTATATTGACAAAAATATAAAGTTCTAAGGTGGCGAGTAATTTTAAGCTAGGACTACATGGACGAATCCTTGTGAACTTATGTGATTTTCTCTATGTACATTTTTAAAACTGTTGTAAAAAAAAAAAAAAAAAAAAAAAACCCAGTGACTAATTAATTTTTAATAATTTCTTGTAATGGAAATTTTTTAACATTTACCTGAAAGTATGCACATGTTTTCTCAGCACAGAATTCCCCTTCATCAGAACTATCTCCGCAGTCATTTTCTGAGTCACATTTCCAAGTAGCAGGAATACATCTACCGTTGTCACACAGGAACTGTGATGAGGAACAGGTGACGTTTACACAACCAGTTTCATCACTGTAGTCACCACAGTCATTTTCAGAGTCACAGCGGAATGTAGAAGGAACACAACGTCCAGAGGAGCACTGGAACTCTCCGGGTGCACAAGTAGGCTCTGGAAAACAACAGGAAACAAGGTTCAAGGTAGAACGTGAAAAAGCACACTCTTTTAAATTATTTGAGCAAAATATTGTTGAAAAGTCTGCTCAACAGATTTTAATTAAAATGGAACAAGCTTACTCCACTCAGTATTGCCAATTGAAGAGACACTATTACAATCAGTTATCCAACAACATTAGCTTAAAAATCATCATATGTAAGTTTGTTTACCTAAACAATGCCTCTTAATTTTGATATTTACATCACCTTCAATCTACAGTACATGAATACAAATATTTTGAATATTTGATTTTTCAAAGATCGTTTATCCAGTTTCAATTGTGTCCCCAAATCCTTTTAAACGTTGTACTCCTTATTCCAGTGCAAAATTTACCTTTTTCTTCTCACCCAGAGGAATGTTCACTTTCTGATGCACTCTCCCAATCGTATTACTTTCAAGCACTATATAAAGCACTAATGAAACCCATGAAAGGTATTTTCAGAATTTTGATTTGGTGGGGCAAGATTTCCTATTATTTTTATAGCTTTGAAATGGCCATGTGTTCTCTTCTCCATTCGTGTATTATTAAATACAAATTAAAAATATAAACTCAGTTAAGTAAACACTTTAAAAATTTATTTGGGTTGTAAATGTGGGTGGGGAACCTGCTATCTCACCCCTACCCCATTGCAACTTCCAAATCATACTCACTGTCCAAACCACTCTACTCCCTATACCTGCTATATTCCTTTCTCTCACTCCCTTATTTGCACTTTCAACTCCAAAAACCTAACGGTACACAAATGCAGCAGGACAGCTAAACTCACTGGTGCAGTTCTGCTCCTCATCCGAGTTGTCGAGGCAGTCGTCGTCGCCGTCACAGACCCATGCCTTGGGCACGCAGCGCTGGTTGTTGCAGGTGAAATCCCACTTGTTGGGGCACGCGGTGACGGGCGGCTCTGCCTCCGGGTCCAGGATGCAGGTGCGGCCATCACCCGCCGGGTCCAGCTTCTCTCCGTAGGGGCACCCACAGTGCACCTGTCAGAGGGTAGACTATCACTATTTTGGTTTCTTAGTAAATTATTAATTTCAGTTTTTACTTCAGTTTAAACTAGGTTTTTTATCATACTGTGTAAAGCCCTAATGGCTAAATCAATTCATCCACTTATTGTTGATAATTAATTGTTTCACAGAATAAACTATTCAATAGTTTACAAAAAGTATAGTTGATTATTTTTCATGGTTTATTAAAATTTACATCACATAAATTTTTGTTTCAGTATTCATAAGGAAGGACAAGGTAATTTTGAGTGTATTGATTTCATAAGCCATCTTTGATACAGTGCTTTTATTTGTATTTGTGCTAATCACAGTTTTTTGTCAGAATGTTATACATTCTTTTTATCTTGAACCTTTTCAGATGATTTGACAAGATAAAAGGCAATATTTAATCGGTAGGGGAATTATTTAAAAAATTGTTCAAAGTGAATACTCTTTGTATTTAGTATAAATCAAAATCAACCCTTACACTTTAGGTTTGCCTGGTTGTATTAGAGTTTCTATACGTAAACTGCAAGAAACATAACAATTGCAGCTTAAATAAGCTTTTTCCTAAAGAACAACATGTGAAAGAGGATTCATTCTTAACTAAAGTCCAATGCAGAGAGGTTATGAAGACACAGAAAATCTTTACTTTTGGAACTATTTGAAGAGAGTAAAAACAAACAGTAAAATAAACATATTATTAAATAAATTAAAACAGACTATATCTGTGCATGAAAATGTAGCCCCAGTCTTACCTTGAGGGTGGAGCCAGTGCCGGTCTTGGTGGGTGACGGCACGGCAAAGCAGAGCTTCTGACAGCCGCCGTTGTTGTTGAAGCACGGGTGGCTGTTGTCCGCGTCCTGCTCGCCCTTAGCGTAGACCTTGACTCCGTACAACCGGTTGTTCTGCGACTCTCGCACCAGGATCTCCTCCTTGTCCCCGGACAGCTTGTGCAGGCGGATGATGGCGTCCAGGCGCCAGTCCGTGATGTACATCCACTCTGCAACATAACCACGGCAGTGAACAAAAATACTCACTAAGAAGGTAGACTGTTCCTTTTAGGGTGGAATGAAAATAAAGAAGTTATTTTCTAGCTTAAGTTTTTTATTTACATTCCATATGCACAAATAGCTGCACTTATATGATATTTATTTTCAGAATAAGATTGGTTGAATGTTTTTCAAAGTTTCCCTTCCATAGGTAACATGTCGATAATAGTTCAGAACTTAACTCCTTCATAATTCACTTAATTCTTCTTGCAAAGTATAAATCCAAGATCATTTTAACTTTAATGAAATATATAGCAATCTATTGAATCTAAACTATGCTCTCTATATAAAAATAATCAACAAAATATATGCTTTTACACAACATTAATTGAATATTTTTAACAATTTTTCCTACTTGTACACAATACTTATAAAACAAACTTCCCTCAGACTTTTAGGAGGAAGTACATTCAATTAAGATTTCAATAAAAATCTGAAATCATCATAAAATTTTTCAATCAAAATGTTCTGGCAAAAGTACAATCCAATATTGTAGAGAAAAAGTTTACTTTCAATGTCCATAAAATTAAACATTTTTTTGACAGTAATAATCAGAGGTAGTTTCAAATTTCCAATCAGAAATACCTCATTATTAAAATATTAATTGTTACACCTGATAACAGAAGATTCACAATATGTTAGGTTTATTTTACCATTATAAATGACGATTGAGAAAGGATGCCGTATGAGTCTGCTAGAGATGGTCCGTACATCCGATCCGTCCAGATTGCTGTGTTGAACATGATCCAGCAGAGCGTCACACCAGTATAGACGATCCATTTTGAAATCCACCGACAGTCCGTTAGGCCAGCCGAGAGTCACATTGCGGAACACTATCAGGTTACTGCCGTCCGTGTGGGCTCGACTGATATTGGCTGGCCGGTCCCACTCCGAGAAAAATATGAATCTGTAATAATGTGATTCTTCAGACGTAACACTCGTACTTGCACTGAAGGAACTTTGCCGTAAATCTTACATAGGTAATCCTAGTTCCTTTATCATTAAAACTAATTAATTGTACTAGGCGTCACAAAGTCCAAGCTTAAACATTTAAAAACTGACAGTTGATTTCAGGGCCGGATTTACCGCATGGGCAACATGGGCACATGCCCAGGGCGGCAAAATTTTGGAGAAATTAAAATTTATATCTGTATGCACGGCGCGTTGTCATCGTCATGGTCGCAGGCAACATAGCTGTATTTTGGTTAAAAGGCAAAGGTCACTGCAGTCTACCTGCTATGCGCGGAAGCCGCGGATGCGTGGACGAGCGTCTATTGCGCGCGGCAGACGATGTGCTAGTGGTGGGGAGCCCGGGAGCCGTATTCGTATTCCTCGCCGTCCGTCGTCAGCCCGGTGGGACATACGGGAGACATTCGGAGCAGCTTAATGACGTCGTTTCACTGTGTGACGGCTATGTTGCTGATGTCATAACATTAAAGTTTATATATTTTGCCGCTACTCGGCTAGTCTCGCTTGCCCTCTTTCTTTCTTTGTTTTTGAGTATTGAGGAATCGTTGTTATAGTAAGATGCACGAAAATAGTCCGATGGAAATTTTAACAGCTGTGTCCCCCCTCACCCCCTCTCGCCCTGCAATGTTGTCATTTGTGGTTACGTTAACCATGTGTACTACAGTAAAAAAATGTGTTTCAGAATAAATTTGGCAATAATGTATCGACTCTCATCGGACTATTTTCGTGAATCCTACTATAGTGTAGTAAGATCTTGATAAAGATGGATAAATAAGTAAAACCTAAGCCTAAAAATCTTAAAAGCATTTTATTTACTAATAAATATACCGGTATTCATGTGTAAGATTAGAAATAGATACAGTATCCTTATAGTAGTACATAATCCTTAACAATGTTTGGATTGGCACTCTTTAAATGTAGTGTTAAGTTAAATTAGGTGTGTGATAGATTGGTGTAGGATTCTGCAATCCAAACCTTGCACCTAAGTTTTGGTTCAAAAAAAAACTTTACCAAATTTAATCTTTACTACAGGTAATTACTGTAAATCTTACATCTTACCGAATCCGACTAGGATTCGTTTATGGGGAATTAAGGAATAGTTAGTTGCATAAAATTACGTTTCATACTAACCAAAAATATAGCCTAAATAGGCCTAAAACGTTGAACGCTTTGAATCTTTTCTGTTCAAACTAAAGCAGGCCCAAGTTTATGTAAGCTAGGCCTGATAAAAACAAAACAAAAAATACCTATAACAAAAATAAACATTTTTATTTTGTAAAAGAGTTTTCAAATTCTCCTTAAAAAGAGGACCAAGATAGAATTCATCCATTTCCATTCATCATCATCTAATCCTATAGAGGTTAGGCCTAGTGTAAACAAAAACAATATTATTCAGTTGTTGCAGACGACAACTCTGAAATCAAGCGTATTGAGCGCTAGACTGTTTGTAGCGATAACCAAGGAACTAATTCAATGACGTCATAGTTTGCTCCGAATGTCTCCCCGTATGCCCCACCGGTCATCAGCCATGGCCATCTCTAGTACATAGTATAGTACTAGAGATGGCCGTGCATCAGCCCATCCCGCCAAGTCGCCATTTCGCTTCCGCTTGGGCGGTCAGTGTACAAACGTCATTCGTCAGTGTTGTGTGGCGTTGTTAATGTCGCATTAGAACTGACAGAGTGTGCGCTTGCAGCTTGCACTTGCTGCAAGCTGCGGCTTGCTTGTTATGCAGTAGTGCGTGTGCGGCTGTGTGTTGTTGATTTGCTCATAACTCTTTAATGCTATGTTTCGTGTGAGGTTTCATTTGAATTTAATATACGCAATAATTTTAATTATATTTTTAAAACATAGGCCTAATGGATGAGCGAAAACGACTTAGTGGCGCGGAATACCGGAAATTAGCTGAAGCGAAGAAGAAGAAGGAAAATGAGATGCTTGTCCAAACTTTAAAGTTAGATTCCTTCTTTAAAAAAAGCAATGTCGCCGCAATGTGGCTCCTTGGAGAGTACAAAGGGAGTTGGTGGGGGGGGGGGGGTGAAGGGGCGGCAGATTATTATATGCCCATGGGCGAAGAAAACGTAAATCCGGCCCTGGTTGATTTCCACCTAGCAATGATGTTGGTTTTTGTTTTGATTTTTTTTTTATGTTTGCCGTAGTTAATAAAAGATGCCAACAGCTGGGTGAGTAGGCACAAATTGGCAACACTGTTGTAATGTCCAGTAAATTCAAGCTTGCAATTTTGTGATATCTACTTTAGTTGCATGGACTGACAGTTTTGGAACTTTTTGATTTCATTTCAAGCTTTAGTGTGAGGTAATCATTTTTACTCTGGGGAAAAATAAAAAAGGTTGTGCCACAGGTAAGTATTTCCCCAAAGAAAAGTGAATACTTTTAGTCCATAATAGTCAACTGAGTTATACACAATGTTTTAAAAACCAGGTGACAAGAAAATATTCAAATATAACAATTTACCAAATTAAACAAAATAGTTACTACAATCTCTGCAAAGGTGGTTTAATTAATGGCATTGCACTTCATTTTTTGGTACTAACTCAATCAGAGGAGCAAATTTAGTAGTAAAAATGGTAATACTTGAATCCCTAGTGCTCAGTGCTCAACCTTTGCAAAGAAAATAATCTTTCAATGGATTTTCAATAAATTGTCTTTGCTGTGTTCTGTTACCGTGCACAGCTAACTGGCATAACATATGATATAACGACTATCTAACACTGACCCCTTGTTTGGATGTACAACGATGGCTCGTGGTCTCTTGAGGTTCTTCAGCAGGGTTCGTCGGTACGTGACATTGCGAGTGCTCAATACGTTAAGAGTTCCCTTTCGGCTGTCAATGTAGTAGAGGTTCTTGGCAACCCAGTCAACCGCCAAACCCTCGACTCCTTCATTCTGAGAGGCCAGCACAATCTCTCGTCCTGTGAACATAAACAAACTTAGCTACTGATTGATTTGATCAAGATGAAATATTGTTATAAAACTATTACAAAACATCAGAACCACTGCAATAAAACTATATATTGAATACAAACCTTACAAAAAAAAATTACTTTTTAAGGAATAGAAAGCCAGTATTACATTAGTGTGCTATACAGAAATGTGTGGTACTCAACTTTATATACACAAACATTTAGTTTAAAAACCAACCAGTTCCATTGCGGTGTATCCTGTAGATGACATCTTGAAGGACATCGGAGTAGTAAATGTAGTTGTCACTCGCGTCAAAGTCCAAGCCGACAAAGCGAGCTCGTCGAGAAACGTACGGAAGCATCGCGTCACTGAACCCTTCCACCACGGGGTCTATCACTCGTCCCTTGATGAACCTCTGTTGGGAGTACAGCAGGAAGTCCTCCACAACTGAAAACAAAATAGATTTTCGGTATTTTGGGAAGATATATTTACACACAATTCTATTTTGTTTTAGACATACTAACACTTTCATGTAATGTTAACAAAATTTTCTTTTAAATTTAGGTTTTGTGTCGTAATAGATTTTTAGAAGCTTTTTCATGTCGGCTTTATTTGTATAGTTCAAACAATTTATCATTACCTACCTCAAAAAATTAATACACTATAAAATTTTATTATTTAAATTTTTATCGGTACAATTCAATTACCAGTTGTACATTAAAACTTATATGTAAAACTTGAGTGTTGTTTTAAGTTGGGATAGTGTAGAGTATACTCACGGTTGCAGTTCCTGAGATCGGAAGCCAGACGGTAGCCGATGTGGCAGGCGCAGCGGTAGCCCAGCCCCCCCTCCTCTGTACTGGCGGTGACAACACACAGGTGCTGGCAGCCTCCGTTGCGGGTGCCACACGGGTTGCGAGCTGGAACAGACGTTACGTTCTGAGAATAATGGGGTAAATGAAACTACTCGGTTTAGTTGATGTGACTCAAACTAATCAGATGTCTCTCTTCTCTTTATATCATAAAAAAACATTTAATGTCCTCTCTTTATTAGCACGGAATTATTTATAACCAATTTGTATTTTGATGAATACAAAAACAATTAAACCGGTCCTTTTTTTAATGAAAATGTATGTTTCCCATCAAAGAAAAATAGTCACACGATATTGAATTTTTTCACCCCACAAGTTCAGAGGGTAAAATGGCACTGACGAATGCATTAATTCTCCTTTCTATCGTTTTAAGTGTTTCTTTATCATCCGCAAACATCAAAATAGTTATTTTTGTTTGTGAATACAAGAAACAACAAAAAATATCAGCAAAATATGCTGATCAGCTTTGTTATGATTAATTAATATGCTTACCCCTTTAGAGTTTAGTAAATAAAAGAAGTGTTTCATGTTTTTTCAGAGGCGGGAAATAATATCTCTATAAAGACCTCCTTATTTAAAAGGATTAAACTGTAGTCAAAAGCAGTAGCTGGGCCTCACCATGCCTTTGTACCAGCGCGTCCACTATCTTGACTGCCTTGGGCTCGCGGACTTCCTTGTTCTTGTAGACCACTTGTATGCTGTTGGCTCCGTCGTATTTGTCCACACTCATGATGCCTTGTTTGGTGCCGTCCGACCAGTAAATCCTGTTCTCGAACACTGCCAGGCGAGATGGTGAAGGCACTGGCTGTCCTGCAAGTTAATGACAAATTCATAAATTTATAGCCCCATGAATTTAATATCATCAAAATTAGTATACCTAAGGACAGAAATGATGACTTTCGGTAAACTGTGCTAGTTCAAGATTCTCCAAAACCTGTAATGACCGTCTGCCAGTAACATAAGTCTCAGAATCGAGAGTCTACTATATTTGCAAAAAAGTGTGGTTACCATTTGATGGAAATCTTAACTTAGATCAGGCAACCAACGTAGACTTTATTATATAAATGGACAGATTAATTTCATTATAAAATGTCTGGAAAGTAATACCTATTTGATGGGTGGCTTTCTAGAGGAGCCATATTACACAATTTAAGCTACAAAATGATATGGTAAAAGTTATTAATTAACAAACTTTGATACGTTTCAGAAGGACTACTTGCTCTGGATAGATAAATCACAAAAATTGCTGACCAGATCAAAAGTTGTGATAGTTTAGTTTTAAAATAAAGGAAAACGAACCATTTAATACACAATTCAAAAACAACATCCAAGCCTCTTAGGGTTCAGATGATTTAGATTGTGCTATAATTTTTTTACCATTTAAATTTCCTTTCACTTAACAAACTCTTTAGTATTATAACTTTATATAAAAATAAAGGTCTAGAGGCTGGAAAAAGGTTTTATAGCATATATTTTGCCTACGTTACCTCTGAGTATAAGGAAACGGTAGTTGCCGTTGTAGTCAACTGTCTCGATGTAGTCCAGGAGAGAGTCGCACCAGAAGACTCGTCTTGCCAATATGTCCACTGCCACTCCGGAAGCTTTGTACGCCGCTTCTGAGACTATCGCCTTTGTGTTTGTTCCATCCATGTTGGCCCTCAGTACTTGATTACTGTCTGCGATGAACATGTACCTATGGGAAACATTCAACAGAAATGTTTTGAAGAAGTATATTAACAGTTTGCATTCTTAATGTTTGTCAATAACCAACATTGGAAGACTGTGAAATCTCAGATGAATATTTTACTGCAGTATTCGGGATAGAAGTTATACAAAAACCCTCTTCTGTTATCTTGACGATGTTTTATAAGACAGTAAAAGGGGTTTATATCTAAATGTGAATCCCTCGTTTAAACTAAATGTGAGGTAAAGCACTCTCTTTCCGTAAAATTAGCACAACAGCCGCCATAAAGAAAGTCACAGTTTTTTTTTTTTTTTTTTTTTTTTTTCTGAGAATAAACAATTAGGTTACAACAAAATATATTCACATCAATCCTTATTTTATATTCATTCACAACTGTTATAATTTTCAATTAAATATGTTCAAAAAATACTATTATAAACACATTAATAGTTTGGTGGTTGACTTAAAGTAGGTTTTACCCTTTAAACAAGTGAGATAATAATGTATCTAGAGGAATACAGGTTGAGCAGTTATATTCCTTGAAAAATGTAGACTTATTTGTTTTACCATAGTTTTCATAACTATTCCTCTGGTAAGAATCTTTTCTTTTTTTTTAACCTTATGGTCAATTATCACAGGGTCTGATCTCATGTAGGGTGGTTAAGAGGCAGCCACTGTTTATTAAATTGTAATTCTACACAGTGGTTTTCAATATTAGTAAAAAATGTTGAGAAGAAAATGTTTAAAAGAATTTATGAAGATGCTGTACATTTTTGTAAGAATACCAATGTTCTAAGTGAAGGCACTCACCCGGAGGTGGGGTCAAGTGCGATGTCCGCGGGGCTAGTCAGGTTGCTGCTGAGCACGATCGCATGCCACCGGCCGTTCCACTCAAACACGTCCACCTTCTGCCCCACGGAGTCCGCCACGTAAAGCTTGTCACCCACCCAGTCGACGGCTAGCGCGACGGGCGACCACGTGCCAGGCAGCTGGATGTCATCCGGCACAGCCTGGTACGGGGCCGGTCCCTTCGGCTCCTGCAGGATCTGGCTGTGGATCTGCCACGACAAACACTCGTTACAATGTGGCAAGGAGACAAAGCAATTACCAAGAATTATACATACTGCAATTACTTATATTAATTATAATATAAAAATGACATTGGTTATTGAAACATAAGTGTAAGATTAAGAGTATGAAAAAAGAAACATAGAGTCTGCTAGTATAGGTATTATCTGAAAAATAGAAAAATGTCCGAATCTAGCTGCATATTACGAGTCTAAACTTTCATGCGAATTAAAAAACTAAGGTTTCATTATTAAATTTAGAAACTTTAAGGACAGTGAAATTTATCTTTGTTTTAAAAATTTTAGGACAGCATCTATTGAGTGATTCAATGTTAAAATAATTTCAAACTAGGGTTCCCTTGCACACATTGCGCATTTTGTTATGACAAAAAGGATTTCTTATGTTAAGGATTTCTATATATTTGAGAGAAACTCACCTACATTAAATAGTAAATTCAATGGAATGTCTTGGTCATAAAATGAGGTGTATAACTAATTTCAACATGGATGGATGGCTTGGCCAGTTTTTAACTTGACAACTTCTGCAGATGAACTACAAGCTTAACTTCTATGATAAGAATCCCTGTTAACTCAAGTCTATTATATATAATAGACAAGAGAAATAATGACAAAATACCTTCTTTGTTTTTGTATCGGTCCAGTACAGCAGGTTCTTGGCGAAGTGGTAGTCCAGTCCGCTGGCAGCAGTGGTGTTGGCCACGAGTTGTTGGTTGCGGCCGTGAGAGTCCATGCGGTAGACCGAGCGATCGTGAGCGAACAGAACCAGCAGACTGTCCGAGTTGGGGGACACACACCTGGAGCAACCGAGTAGTTAACAAAGAATTAATATTGCAAAATTACATTGACTGAACACAGTAAATAGTGTACAAATTTATTTACTGTTCTAAAAATTATTCAAAATCCACGCCACAAATGCTGAATAGATAATAAAAAACACGAAAAAATATGTCATGCAGGACATAAAAAATTAACTACCTACCTAAGTAATAATATAGTTGGAAATACAAAGGTAGAATATATACTAATACCTTAAAACTATATAACAGATGAGAATGAACAGTCTTAATTTTATTTACAGGGCACTTGTGTTTCAATGACATTTTAACAGCATAAGTACCGGTACAGTGGTCAATAGAGGTCTGTAAAGGTTTGCCAAAAAAAGTTATTAAATAAATACGAAGGTAAACAAATAAAACATAAATGTAAATTTTTACTTTATTAGTTTACTCAGACGGTTTATAATCTGAATTAGAGAATTTGATAATAACTCATTAGATTAACTATGGGTCTGTGCCCAAATTGCGCATTTTGCAAAATATCTCTTTCTCTTTGTGAGAAACTCAGTTGATTATGAAATGACAGACAATCTCTTTATGTTTACAATCTAACTTAAAAATTATCTGTAATCAGTTGTTAAATTACAGTTCACATTTAAAAATCGTATAACAAAAGTTGGTCAACATTTTAAAGAACTCCCTGGAAATAAATCAAAAGCTATGGCAGTAAAACCCGAAACGAAATAACCTTTTTAATCGCCATTCGCACACATGCTAGATAATAAGATTAAAATTGACACCTCAATCTTAAAAATCGGTTAGGACGAGTGAAAAGGGGATGTAACAGAAAGACTCCTTAATGAATTAAGAATATTAATTATTCATGAAATACATGGTATTTGAGATACTCATACAACCTTACATATTGTAGGCTACTGTAAAAAATAACTGAAATGAAGTGCAAATTTATAAAAAAAGTTGGCACCAAAAACAAAATTTGACATTTTTTCAACCGCGTTTACCCAGTCAAATTGTGCACCAGTAGCAATTCATTTTGTCATTGGGCTGAATTAACGATACTGTCAAATGAATCAGCTGCTTTTGTCAGTAAACAAAACTACATCTTATCTGAGCCATCATACTAACCCTTCAGTCAAGTTCGCCTAAAAATACACATTATAGAGCGTGTCAGCGTCTCAACGAAAGTAAATGTATCTAAGAACCCCTCACCTAGTCTTGTCAACCAACTGGTAGCCGGGGAAGCAGGAGCATGTGTAAGAGTCCTGCGTGTTGGTGCAGCGCTGGTCACAGAACCCCCACTCCTCACACTCATTGTGGTCTGAAAAATGAAACAAATCATAATATATCCATCGTCATACATGACTTCACATGGGGTTTGGAAGATAAGCACTTGGAGTTTGATCAACTTAGCAGATGTTAGATCAAGGATACTTAAAATTTGTATGACCATAAACCTTTTGGGGTATTAGGTAATTTCATCACCAAACTATTTTACAACATTTAAAAACTTTTTTATATAGAGCATAAAATAAGCCAAAATAGGTGGTACAGTATACTACATTATTTTCAACCAGCAATAACAACAGTTTTGCGGAGAAAAAAAACATTATTATCAATGTTGTAATCTGTTTAATAACATTTTAATTAATAAAATATACAATGAAACATAAATTATTAATGTACTTTTAAAATACTTTACTTAAATAGTTAGATCACGTAAACAATAATGCCATTATATTCCATTACATTTGAAAATACTCAATTGAAAAGGACATTACTATAAAAGCAGTTCAAATAGCCAGATCTCTATTGTAGTGGTAATCTATTAAAAGCAAGTCTGCGATAACAAAAAGGTTCCTTCTTCTGCAGCAATAATGTAAAAACACCCGCCCGCTGCTCCGACCACTTACATTAGCGATATGTATCGACCTCACCCCGGCCCTTTTGAACTTGGGTACAAAGCGCTTGGGATCATAATTCTTCAACACTGCTTCCACCACATCAAAGCCTAATTTATATTCTGAATTAACAAACCGTAACCCCTTTTAGTACTACTCTGGATTTAAAAATTTTAATATTGCATATATTTTAGGCGATGAATTTACTAAATTGGTTACAGTATATGGTAGGACTTACATTATAAAATGATATTTAAGTTTTAGTATAGGCTAAATATGAAGGTAAAAATATCTTCCTACAACATAACAAGGACAGTTTTTAATTGCTTTTTCATTTACTGTTTACATAACAAAAAAGTATCTAAGGAGAGAAGAGAGAGAGATCAGTTGTTTTTAGAGCGTTTTGGTAATTTTGAGTTTAACTACAAAGCCTAAGACAAAGAAATTTGCTTGATGAAACCTGCCACGTCATCTCACAACAAAGACCAAAGAACGTTACAAGTCGCTCATCCTACTGCTTGTAATTACTAAAACAAAACTCATTAAAACTTTTAAAATACTTGAAATTCTTTTGCAGCTCCTTGTCACGAGTTTGTTACTTTGTTTATTAGAAAACGATTAAAACCCAAAAGAAACTTCAATTATCAAAGGCTCGAAATTCAAGAGCCTTTGGAGGAAATTAACTCAAAGTTTCGCTTGATATCACACTGGTTTTGTTGAACATTCTTCGTAATTAACTACCTTGATTGACAATGAGGAAAGACAGACCCCAAACCAAACTTATCAATACACTGTTTAAACAAATAAGTTCTTCATAGACATAAAAAAATATTTAAATAAATACATCCACTCTCAGTAGAAAATACAGATCTGATTTCAATTAATTCAAATCAGAAACTTTAAAACAATCTGATGTATTTTCATTTGAGAACTCGTTCCATTAATTTTATAAAGATTCTTCAACTGTTCAAAGAATTCTTTAAACTTCATTAAACAATCGGTCGACTGAGCCTGGAAATATCTACTCAAGTGTAAATTAAAAGAAGACAAAACCATTAAAATTTTCTTTATCTCAGAGTCACTCTTTGAAACCTTCAATTAAATTAAACTTCTAATGGTTCTGTGTACATTCAATACTGATCTATTTTTACTTGGAAGTCACCAACCTCTCTGAGAAAATCGTTTCTATGGCGTTTTTACCTTCTCCCCCTATCTCCACACATCTCCACATCTATACATCCTTATAGGCTATATGAAGCTATATGAAGAAAGTATTGTTTTCGTAAAATTATTCAAATTTGAGTCATAGGTGGATTTATTTGTTTTGGTGTCCCCAAGTCCAAAAAAGTTCTTTTCAGAGTGATGTCTGTCTGTGTGTCTGTCTGGGTATAAACAGAGCTAGAGAACGAGTCAATGGTCCGATTTTGATGAAATTTGGTAAATAAGTCCAAATCAACAAACATTTAGGCTGTTTTTTATTTATTTATTTATATTTTTTAAAGTTAGTTCACCCCTCAAAAAACATGTAAAATCTAAATTTCTCAAAAACGACTCAAACGATTTTGATTAAAATTTTGTAGTTTATTAAGATTAAAATTCTGAATAAAAAAACACCACCTGCATCTCACAGAAAATTCAGGTTGAAAAAAATTAGAGCTAAAAGGGTTTAAAAAATCAATATTTTACATTTTCAAGAAACTGTCACTTTGAAATGAATTTTACTTGTACCCATAAAATAAGCTCAAAAAAATAAAATAATCCAGCATTTTTAATTCTACTCTTCGTGTCTAGTGGTTGTGGAGAAAATTAAATTTTTGTCTAGCAATAAATGTAATACGTGTTATATCACCCACGGGCCGAGGGTCAAACTCATGTTCCTCGGTACCCGACACTATCGTCAACAATCAAGACATTGTTGCTTTGAAGGTGTATAATACCTTTTCCTTTTGTTGGGAGAAAGTATCTGTCTATTATCTAATACCGTTTATTTTCCATTGTATTGCAGTTGATGAAAGCATACAAAAAATATTTATTAATCTAATTTGGAACAAAATGTATATGCTGAATAATCTTTATAAATTTGTAATCTTTATAATTTATGTACTAGCAATTTTTTACATTTAGCATTATTAGTATTAGTAAAAGTTGTACGAATTAAATAGTGAGGTATGGTCACAAAATTTAATCATTAAGGTCATATCTAAAATAGGTGGTTATACCCCAGAGTCCTACAAAACTTAGATAGATGGAGTTTTAATTATGAAAGTAACAATATTGTGTTTTGAACCCACCAATGCAAGTTCGAGTGTCATTGGAAATTTTGCGCCCCTCAGGACAGTAGCAGGTTCCGCCGTTCAGCGACGCTTGGCACTTGTATTCACAGTTGAGCGAAGCACAGTTGCTTGTTGCTAGAAACATTGCCACAAGTTATTCTAATGAGCAAGAGAATTATAACATATAACTAATAAACATTTACATAACTTTAAGAAAAAGTTTATTGTGTTTAATTTAATATATTGTTTAAAAAAGTACTCTTTAAAACAAATTGTAAAAAAAAAACTGCAGTCATAATAGATTTTGTGTTTCAATTTGTTTTTTTTCCACAAAAAAAAAACTGTCTCTCCAAAAATTAAATTTGGCTCACAAAATTCTCTTTGCAATTTTTTTCTTTAAAATACATTGATTTGTGAACTTATGTTAAGGAATGTTTTAGATGCAAAATTCTTACAGTACTAGGGATTTCCGGATAATGGGGTTCCATAAGAAAAATTTAAAATCTATGATTAATAGCCTGTGATCAATGATCAATGTCTATAAGCATATTAAAATTAATATGCTTATAGATTTGTGATTGAAAAATCAACAACAATAAAGTCAAAAATTTGTTACTATTATAATCAGGGAGAAAATAACAAAAATGTAAAAATTTTAAAAATAAGTAGAACATTGAGGATCCTAAAATCATTATTTTTCGCACCAACATTTCAATCAATTTCTAACTCTTGTTCCATTTAACAAAATAACTCACAACATGCGTTCTTCTCATCGGCTCCGTCTTCACAGTCTTTCTTGCCGTCGCAGAGCTGTGTGCGCGAGATGCACTTAGGAACATTGTTGGGGCCGCCGCGAGGGCACAGGAACTTGTTCTCGGGACATGCGATGGCCGTGCAGTTGGCCTCGTCACTGCCATCCACGCAGTCTCGGTAGCCGTCGCAGTGGTAGCTCAGCGGGATGCACAGCGCATTGGCGCACCTGAACTGGCCACCGTGGCACGCCGGGAAATCTGTAGCAGGAGGGATTACAAAAGCATGGATATAAAATTAATTAATCTCAAATTTTCAAGACGAGTCTTTGACATCAGAGGAACCTGAAATTGCAGAATATATAAATTAAAACAACTAAAAAAGAGATTATTGGTTATATGCTGTTTGAGGTTAAGCTACTTACGGCAAACACTGATGAGAGATGTGAATTACCTTTTGAGTAAATTCTGATTTGGATATTTTTAGATCAAACATAACATAGGAACTGAGAAATAATAACCAAAAACCATATTCATTTTAATTTCCCCTGATAATCAGAGTTTTTTTAATTGAGTCAAATTTTAAAATTGCACAGTAGGGTATATGTAGTAAAAATGTTTATAATTACTGTAAGTTTTGTAAATTACAGCTTTGTATGATATTAAAATTTCGCAAATTTAGAACCATACATAGCACTAAATTGCAAAGTTTAAAGCAGGTGGCTGAGTGCGTTTCCATACTGTTTTAGATTATAATTGCAACTTAATAAGGAACAACACTTAATAGAGAGATAACAGTTAGAGAGGCAAGTTCATATGACACAGTTTCTATTAATTTGTTCCATCAAAACTACGTAGAAGTTATGACGTAACCTCGATTTCAAAAGTGTGGTTCAAACTTTTTACCTTGTTACACTAGGGAATTTGAACTGGACATTTTCTTTCTTCCCCAATTTTTTTTTATTATTTATATATTTTTTGTAAGTTTTATAAGATTATGACTATTATTAATGTTTATTGTGAATTCAAACAATTTTAAACTTTTACAATAAATTAATTAGAACATTTCATTTCAAAAACTGAAAAAATGAGGTTTATTTAAAAATAAACCCAGGGTCAGATGGAGATTGTTTTACTTAATACTTTAATGCTAATTGCAAATATCACTTCAAAGTTTTTGACGAATAACTATGCTCTTGTTAGTTGCCATTTTTTCAAAAGGAATATCAAAGTAATGTAACAAAAATTTTGAGAACTATGCATTTAAAATAACCTGTCTTTCCTTCTATTTCAAGTGCCATGAGCGATATTTAGAAAATACAACTCGATCTCCTTCCCTTAAAATAAGATTATGTATTGCAAATCTTGGGACCTAATTGATGTAGCTTTATCAACATCATATCCACAATTTTTTCTTAGTTCACTTGTTTTTTTCCTTAACTTTTATGACATTCTGATCTTACAATAAATATCTTTCATTTCTCCTATGTTCCCTTAACTATCTTATACTTTATTACCGCAGCAATTACAGTTTTGGTAAAGATAAAACAACTTGAGGTGGCATACAGTTAGCATATATACAGGATTCACTTATCTCCTTTATTTAGCGTATCCATTTAGGAAAAAAATTAGTTAGCTTAAAATATTTATTTTGGGCAATTTTGTACTGATTCTTGTAGTCTCCCCTGGATGCCACCTCCAGCGGTTCTACCTTTGACCTGTCACTGCCATTCTACTCACTGCAGCCGTCCTCATCGCTGTTGTCACCGCAGTCATTGCGGTGGTTGCACTTGAGGAAGGTCTCGACGCAGCGTTGCCCGTTAGCGCACCGGAACTGCGTCACCGCACAGGAAGTGCCGTGGTCCGGGCCACAGCCCTCCTCGTCTCGCCCGTTGCGGCAGTCGTAGTAGCCGTCACAGCGCTTCTCCTTCGGCAGGCAAGGGCCGCCTCCATGAGCTTCCGAGCAGTGGAAGTCATCGGGTAGACACTTGCGGTAGGCTGTGGGCATAAAGAGGAATAGTTAGAATTACAATAATCACTTTAGGAGGTCTCTACCTTGGCATAAAAATATCTTCATGATGTTGCTTTCTCATGGTTTAACTTAGCCAGGAAGACCGCTTGCAGGGGTTTTTGTGCAAACAAACTACACACTTCAAGATAATTTTCAAGGTGTTGAGTTATGGATTTTTCAAGCAAAAAGCTACTGCCCATGGAAATATTTAGTTTATAATTATAGTGGTGTATCCTCATTTAAAAAAAATAAATAAATAAATAAATAAATAAATAAATAAAAGAAACAGTTATTTCCTTTTTTATAATTGGTCAACTTCCAATGAACAGTACATAATCTTATTATTTTTCAATTACACCTTAACGTTTACTATATAATATATCATGTGGTTAACTTGACAATTGCTCTTGCGGTAACCTCTGCTTTCTATTTTTGCCTTCAGCTCGAGTAAAACATATACAAGCTGCATTTTATTGCAGTTAAAAAAAATTTTAGAAGGTCGTACTGCATTTGTAATAAACTGAGCCTCTAACTTATGCTGCACCCATTACTGATAGTTGGTGACAAAGATTTATTTTGTCTAAAGGGGAAAATTATTCATATACTACATATTAGTCTGTGACAAGACTTGTGGCAAATACCAGTCTTCTTTGTTCATTTGATATAACATAGTTCTTGGTAATTGTTGAGGTAATTCTAGGTTCCTTCTGAATTTACGTTTTGCAAAGGCATAAATTTGACGAGTAATTGTAAAGTTTTATGTAGGATAATGCAGGTAAAATGTAGGGAGAAATTTAGGTACATTGATAAGAGAAAGCTCAAGGAATAGATTGATGTAATATGTTTTGGTCAGTCAATTTTTAATTATCTAAAAAATTTAAGTTTATGAGGAGATACATAAAAGTGTAAAATGTTCAACATAGCATATTTTATGAACTGTGGCTTAGCAAAATTATGATATAACACATCAAACTAAAAACAGATACTTTATTTTACAGTTTATGTCTCCTTAGTTTGCAGACTATTGAAAATTTGTTTGTAAAGCACTACGGTAGTGTGCTGTCTGTCCTTGTTTAGTAACCATTGTTAATTCGTCAAGTTATATTTGGTTTTATAATTGATAAGGAACACTTTTGATGAATTAAAAAGCTAAATGTATTTGTATTTCAATCCTCAGACAAATTACAAAACGTCATTCCAAACATAAATTTGAACGGCTCCCGAACCAAGTAGAAAATACAAAATGAGAATACATGCCTCAGAAAGTTTTCAATAAAGAAACGAATTGAATTCTTATTGACAGAAAGAATGGATGGACAAAAGGAATAAACCACTACCTTGAAAAGTTGAGGCGAATGAAAGGTAAACTTAATCAAACCAAGGACGATTGACTGTTACGGCTGGGTGCACCCAATCGAAATCCGACTGATGTCATACAATCGGGCCAGGGGGTCGGAGGAGGGGGAGGGGGAGGCAGAGTAAGGGTACGTGGTTATGACAGGTCCCTGTAACATATCATGATCGATATCACATCCAGAAATGCTTTCACGAACATCCGACCGTGTGCCATAGTGCAGCTCGGCAGGTAAATAAAAACGTCCAGTCCATCATCTGTGTTCCAGATATGACATTGTCATGGATGTATTGAATGCGGTTTGCCAATAATAGAGAAATTGTATTGCGTAAATCTGATGTAATCAAAAGTAAATACAAGCTTCAGTCATAAGCTTGAATATAGATCAGGTTTAGAGTAGTTTGTTTTGGAACAATAAAGGTTAGTAACGGGTCACTTAAAATGTACCATTAAGAAAGAAAATTGTTAACACATTAAACCTACATTGCTAGTTAGTTTGAAAACTTATAACATTTTAGAACACAGACGAATCAATTTCATTTCTTACTTCATGTGCAGTAAAAAAAAACATATCCAAGAACGTTATATGAATGTAATGTTAATCATTGGTCTCTGAAATATCGTTTCTGAATGTGTCTTTGAAAAAATAAATGCTTTCCCATTATAAACTAAATTATTTTCTGGAAATCAATTCGGAATATGTTGGTTCTGACTCGGATACAAGACACAGAACTGTTCTATTATTGAAAAATGATACGATTTTTAATCACAATTCTGCTATTAAGGCTGGGCTGTCAAAATTTGTTTCCTTCATTTGTTTTAAAGTATTTCTTGCGTCGTAAATATGACATGAAATTTTTATTTTGCATTTTGGACAGTTACTGGGCTGTTAAGGTCAGAAGTTAGAAGTACCGAAATATGCATGTTTTCATACGCTTTACACAAGATACCTTCATTTACAGGGCTGAAATTTTGGTAGTGCATGGGATTCTTTAATCTTTAAAACTTAACATAATTTTTTATTATTAAAAAAATTGTCAAAAACGTTTTTTTTTTTTTTTTTTGCTTGGATTTAAATGGAATTTATGAAATTTATTATGAATTTATTTGAAATTATATCATTTTGAAGACCAACAGACAGCAAATAAAACCTCCAAAAACGACAGATTTATTCATTACACTTTTCATGGAGAATTGTAGCAAAAAAACTTTTAAACGTCCGCGCAACAAGGGTAGTTCACCCGTGCTTCAACCAATACAAAATGCATGAAAAATATGACACCAGCATTGCAGTTTGTTGTGTACCGGCAAAGTTACACTGTGGTTTGCAGTTGCATAGTAAACTTATGATGCAGTTGCATAGACCCAATTGTCTGGGGAACTACTGCCCCCATCGCCAGAGTAAGCTCCCGGCTGCACAACTTTAACACAGTAAAATAAAGTAGATTTGTTCCTGAATGTAGTATTGCCCAATTTCTTGTTAGAGGAGCATTACAAATAATGAGAGAAAAACAATAAAATTATGATATGGAAATGAAACTCACTGCAGTCAGCTTCGTCAGTGCCGTCCACGCAGTCAACAGTCATATCACAGCGGTGTTGCGGGGGGATGCAGTACGTCTTGTTCCACACGTACTGGCCGCACGAGAGCTGGCCACTCTCACAATCAGGAGGAGCTGTAACAGATGATACGCTTAAGTGTGATTAATCAACCATCATTACACAGCAATTAAGAAATATTATTTTCCTACCACTGCATGGAAATATTCACATTGCCACACCAGTTAACAGTACGCACAACGCAAAACATTTCCATTTTCATTTCTGCTTACTAAATCAAATACGCTATTTAAAGTAAGATTTTGTTACAATCCTTGTTATTTAGTTGTTTTTGTTTAGTCATTGTTGTCGTTTAGTAATTGCCGTATTTTTCTTTTTTTTTCGTTATGTGTTGTGTGTTTTAACAGGAAAAACTCAAACATAACCTAAAGGACATATCTGTATACAATAATATATTTTATCTGTTGCGATTTGAGTGGTAGGAAAAATATTGTGTGAATTACGAGCTCAAATAATCATTGCCACTCTCGAAATATTCGGTCATCCACATTTCTGTAATAAAATGACTCTAATGACTACATAAAATAGTCAACTATAATTCTTGAACTGTTATGATGTACTTTGCGCTCTTAATACATTCTTACATTAGCTATTCTTCTAAAGTTCCTTAGCAATTGCAGCTTATTCAAGTTGAAGAAATTGCAACCGTTAAGCGATGGAAAGTAGTCCTCATCTAAATATTTCTCCAATGTCCCAGGGATGGAAATATATTTTTAACCATCCTACAGCAAAAAGATTGCATCCCATTTTGAAATATTGTATAAGAACATAAAAAAACTTTAGTATTGATAGCACTTCTTAGTACTTACTGATTTCTAATATGTGCCCGCCCAAAAATTTAGTCACTCTTATGGCTATGATTGTGAATTATTCTGTTTTAGTTTTGATAGTATTAAATCAAATTATTGCAAATTGTCTAAGAAGTAAAAATGTTTTATTTTTTAAATATGATTATTATGCAAAAATATAATTTTTGGCAAAGATCTAGTTTAATTGTAACTAATTTTTATTTACATTATTATTGATACCATAGTCTCAAGAATAAATAATATATCATTTTGTACAACATAACATTAATAAATAGACGCAATCTCTTGCAAACTTAAGTTTCATATTCCACTTCAAGTTTCAGCCCCTCTGGCCCTATCGCTTGACGAAACTTATTAAGAGTGGATAAGGAGGGAAGTTTTAGTCTCCTGGGATTAGTAAATGGTTGAGTTTTACAATGAGTAAGAGATGACCGTATCTGACAGGATCCGTCGGTAGGTCTTCCACAGTTTTAACCAGTTACCAGAACCCGTAATCAGGTTTAATTTAAGATTTAATAACACTTAGGTGTTTCCAAGACTGTTTACACATTTTTATGGTATGAGCAGGACCAGAAGATACTAATACAATCAGTATGTAAATGAGATGTATTGTGTTTAATTTTTGAGGAGCTGCAGTATAAAGATGTATTTGAAAGTACATTTTTTCACCATGAACTATTACTGTAAATGAAAACATAGCTAAAAGTACTGTTGTATTGAACAGGAGGCCATGTGTTTGCAAGTTCACTTTGAAATGCTTAATTATTGATATAGTATTTAATTATGTTTAAACAAAATTTTACAAAACTGATAAGTTTCATAAGGAGAAAGCGTTAGGCCTAGTGTTTATAAAAAATAATCAATAAGTTAAAAAATACATGTATAGCTTGTTCCAACAAATTGGTTAGTTGGGAATTATACTCCAATAGTTTATTTCAAGCACTCAGCACTATTTTTCTCTATAAAATATTTTGAAAAAACTGCAAAATATCAATACAGAAAGAGGGATTTATATGTACCAATTTAAAAATGACAGGAATGACAAATGAGATGGGTTTTTATATCCCTGGATTTATAAACAATTACATGTAAGGACAGGGTCAGTGGAAATTATTGCATCTGGCTTTGATGGATTATTGAATTAATATCCATTTTACCACAGGGTTCATTCGTTTAAGTTATTTATTTGTTTATCTAAACAAAGAAATAAATAACTTTTTTGTTAAATCCAATTTGTTAGTTTTCAATATTTTTATGAAATATATAAAACATATATATAGAGTGTTTGTTTATTCAAATATATATTGATGCATTTATCTTGTTAAAAAATGTATATCAATATCACTAAATAACTATGCCAGTGTTATCTAGGCTATTAAGGGATCACCCAATCTATCATGAACTTTCTCATTCGAAAACATTATTAGGTTTCTAAAATCATTTATCTTAAACACATGGTCAGAAAACGTTTGGGTTGGTTTGACATATGAATAATATAGTTGTCTCTAGGAAGTTCCAAAATTATATTTTCATTATCAAATAATCAAGATATTGATTATAATTGAATAACAATATATAATAGTTAATTAGACGTCAAATAAAAAAACTGTTCAGTAACATTGTTTAATTCAAACCTAGCCCCAACTTTCCTGCCATTTTTTAAATGTGGGCCCTATTTTTCAATCAAGTGAGTAGTGAGTTGGTGAGTTGGCTTATTCGCCAAGAATTTTCATCCACCCTTTTAGGTAAATTAGAATGAATGTAATTTTTAAGGTCTTTCAAAACTTGCGCATCCAGTAATGAAGATTTTTCATCAATATTTCAAGGGATGGTTTTATTCACCATTTTTGCAACATTTAAAATTAAATAAGGTTGTAATTATGTTCTAAATATAACAATGCAAAAGTCATTTGGAATCTTTAAGTTAATAGTACTGGCAATATTTAATGATATTATTGTTTTGACGTTTGAAACCCGAATGCTAACACAAACTTCAATTTTACCATCTCGAGCCAGTCAATAAGAAGAAAAGTGGTTAGATGTTACTCACTCACTACTCACTTGATTAAACAATTGGGCCCCAGAAACGCTTTTACAAAATTATCGCTGTTCTTATGGATCAAAATCCAATACAAAGAGACAAAGAGTCAGCCAACTTGGTTTCAGTTATATCCAGTTATATTTCAGTTGTAGAGACTATAATAATGTGCAATTTTTATTCACAAATTATTAGGTAGCCTCATGTGCATTCAAATTCATATGCGTGTGCATCAACTTTGCTGACTAAACTGAATCTCTATTAATGTGGCATTCCGACATCAAATGTGATGTAATGGCACTGAATTCTCACATTTAATTAACGGGGTTGAATGTGAGAGATAAAAAAAAAGACTAAATGAGCTATCAGCAATATGATAATGATTCTTTACTTTTTAAAATTATTTTAATTATTTTTTTTACTTTGCAAAACTCATACAAATCTTGTAATAGGCCTATCTAAATAAACGGTATCAGTTAACTGACACATACTTTCTCCCAACAATATAAAAAAAGATGTTAAAAGCTTCAAACATGGAGTCTTGATGACTCAGTCGGATAGCTACCAGCTGAGCAGCGTGAGTTTGACCCTAAGCGCGTCTGTGACACTTTTAACAACGTACTGCGTTTACCGCTAAACGAAAAATTGAATTTTCTCCGCAACCACTTGACATAGAGCAAAACTTTAAAATACTGGATTATTTAGTTTTTTGAGCTTGATGTAATGGTGATAAGTAAAATTTATTTAAAAATAACAGCTATTTTGAAAATCAAGAAAATTTATTTTTAAAACACTTATGACGCCATTACTTTTGAACGAGAATTTTCTTAGAGATGCGGGTGGTGTCATTTTATTCGCCATTTTAAGCTTAATAAACCACAAAATTTTAATCAAAATCGTTAGAGCCGTTTTTGAGAAATTTGGATTTTTCACGATTTTTGTGGGTTTTTGGGGGAAAAATACCCTTAAAAATAAATACTCCCGTCGCAGCACACCTGCGTACTCAGCGAATTTCCAATGGAATTTCAGATTATTTACTTTCCCCATAAAAACACCATAAGATCGAGTATGTAGGTTTGCTGCCATGGGGTGTTGTTAGAAAAATCTGTTGTTAGTTAATTAATAATTGATGAATGTAAACACAAAATTGTATCAAGCTCTGGCAATTTTTTATTTTCCCCATAAACCCCATGGGGGTGAGTATGTAGGTTTGCCGCCATATGGGTTTCGTAAGCAATTATAAGTTAAGCTCTATCTAGATAATGTACATACCAAATTTGATTAAGTTATGTCAATAAATAGGCAAGATATAGGGTTTTCTTGATTTCCAATAAGAATAACATGGAAAACACATTTTTTGACTTTCCCCGTAACCAGTTATGCTATGATAAAAATTCAAAATACCAAATTGTTTGTTTTTTTAAGCTCTTTTAAATGGTTTCAGTTAAAATTGATGAATTTTAAAAATTAATGTCCAAAAATTCCAAAAACCCATTTTTGACCCCTTTGAAACCTCATAAAACCCCGTTCCCATGGTCCTATCATTCTGGTTCGCGAACTCAACCTAGTAGGCGCTGGCTTACACCCCTGTACCAAATTTCATCAAAATCGAAGGTTCCGTTCAAAAGTTATCGTGTTCACGGACACATAGATATATATATATATATATATATATATATATATATATATATATATATATATATATATATACATATATATCAATTTGAACGAACGGTGTTTTTGGCTTCTAGGGACCTCAAAACGAAAAAGTATCATGGTCCCGGGCTTAGGTCTTACCGTGACTACTACCGTAATAGCGTATTCCCTATAGGGAAATTCGCTAAAAATTCAAAAAAATGGAAAAAAACGCCTGGAATTATCGTGGATTTGAACCTACGTACCAAATTTCACCAAAATCCGACCATTGGGGCATTCTCTAGCTCTGTATACATCCAGACACACACACACACACACACACACACACAGACATCACTCGAAAACCACTTTTTTGGACTCAGAGGGCACCAAAACGGATAAACTTACCAACAACTCAATTTTTAAAATTTTGACGAAACCAATACTTTCTCAATTTATAGGGGGAAAGGGGGCTCCAAAATTGATATATACATCATCAAACTAATGGGAAGTGTTTTACGAAAACAATACTTTCTCCATATACTATGGTATAGGGGGAGAAAGTAAAAGGAGTTGTAAACTACAATCAATTGAAGGTTAAAATTAAAATAAATACCAATTAACAGATGTAACATTTTAAACATTAATTACAAATTTGAAAAACTAAATTTTGTAATAATTAATAAACTCTCAAGGTAACTTAACTATAGGTAAGCATATAAGCTAGGCTGTTATAATAAAATAAAAATGTAAACTTAGTTACCAATCTTAGGATAAAATAATAAAATATCCAAATATGATCAATTTATTATAGAAAATTTCAGTTACTTTAATACAAATGTTCACAAAAAATTTAAAACAATTATATGTCATACTGTTTATGAGAATATGAAGGAAAAATTATTTTTAATTTAAAATAATTGAATAATGAAATAATAAAGTGACTGCATCTGTAAGTGAAAACAATTCATCATTGAATGTAATACATCTTAGTACTGCATTACCCCAAATCGAACACTGCAGTGTATGGTTTGATTGATTACCAGTATAAAATGGGCCACTCAACAATCAATAATAGTTCTTATGGCTGCACTTTGTACTAAATCCAACCTAAGGACCGTTTTAAATGATGAGGGATAGTTAAAATAGTTTACTTGACGCTTAATCTGATTTCCAAGCATGGTCTAACAAAGGCCTATTATCAAGGTTAAACATTTTATAATCAAGATAAAAGGATTGACATTCTGATTGCCACTATACTGTATAATCCTGAAAATAGCAAAACAGACTCGGGCCATAATAAAATGTATACAAAATTATGTAACGACTGTTTTATTGGCTACAAAACTAATGTGCAGCATTTTTTGTTGGAAACAATATCAAAATGTAATAAAAGCGAGTTCCAAACTGATATCAAAACAGTTTGAAGCAAAATATCTCAAACCAATAAAACATTTTTAAGATGAATAAACTTTTTTTAAATAATTATTTTTTCAAAATTATAGATTAAATTGGCAAGTGCAATCGTCTATTTAATTCATCACGGGAAACAACATTCAGTGCATTTCTTTTCACAGAAACAGAAATTAATACTGAATCTGATCAATCATCAGCAGTGTTTTTCATTCTCCCCTAGATGTTTCCAATTTCATCCCAGTCGCAGTGGCTGTCCAACTAATTAAAATCCAATTTCATCAAACACGACAGCGGAAATCAATTTAACTGCGCCTTAATTATGAATTTATGGTGACAAACAATCCTACCTTAGGTAATATTCATCTTGATTTTTAGTTTTAAATTTTAATTCAAAATAACTAAATATAGTTCAATTGAGCTGTCAACATGTATAATTACAATCCCACAGTATTTCTTATATCTAAAAACTTTATGATTTAGAAAAAAAGTAGTACTGTAAATATATTTTCCAATTATAGTGTGTTTGGACGATTAACAACGAAAACCACTCAATGAACAAAAATATTCATTTAAGTTTTCTAGTAAAAAAAGGAAATTTTATTGGTATAACAGATATTATTTCCGATAGCCCAACAGTTTTGAGAGATAGTTTATTTATTTTGAATGTATGAGTTTTCATTACGGCTTCTAAGAAATATCCCACGTTAAATGTAATTAACAATAAACAGAATAAAACATCAACAAAAACAATTGATTTTAAAATAAAACATAATTAATACTGTACTGAATTATAAACCAAAAACTATAGTTGCAAATTCAACTTATCAGTATTCCAAACTGATGAATCTAAATCCAAGAAATGAGAAGGGACATCAGTATTCAACCACGTAGGAATCTCATCAGACGTGGAGCTAAAAATACAGCGAGAGGAGGAGCTGTTGAGATCTATTGAATACCGTGACAATGGCATACATAATGTATGGATGCTGCAAGCTTGCTGAAACATTCAATACGCCAGCTGCTCAGAGTCACTCGCGAGCTGATTTGTTTAAACTCGGAGAGCTGATATGAACCTGACATCCACCCTAGTTTTATCCTGAAGAGGTAAGGAAACAAAATTTTTGGCTGAGGAAGGAAAGTTTTTTTTTCAAGTTGACCTTTTCACTAATGACAATATAGATATTTATGTGTATATACTTAAAAATAATGTTAAAATAATTGTACAATTGAAAATAAAGAATACATGAATATTTAATATTTTTAACTTGTTATATGGTTAACTATTATTTAATGTAAAAATAAAATTAATAAAACTAACACCGTAGAATGTGTTAACACCAAGTTGGTGTCTTGATCCATGGTCATACTATTTTTAGTACAAGTGCTAACCTGCTCGTAAACCAAGGGGAGACAAATATTTTGTCCAAATAATTCTCAAGCAGGCCTCTAATGCGGAAACTTGATTGTAAGTTATACATCCACGAATTGGTAACCAGTTAATCGGACAATGGATTAATGTAATATGAGTGTGACAGGCATGTTTGTAATGAGTGTGAAATATTTAATGATAGAATTATTGAGGTCTCTTAACAATGTTCTTGGAATTTATTGCACTTTTAGTTAGAAATATGCTATTAAATATGTTATAAAAATCGCGTAACTATTTATTTACTTTTAAAGTTTAATATAAATAAGTGTTGGTCTGTAAATTAAATTAAAATTACAAAAATATAATTGTTACCTAACTTTCTTTTATCACCCCTAATAATATTTCACGTTTTGTTAAAGTAACCTAATATACAACTTGAAACTTGATCTACCGTTTGCACCAAACAAATTTTTTTAAAGATATAGCTGATCAAATCAGGAGGTACTAGTTGTGGTTAATATTTTCTTTGACACTAATTACTTGTGGTTTTTTTAACTCAGTTAAGAAGTAATGAAATTTTAATAAAACTAAATCAAATTAAGTAGCAAATATAGAATAAAGTGATAAAACATCCTGCCAATAGGAGCAAACAATCAGAGACAAGGAAGAGTGGTTTCGGAGGAAGAAAGAAAACAACGGTCGGAAAGAATGAAGAAGTATTGGGCGGACAAGAAGAAGAGACAGAATTTAAGAAGAACCTGACCATTATATTGACTTAAGTGGTCCAATGCTGGCCATAAAATAAAATAAATAAAGTGATAAAAATTGTAATGTCAAAAACTTTAATTACTTTATTTTATTTTATCTAAACTAAAAATTTTGGTTGATGAAATGTTCTTAAAATGTTTAAGCAAAATAAAAAGTAGTGAAATGAAATTTTTAAGTGCACGTGTGGACGATGACAAAGCAAATCGTTCATTTTACGTAATTAAAGAGATTGTATCTGTTCATTTTACAATAAACAAATATTAGTATTAGCATTTAACTTTTTCCACTAATTTGGCTAGGTAAATTCTAACAGTGTATTCCTGCATTAAACTAAGAAGTTCATAAAAATCTGAATCAAAAGACTTGACACGGTTTAAGTTACAGTATGGCAAATTAATTCTATACAAGTCTTGGCCGTTTTTAAAAACGAGTTCCTACCAACAGAGGCTTTCCATGCTCATAATGTAAAACCATAAGAGGATGTGTAAAAACTTCATGAATAATTTAGGATTAAAATTCAGCAAAAAGGTATTGAAAGAGTTAAACGTTTTAAGAACATCCTGTAGAAACCGCAGCACTTAGTGTAATGCCAACATAACAACTTGTGAGAGCTTTTGCTTGTCGACGTCTCGGCATCAAGCTGCTTTTATTGCTGTTAGGTTGATAGCCCTGTTTCGCAAGTGAATATGACGGTTTTCTCAGTTTACATTAAGTATGTTTTTTTTCTCTCTCTTTGCTAAATATGCACAGGCATTTAATGAGAAATTCTATATAAGAAAATAAGATTTTAATATACTACCTCCAATTATTATATGGCAAAAGATAAAATTTTAATCTTTTTTCCTAATCAATAAATGTATTTTATCTAGGAATGTAGCAATAAGCACCAATAATAATACTAGGAGAACGCTTGTTCCACGCGTATGGGGATGAAGGGCAACACAAGCCAGATAATCCTAGTTCCACGCTATTAAAAGACAAATAAATAAAAAATAACACATATATCAAATTACACATATTAACTAAAAAATAGCAAAAAAAGGCAATAAGTATGTTTGGCATTCAAGATATTTTACTACCAGTAGGTAATTTTTAAAAATTATTATTTTAGTATGGTAAATATTTTATTTTTATTATTGTTTGTTAATACAAAATTATACTATCTTTCTAGTCAAAGTAAAAAAATATATTTACATTGAAAATATTAAAATATATTTAAAATATTTTAAAATATTTCAAAAATAACAAATTGTATTATTTTTAGTGCAGTTATAGTAAAACATGCCGAAAATAGTTTCCATAACACATAGGCTACTTACTCTATGTCTGACAACAAACAACTAAAGCACCCCTTATACTCAAGCACATAGCCATATGCACCGTTATTTACAGAACACAAAGCATTTCTTATGGTAAATTAAATTATGTCTCATTACTTAATTACTTATCAGAATAACTTCAGAAATGAACTTAACCTTGCAAATTACGCCTAAAATCTACTGTGAAAGTTTGAAGTCGATTTGTGGCTTCTTGCGAACATAATTGTCGGTCAAAGAAATTGGGATTTATCACTACACTGAGGGACCAACAGTCATGTATGAGGATTTCACTCCTCTTTGATCCGTTCATCCAATAAACCAAATTCAAACCGGTTGCATATAGTGAAGTCTTAAAAAAGTACAGGTTTCACATTAAAATATAGTTTCTAAACCAATGAGAGCTTGAAATTTGTGGAACGTAGTGATCTATTAGAAATTAAGAAATCCGCAGATGCTCGATAATTTCATTATGATTAATGTTTTAGTTTCTGGTGCCTACCCTCAAAAAAGTGTGCATATGTGAGTGAGTGACAACATCTATCTGTCTACGTTTTGGATGGGTGACCGCCTATAACCTGTACATTTTTGACATGTTTAGGCCTATTACTTTGATTTACCAAATTTAAGTTAAATAAGTAGTGTATGCAACAAATTTATTCAGCATTTTCATAAATTTCTATCATGAAATTACTAAATATATTCATTTAGTACGGTAGTTATCAAATTTTATTTAAGACTTTTCTTTGCAATAAAGGAAGAAGGGGGTCATACAAAATGTTCCCCTCAAGACAGATTCATGTTAAATGCGAAAATCAAATGATAAGTTTTTATTTGTAGGAAAATTCTACTAGGCCTACTTGATATAATGTTATTCCAGAAGGAAATGAATAAATAAATAGATTCTGTCACTCACTTTAAAAAATATAGAAGCAAAACCATTTTAATCCACATGATAAATATAATCAACGAAAGATAAAATTGTACAATCGGTAACTCAAACTTGATGTTATTGCTCATTTGTACTAACAATGTTATTGTAATAAATAATACTGCATTATATGAAGACATGTAAAAAAACATTTTACTAAATAAATAATAATAGGCTAATTTATTCAACCAAAAGTTCACAATTTTGTTAAGTAGTTTCACACATCACAAATATTACAGAAAAAGATTACATCCGGAAAAGTATTATGGATACGTCAATCACAAAAAAATAAATTACAATAACAACAAAATATGCAAAACTTGATCAATTCAATAAATAAAAATAATAAAATGTTTGCGATACAACACCCTCTAAGGTATTGCCTGTTATGAGGGTTGATTCACAATTTATCAACATAAAAATATAATGGAATCTTAAACCATGTTGTCCAATGTTCAAGACTTTACAGATTAGATAAAAAACCAATATTCATGTATTAAATACAAGATGTTGGGAGTCCTTACACCCACATAATCCTATTCTAATAAAATGCTGTATTATTATGTTTGAACAAGCATAAAGCAAGATTTGTAAATAATAATTATAAACAAGTATGTCAACCCTGTTTTCCAAAACGTATTTATAGCTGTCATTTCCAAGAGGGAGAGTGAAAAACTCCTAAGTACACAGACTGAAAACTCAATTCCGGATGTAAAGAGTAGGTCTGAAAAGAGGGATCTACTGTAGGGTCTCCATTCACAACCGTGGTGTGTTCAATGTAATCGGCGAAGAGACGCTACATGCTTAGCGCTCAATGCTCATATACGAGTAGAGATGATTGACTAAGCGTGAAATAACATGACATGTACTCGTTTGTAATATGTAATCTCCAAAAGGAATCTCCATATTTAGTATTCATGCATGTTAAAAAAAACCTCGTAACGGATTTTTTTCATTCAAATTATATGTTCACAATCTAGAGTGAATTTCTTTATTTATGCTCTATCACTTTATTACAAGTACGGGTTATTCAATGTAATGAAAACCCTATTGAATATTTTCAAAATTAAAAGTATTTTTTAACAAGACACAAAAACAAACCTTACACCACTCAAAGACTTTTCTCGTAGGCCGTAGCGACAAACAAAAACTAAACAACGTACAACGACTGCTTTTCCAGCAACTGTCGTGAGGGCTTGGCTTATTACGGTACGTTTGACAAAATTGCTTGTCAAATTGTAACGTAGGGAGCTGTCAGCAGAGTAAACACATGTTTCGGACTTGGAGAAGTTGTAAATCTTAACTCCAACACAATCAGTGACATGTCACGAGCGTTATCGCCGTCAACCGTGCCTTAAAACTGTCAACCTTAACTTCTACATCACAAAATACATTACTCAATTTCGTCACAATTAAAAATAAAAATAAAATACATGTGAGACAAGATGTTGTTCAACACATAGTCTTAAACAGTTTACTTATTTTACACTACCGTACTGGGTTTGTATCAGTTTAATGAATTTATTCAATTTATAATTTATTTATCCAATTTATTCATCAGGTCCAATTTATGGTAACCTGAGTTTTATCTTTCTCAGGGATAAAATTTTAAACGATCGCTAACGCCATAACAGTTTTTTTGTTGTGTAAAAATAACGTTCCCGATAAAACAAAACAAAGTGTTTTCTTAAGTATCGGTTTCGTTACAAGCTTATAATGAAAATAATTTTGTTAATGTAAGAGTGAAAATTACTTAGCAGTCATAGTTCAAGAGGGAACAAATGCAAGTTACCACACCAAAACATAACAGAATACTTATCCTAACAAAATTTAAAGTTTAAAAAACTAAAAAAAAAAAAAAATTTAAAATTTATCCTAACAAAATCTAATTCTTAAAATGTTTGATCGTATTACGACTATTGATAATATTCAATAAAAATCACATTTTTTACTATTGAAAATATACTACGATTACCAATTGGGAATTTCGGTGAATTTTTTAAACGCTGCGGAGCGACTATTCCTAATCCTTCTGTTTGGAGGGGAGGGCAAGGATTTTCTGAGCTCTAAATGGGCAGAACGACGGAGACCCCTCGCTGTTTAGCATACTCTGATACCGGCCGTCTTAACAGGTCCACATTTATTTGCAAATGGCCACTTTCAGTTGATAACGTCAAATAAACTAAATAAGATTTTTTTCTATTTAGAAACGTGAGTTTCAGGTAAATGTTTATGGTTGAAAATTAGGTGATTTCATTAGTTTTATTTATGTTTTTATTAGGGAAGTGTAGTAGAATATAATTATTTAATTGTCATTTTTATAATCTCTTTAAAAATTCTTAAACTACTCGGTACAACTCTGGACATTTTTTAAATTAAGGAAATTAAGTTTATTATTGAATTATATTTCATTTACATACTTATTTTATATTTTTTAACTAACTGTAAGGAAGTGTTAAAGTATAAAAGTGGCCACCACAATTGTGAAATCCGCCGGGATAGTTTCACAGTATAATTACCTAGGTCCTCGTAGACGGATAATGGAGCTGTGCATCCGGAATTGGTATTACTTATTCATACGCCTAACCACTTGGGGATCTGCAAAACCTGTGGATCTGACGTAAGGACAATAACCTTACACTGAAATTAACTAAACTATCAAGAGACTACGATAATCAAAATTTCATCTTAACCACAGTTTACTACAAATTCAATTAACTAGTTAAGTTAAGATTTTTTTTTATAATTGTTACTAAATTACAATAATTACATAGATGTTCTTAATCTATTTCAAGAACTATGATTTAAATGTGATGTACTTACGACACGCTTGGAACTCGTCCTCCCCCTTTTCACAGTCTTTCTGGTAATTGCAGACATCATGGCTGGATATGCATTTTCCCTCGCTACACCTGAACATGCCAGGCCCACACGCCGTTGTGCCATCTGAAACAGAAACGGATAGTAGTATCCAACACTTACTGGAAAGTGGAAGTCCTTGGCAGCAATTAAAAAAACTAAGATGATAAATTTCACATCACAATGAAGATTTGTAAACCTCAATTTATGTTTGTCATAATACAGTAACTAATTTATTAGGAGCTCACGAACCTCATCAGTGAATACTGTTATAAGTATAACTTAAATTAAAGTCTTTATCTTAAACTTATAATTTCTATTATGGCAGGTAATATTGTTAAATAAATTCTCATTAAGAATAATTTTAACTGATTACTATTCATTTTCTTTTAGATGTGTGTCTCATAATTGGGTACTTCAAAGCCTCCCAACTAAAAGTGGGGTCTCTTGCGTCCACTAGAGCAATAGACTCGCTGACGAAAAGTTATTTATTTATTCAAAATGTTACAAGTAATGACGATAAGTAAAACACTTAACATAGAGGTAAAATAAAAAAAATCATAAACATATCAATACATGCATCCAAAACTAACGTAGTGAGGCATGAGCCGGCCTACTAATACTTTTATCTTTATACAAAATCCAAAATATTTTACATGTATACAACGCCTGCCCATGTTCAATGGAAATTATTTTTAGCGTGGCTCGACTGCTCTCTCCTCCAATCGGTAGGAAATGCCAACACCTGCTACTAAGTTACTATTATTCTACTGTTTCTACTAGGCCTATTCTACTAATGTACTGCATTCTAGGTGGTGTTGGAAATGCTTATCACAACACAACTACCATCTGTTTGTTGGATAAATGAAGAATTTTACTTGAAAATTAAAATCTGAACTTGGCTACTTGGCTTCTACAGCAAAACTTTGATTTATCATATTGGAAACCTCAAATAAAATCTTATTTGACGGTGTTGAGCTAAAGCACAATGACCACCCACAGTGCCTTGGAGTCACTTTAGATCAGTCTGACAAGTCTCTTAAATTCAAAAGCCACTTAGGAAAAACGCAGCTAAGGGTGGGAGCCCGGACAAACATTGTCCATCACCTTGATGGCTTCACATTAGGAGCTAGCGTAAATTTCTGCGGACGAGTTGAAAATACCACTGAGGGTTAACACAAAACCAGTGATACAGCTGTGGAGCGGAGTCTTATAGGATAACTATGAAGCACATAGTCACTGAGCAAGGAGACTGTAGGCCAGGGCCAGGAGAGCCGCATCCCATAAGAGCAATGGTGTCACTTTCTGCGACATACATGGATGTCGCCTACCGGCAAGTGTTGCCAACGCAACAGCAAACAAAAATCGGTCTCGTTTAAGTTGGGATTTTTTTTGTCTCAACAACTACTAAAATAAGGAATTCCAAAGCAAAATAGGGTTGAATTTATGGTTTTAGAATTACCTTGATTGATAATTTGTAATTTGGTCATTACCTAATGGTTTGTTATCAACTAATAATCTAAAATTCAAATAGAATAATATGGTGTCGTTTGGATAAATATCGTACACATGGCAAGACTGCTTCATTCTCTTATTTAATCAGCTGTGTACCGATAATGGTAAATATTATAACGTAACTTGACTTCCGTTTTAGTTTAGACGCTTAATTCATATCCGGAACACACAAAAAAAGCTATTAGGCTGACCTGGGAAGAAGTTTTGCTTCTTCCTTTACAGACCTTGGTCACTGAGTGCTTTTTTCGAAGTGTTGATTGTTCTGCAAGCGCAAGTGAAACTGAGCTGCAATGGCTTGGTGCCCTGGATTAGGCTTTATAAAAAGGAATCAATAACTTTATTTCAGCTTATTTTACATACACTGACGCAGATGCTTTGCACCTCAATAAATGTTTTGTTATATGAAATAATACTGTACTCAACCGATCACATTTTACGGCATTACACAATCTTCTCTAAATTGACACCCGATGTTACGAGGGTTGGGGCGGCCCTAATTTACAGTCCAAATTATGCCCTCCGGTCAGCGTTTACGGCCGTTATTGCTCGATTGCTTGTTTCACCCAATATTAATTACAAATTTGATTCTAACTTCTGTGGATTTAGTTCATTACAGATTTCATATTATACCATAAATGATTGAGACAGCTCCATAACCATTCAATTTTAGAGATTTTAGCACTTAAAACAATAAAGTGAAACACTTCAATGCTTTTTTAATAGATAATTTTAAGCCTTGAAGATATACACTGTTAGTGATTGGTTTTTCCTACTAATGTGAAGTAAAAAATAGACCTATAGGTGTTTTAATAAATATCTATGTTCGTCCTCATACAAAAGGTTTGGTCATATACTTCTAAATGTTGTATATTACAATCTAGCATGGCTATACGAAAGTTCTACTGTATGTAAATTATGCTTATAAGCATGTCCAACTTTTATGATTCCGAAAGCGTTTTTAAAAAGGTTAAAATTGCCTCTTTTAATAATTTACTTCTTAATCACACTACTTTCGTTTTTAAAGGATTCACTATATTTAAAATATTATATTATTTTGTATACTTTTAGCGAATTTCCCTATAGGGAATACGCTATTACGGTAGTAGCCATGGTAAGACCTAAGCCCGGGACCACTTTAATTTTTCATTTTGAGGTCCCCAGAAGCCAAAAACACCATTCGTTCATTTTCATATATATATATATACGTATTGAAACAATCCAATTGTGACCCTTATTAGTATGGGAACGCTCCAATCCTGACCAGGCCTAATACAATTCTGACCCTGAGATACAATCCTGACCCCAATGCTTTCATACCTTATAAACAGTATACTACACTGATGATAACTTTCCAGTTTTTGTCTGGATGGCATCAAAAGGCTAATTTTGAATTTTAATAGACAATTTACTAATGAATTTGAATTCACTGAAATTTGTTATTTTTCTCCTAGTTGTCGTATAACTTGCACGTACTAAGCGAATTATTTTATTTTTAACCCCAACTTAAAGTTATATTAAATTAATACTTGACAACATATTGTATGAATTCTAGGTTTTTATCGTTATCATTCATTTAGATATTCAACGTTATGAACTATCAGGAAAAGATTTTAAAGCGCAAGTGCAAGCACGAAGCCCATAGCTATAACCATCACATCGTTCCATCGCACAATTATCAGTGAATATTTTGTATAAATTAAACGCACCTCAGTGGAATGAACCTCAAGTAAAACTTTTAGGAATTTTATCCACATAGGTTTAACTCAAGAAATATGGTTGAATTAACCTATGAATTTTTTGTTACCAAATAAGGTTAGAACCGCCCTACAATAGAGTTGTCTCTTCTTTGTACTATTGACTACTGTTGGCGGGATACGTGCAACTTAAGTTTAGTTTAGGCTACCACCAAGTTGTTATTTTGATTTACTAGTATCAATCCTAACTTCTAGATTTAAATAGCTTATTGCAAAAAAATTGAGTAGGCTATTGATCCTATACCTCCAAACCTGTTAATAAACCATCAAGCATTGCTAATATGTCGAAAATGAAAAGCAACGAAAAGATTAAAACTTATATTTAAAATTTGTACACGTTTTCTATCAACAATTATGTGTTATTGCACGCATGTTTCCACTTGAGGAATTTTTATCCCATTTTATGGATATATGAATCTGTTGACGGTTCAACGTAAGTAATAATTCTTACATTTAAACCACAGCTCAGGGGCTACAACAATTGATTTTGATAAGCTGATACTAGAGATGAAGGTAAGTAGGCCTACAGCGTAAAACGAACCTAAACTAAACAACTTTTTAAACAGGAGGTGGCCTACGTATAATTAATTGTAAAATGTCAATATTATTATAAATTTTTAGCTAATTTTCAAAAGCCATAGAACTATGAATAAAGAAAACCCTACTCATGTAGAGATTAGGAGAGAGGGTTAGGGCTAGTCCTGCTGTTTATAATATGCGTACTGCCGAAGTCTGTTTGGCATGGAGACATATTTTATGTAGAATTTTAGGCCTTCATGTATTATCAAAATGCTTAGAAGAAATAGAAAACCAGAAACCAATTACTCTGTTTTTTTTTAAAAACAGCATTTATATATCGAGTTTTCAACTTCTAAGGAATTTAACACCAAAGATAACAGTATAAATTGTTACGTAAAAGGTGACTAAAAGTCTTCTACAACAATTATAGATAATGTTTTGGGAATTTCACCCCTGGTGGAGCAAAATGAGGTAAGTGCCGTTTAATTGTGGCTACACGTTTTTACCGATGTTGTCTGTAAGGTAGCTTAATAAGTAATTTGTTTTTTAAGTGAAATTGTATTGTTTCATGACTAACTTAATGCTAATAGCCTATATGTATATAACGGCTTTGCTGTCCAAATAAAGTATATGAATATGAATGAGGCCTGGAAATAATTCCGGGCCAGAAGCTTTGAAGCCCAACATTATTCTCTCAGTATGAGAATGCTTATGTAAAATGTTAGCTTACAGGTACTGTACAATTGTTATACCAAAGTCAACTTCCATTGCTTGATTACTTATTTGGTTGGGTAGGGGCCTAATAAAGATATGTTGAGGTTATACAATGAAAGCCTTAAAGGAGAGTCCTTTTTTAAGGACTGTTTCATACAGACCTAATATTTACTCATTTTACTAAAATATAAATGTTTTTCGCCAACACACTTTTAGAGGCCCGTCCCATAAAACCCTTATCATGCATTGTTTGCGAGCCCAAATATGTAGGCCCCCTAGGCACATCTGTGGTATGGGCCCCTAGGTGCAAATGTAGCCTGATGCATTGCACCTTTGCATATAAAATAAGGTTTACGTGACATTTACAGTGGATTTAAGGGTCCATAACACATAGGTTAAGCGTTGGGGCCAACAGGCCAACATATCGTTAATTTAGCCAGGACTATAATAATAGAGAATATATAATACTAGCTGTTGTTCGTCACGGCTTCGCCCGTGATTAAATTTATTTTTTAGTTGGTAAAATCTTTTTAAAGAGCAACGAAATCTACTTCCTTAAGAATGACATTGAAACAAAATGAAGTAGTGTGAGTGAAGCTCTGAAGGAACTTCGCCAAACCTGTTTTTAGTGAGAGAAAGTTTCTTAAGTCCCTGAAAAGGAACTGAGAACCTATGATCAAATATGAACGACCATGTCAAATTTCAACCCTTCAGGCAATACAGTCATTTTGAAGTCATGTGGGGCGAAGCCCTAAAGAACGTCAAAAACTATTTTATTTGCAAAACTGTTCCATAGTAAGCACCTATTAGCAAAACAGAAAGTTTACGTTAAATTTCAACCCGTAGGATCTATGGCGGTTTTGAGAATTTGGGGGGGAGGAGCCCTAAAAGAAAATGGCAAAATTATTTCTTAGTGAACACTTATGAGCAACGAGGAAAGTCCATGTCAAATTTCAACCCCGTAAGCCCTAGAGTAACTTTCAAGAGATGTGGGGCGGAGCCCTAAAGAATTTCAAAATCTATATTTGCAAAACCATTTCTTAGTAAGTAATTATGACCAAATAGGATCATCCGAATCAAATTTAGACCCCGGAGGCACCAAAATAATTTTGAAGTCCTGTGGGACGGAGCCCTTTTTTACATTATTCATTGGCAATGGTAAATGTGTCACTAAAACTAATACAGTACAAAAAATAGTGTAGATTTAAAAATCATGTCTCCAGTTTTGAAACTCGTCCACTGTACAGAAAGGGCGCTGATGTAGCCATGCTATGATGTTGTTTCTTAACCTCTTCTCGCAGTGGACATTTTTCACCTCTTCTGGTCGGATGTTGAGGAATTTTGCTCCCAGATATGTCGGTTTTTTTCGTAGAGTGTGAGACGAAGGATCGGAAGTACTAAGTTGTTGGCTCTTCTAGTGTTATAATTTTGTAAGTCAGTTCATCTCTGCAGGTTCTGTCTTTCAGCATATAAGACAGTTTCTAGGATGAAAAGGCTTACTACAGTTAGCACACTTAGTTGTCTAAAAGCAGTACGACATGATTCTCTGGATCCAAGGCCAGATAGAATGCGAACTGCCTTTTTTGCAGAACTAGGACCCTCTTTGTGTTTGTTATATAGGAATTACCCCATACCGCTATCCCATATCGGACATGTGCCTCAAACAGAGCAAAGTACGCTGCTCTTGTAGTTTCATCACTAGATATGTGTTTTAGCCTTCGTAGCACATACAGAGCTGAGCTGAGTTTACTGCACAACTTTCTAGGTCGTCTCACCAGGTAAGTTTATCATTTATCACTACTCCTCAATATCTTGCTTGTGACACTTGCATCACATCTTGTAGTCTTTCAACTTCCTCTCTTTTCTTCCTAATGATAAGCTGTTGCTTTTCTTCTCATTCAATACCAGACTGTTAGCATGACAATATTGTTGTGCCATTCCCAAAGCAATAAAATATTGCATTTCTAGATCAGTGGCATTTTTATTTCTGATTAACAGAGCGGTATCATCTGCATACATTATTGTACTACAGTAGTCTCCAAGGTAGCGTGTAAGGTCACTTGTGAAGATTATGTACAAGACAGGCCCCAGAACTGAGCCTTGGGGGCTGTCTTGTGCATAATCTTCAATGTTTCAAGTAAATCCGTTTGGTAGTTCCTGGGATTTCGTGATGAGTCAGTCAGTGAGTTGGATTTCGCTTATATATAATAATATTTAAGAGAAATTACACTCACTGACTGACTCATAACGAAATTATTATATAGATTTAAAATATTAAATAGATTTGTTACGAGTCCTCATCACCCCTGAGAAAAACGTTTGTAGTCTCCCGTTTTGGACGACATTTTTGAACCGATTGATTTTATTGAAAGTGTTCTTAAGCTGATCAGAAAAAATTTAGGTGTCGGCGTGTCTCTATTACCTCATAATAATAAAAATCTTCGAGCGTTTTACTTTAAAATTCAGTTAAAAAGGGGTATATTATTAGATATTTAACTTTCTTTCAAGAAACCATATCGTGCTATCGAGGTACAAGTAACACGCAGGCACTCTTTCTGAACAGTTTAAGACCACTTTCAATCAAATCGGTTAACCAATGTCGTCCAAAACAGGGGACTATGAACGCATGTTTTGAAAAAAAAAATAATAATAATAAAAAAATAAAAATAAAAACAGCGCCTGCGAATTGGGCCGTCCGGGGAGCTACTAGCCTTTTCGTAAAAGTCGTCGTTCTCACTCTTACAAACACACAGACAAACATTATCGCATTAATTAAATTAGTACGGGGGACGTTACAAAATGTTTAATGAGGCATTGAAGTTTATCATGTGAGGGTGAGACCAAGAGCACGCCGTCTTCCCTTTTTCTATAGGTCTTTTTTTAACTTGATCCTCCTCCATAATTGGGGTGAGAGACATATTTAACTGTAAACAAATAATTAAAACTTGCAATAGACGTTTTTTAGTAGCAATTTTCCATAGATAACATTTTTAGTTTCTATCTATAAAAACGAAAGTATGTATCTTTAAAAATGAAAGCTTTGTGTGTCTTGAATATGTGCAAAGACTACTAGTTCGTTGAACTGAAATGTTGTAAAACTATTCTTCATTTATCAAGGAAGAGCTTCTGGGCTTTGCCCTAGTGTACTTGCACATGCATTGTACGTTGAAATTTAAACGTAGGCCTATAGACAACAGAATTATCAAACATAACTGGCAAGTTTTAAATACATTGTCTTTAAATTTCTTTAATATTTTATCTAACGAGGTGGCCCGTGCGCAAATTGCGCATTTCATGATTGTGTATGAGTGAAACTCACCTACAGTACGTGAATGTTAATTATGAAGTGACAGAGATCTATTTTTGTTTACTGTATGGCTTTTAAAATTCATCTGAAGGTAATCAGCTGTTAAATTACAATTCACATTAAAGAACTTGCAATAAAAGTTGGTCAACATTTCAAAGCGCCCTCTAGAAATAAATCAAAGGCCAGGGGGGCGAAGCCCAAAACAATATGACCTTTTTAATTACGATTCGTCACTGCGGTATATCCTAAGCTTTAAAATGACACCTCAATCTTAAAAATCGGTTCAGTAGGTCGACAGAAAAAGGGACGTAACAGACGAAACCCTTATAGAAATAAGAAGATTGTCTTTAAATTTCTTTAATATTTTATCTAATTTGATAATTTAAATAAACATCTGTTAAAAATTGTTTCTTCACGGCATTGAATACATTCTTTAAAATAAATATTTTGGTACATATTTATACATCCAGTTAAACATGTAACAATTTGTTTAAGCATTCCCATAAGTCAACATCTCGACAACCTTATATTTGATTGAAAGCCTTCGACAATATCCTCCCTTCCTCCATGTAGGGCTCCGCCTCCTCCCCAGACAAAAATTATATAGCATATTATTCTTATGAAAACAACATTTTAGTGATGAACCTATGAAAAATTTTAGAAATATTAATTAATAAACAGCTGTTCTAATTTAAAGTAGTGAGGGAAGATTGGTAATATAAAGTAAACTGAGGCGAGTGAGTTAGAGTAGCAAACGAGCTCACATGAGGGGCATGTGAGCTCTTGGGTTGGCATTACAATTTGGGGACCGTTGTAAAGCACGGGTAAGTCAGCTAGTAATATATCTATAAATTAAAAGCACAAACTGCCTTTATTGTACAAACACCAATGGATACCAATTTATAAAGAACCAAATAAGTAGAGACATCCCAACGAGGTTGAAATAGATATACAGTGGAGCAAGGGCGGATCCAGGACCAAATTACGCGGGGGGCGATTTCCATGATGTGAGAGCAATAGCAACTCAAAACATTGGGGTGATTGTTTGGGAGGGGGAGGAGTGCAATGACCTTGAACGTTGCGTAAACAGGTGAGGAAGCGAAACTTCATGGTCTAGAGTCACTGTCAACTTATTATCTGGGCCTCAGTGGCTATTAAGCCGTGACGCTAGGAGCCATGTCACGCTGCCAGATTTCTTTACTCTTAAATTCAAAATGGCTGCTCCTGAAAAAAATCATGCCAGTTGCGAAGAGCGATCGGTAACACGGTTTTTATTGGCAAAAAACTTAAAACCGATAAAGATTTATCGAAAAGTGTGCGAGGTATATGGGAACAATGTCTTGAATGAAAGTTCTGTGCATAAGTTGTGTATTCAGTTTACAAATGATCGAACCAATGTTTTGATCGATGAGCAGTTGAGTGGACGACCGAGCATTGTGACTGACGAACTGGTCACTAAAATTGACGAGAAGATCCGTGAAAACCGCTGCTCCATCATAACGGAGCTTTATTCTTAGTTTATTTTAGGCTTCTTAGCTTTATTTTAGGTTAGATTAAAGTAGGAGCAATTTTAAATGAAAGATAAGATTTGAGGTCTTGTAGAGAAGAAGGCATTTATCCGGCTTAGCGCACTCGATCAGTACTTCTCAGATATCCAATCTCAGTATTAATTTCTCTAAAACCAATTTTATGTTTATGGCTATAGCTCAGAAAAAACGATCTCTAGAGAGTGCGGGTTTCATGTCACCCATGGTTTTGTTGGATGAGGAATTCCTCGAGGAATCTCACTCAGTTGATTATTCAGCAGTGAGATTGGACGGTGGTCTCCGGTGGTCGGATCATGTTGATAAACTTATTTCCACGTTAACTTATTGGCTTATGGTATTTATATCACAAGAAATCTTTCTGTTTACAATAATATTGAACTTTGTTAATTAGTCTACTTTAGCCTGATTGAGAGCCATTTAAAATATCCCATAGTGCTTTGGGGTTTGCCAAGTAAATCAATTTTGAATAGAATTTTTGTTTTGCAGAAAAAAGCAATCAGATATACCTGTAGGCTTGGACCTAGAGATACTTGCAAAAAGATAAATTTGAAGAACTTCAGATTCTCACTGTTCCTTCTCTTTTCATGTTAAACTGCGATTCTTTTGTACTCAAGAATGGTTATTTGCCCTCCGGAACAGTTTTTCGCTTGTACTTGGCGAAATAATTTCCAGCCACATGAGTTACCCTACTACAAAACTTTCTCGTTTAATATAATATTATTTGTATTATAAAATACAAAACATTCCATATATTTTTATGTACTGATTTCTAAAGTACATAATACAGGAAACTGTCTAAGTTTATTTAGAAGCCCTCACAGATGAAATTACAGTGTTAACAAAAAACGTATTAGGGTCCCAATTTTTTGAATCCTGAAGTGTGCGAAATACGCTTCCCTTTATTGCCACCTTACTGCAGGGATTGAAATACCATACCCTCACTCTTCACCTCTAAATTATTTACCATTAAACAATAAATTTGCAATTTTGTTCACTGATTTTATCAGTCATAAAGTAGAACAGCGAAATAAACTAAGCAATTTAACCTTAGACCAATCTAAGACGGTATTTTATCGATTTTTTTACTGCTCCAGCTGATCCATGTCCCTCACTTATATTTCAAACCACTAACTGATTTACAAAATATATTTGGAAAACGAAGCAGACAGCTCCAATTCTACGATAATTGACAGATGGTAACCAATCAAAGAAAGGATTAAAGATTGTAGTTATTTTGAGAGCGGTAAAATAAATCATGCTGATATGATTAATTTTATATTTTTATCACAAGGGCCGAAAGTGGCGTTTGCCGGCCCCGAGATCGTGTTTCAAGTTCGAGACGAAGTCGAGAACTTGAAACGATAAAGGGTTGGCAAAACGCTTTCGGCCCGAGTTACGAACAATATTTTCATCACACTACACAATTCAAGAAAATTCTAAAAAAAATTTTAAAAATACTTTTTTGTTCATAACAAACAAAACATAGCCTCAACTAACCTAGCGAGATGTACTGCTTGAGTTTCTGGTTGCTAAGCAACCACTTCACATCAGCTAAGTCCACCAAAACTAATACTCTAACGGTAGGTGACTACAGCTGATTCCAAGGGAATACTATATTTCACCACTAGTCCGGAAAGTGACCCATTTCTGGGCGAGATAGTGTTTTACGCGCGAGGCGAAGCCGAGCGTGGAAAACACTATCGAGCCTGGAAATGGGCTTTCCGGACGAGTTGTGAATTATACTTTTCATCACGACGCAATTATTAATAAATGTGGAAGTTTAAAGGAGGATTATTTTTGTAAATTCTTCGCCATTGGACAAAGTAAACAAAGCTGGAATTAAAAATTTAATTTGTTTTAAACCCAGCTGATTGTTGCTGTACGGAAAAGTTTGTTTACCTTGGACGGAAAGTAATGTTTACAAACATTGCTTTCCGTACAGGTCAGTAAAATCAGCTGACGGTGACAGTTTGGGAAATGACTACTTTCCAAGGTCTCAGCTGTACGGCAAGTTGTCACTTTCGTATACGGAGTGATGAAAAAGGACTATTTTCCCATCTACGTCATACATATTTAACAGTTGCTATCAGCTGAACTACTAACTGCGTCACTGATTTGTTTTTTGTTTTTTGTTAAATAAATTCTTAAATTCTAGATTTCTCTGCTACCGTTTCCATTACCGCCCTAGGCCAGAAAATTTTGCCGGCCAGGTGTTTCGTTGGTAGAAGTGAGGGTCGAAAACAGGTGATATCGATGTAGTGTGATGAAAATAAAATTTTGGTTAGGTCTACTATAGTTTACTTTTGTATATGATTGCATTTACTGCAACTTATGTAACTGTAGATGATTGCAACTTATATAACTTATTACTTATAACTTAATTATTTACACGATATGTTTTAATAATTTAGCTACCAATTAATGAAATTTTATTTTTTGAGAAATTAATAAATACATAATATTTACATTATAAAATAAAACACTGAATGCCACATTTTAATCAAGTAATTTTTGTTATAGTTAAATACCGTTCTTAAAATGGTACGCTAATGTAGGCTAATATGCTTCTTGCTGATTAGTTTATTCTGTTTTCACTAATATCATTGTAGTGTACAAAGTCAATGCTAATATACAAAAGGGAGTACAATAAGGTGAAGGTACCAGGAGATGATCATAAATACATTAGAAATAAAAACAATCCAGAGTTCTAAGAAAAGGAAAGGAAGTGTAAATAAAGTTCAACCAAACAAAGATTTTGAATAGTGATTTAGTGACGGAAAAAATCATAATACCAATAGGAAAGACAACTGCTATGGAACGAATGGAAATATTGTACAAATTCAGCTATCCCTACAGTGTCATTATTTTAATTTTATTATTTTGTAGTTTATTTAGATTACTATACTAAAGAATTAACTATCGTATTTATATGCTGTAACACTGTTCACATTTCTAAAGAAATGGCAAAATGTAAGTTTTAATATCATATTATCATAGATTTTAAAATTTTTGTCAAAATTGATACTTAAATCATCACACATCTTTAGACCAATCTCAATAAATGTTAGCCATAATTTTTACGGTTTTTGGTTGTAACACAAAACCTTTGGCTATACACTAACGTGAATAGACTTCTCATATCATAGGCTTGTTCAAAACCTATGATATTGTTGTACCTATAACCGTATTGTTGTACGGTGGTAGGATCTTCTGCGGCGTACATGAAGTACAAGTGAAATATGATTGGAAATCAGTATTACCACTCTTCCTAACCAAGAAAGAAACATTTATAACTGAATGTTTTATTTATGTTGTGGTAAAATGTTTTTGCAGTGCTGTAAATCCAACTACATCGAGCAATTTATTTGGATACAATACAAAAGTAACATTTAGTTCTAAATATATGACATCCGATCAATCCAATATTGTTAATATCAGTAATCACAAGAAACTACAGCTGTACATTAAAAGATGTTTAATTAAAATTCTCAACCCAATGTATCTAGAACAAACCAAGGTAATGTCGGGAGATGACTTGTTGGCCACTGAGGGGGTTGGTGGCGAAGGGAAATTTATGCTACATCCGAATCCTACCGGTCATTTGGTTAACTAAGGAATAAAAACAAACTTAGAGTGTTCTCTATTCTACATAAAAAAATTTTGCTAAAAAAGTAAACAATATATCTTTGTTGACAAACCAGCTATCCTATAATTCAATGTAGATAAAGACAGCTGTCTGCAAAATAAAAGAAAACATCGTAGGGATAGGCCTACCGTATGGTTTTTGTTTTGTTGAAAGCTTACCATATGGTGGAATAAAAAAAAAAAAAACAAAAACAAAAAGCAAATTGTTTTGGCCAATGGCATGCTTCAGCTTCCCCCTCACCCCGCAACCCCATCACTGGCCAACAAGTCATCGCCGGACAACAGCTGATTGAAGCATTTTAAAATATCTTCTATACACCTTTGACGTCAAGTTGTTTATCTTGACACATGAGTGGTTTGTTTTGAATATTTTAAGTAAGTGCTGCACCTTTGACGTCATCGATTTTGTTATTGTTTTTGTAGATGTCACCTATACCTCCTTCTCATTCTAGATTCTTGGATCAACCCAATCCCAATATTATTACAATCGAAGAAATACAAATTTAATTCGGGCTCTTATTTTGAGTCCGATTCTCATCAATTTTTGGCGGACACAACTAGAGACCAAGCCCTATCCTACGACACCAAAAACTTGAATATCGGTTGAAAATTGTAGTAGGATGAGTTCTCAACACCAAAAACCCTTAGCTCATTAAATAAGTAGGTATAGATTTGTAATACAAATACAGAAGTTATTCCAAATCTTAATACTAGTGAAATATTGGTAAACAGCACCACATTATTACAATTCACTTTAGATGTGCTGAACAATCAACTGAAAGACTTTAGGTTGATATACACGGGTCGTGTGTAGGAGTTGGTGTGTATGATCCGATAAAAATGTAGAAATAAAATTAAAAATTCATCCAATATCAACAATGATTACTGCGGAGTTTTTTTGGAATATTAACATTATCGAGAATTCTATTTTGGGCAAAATCCGTGATAAGTCGTGTTTATCAATTGTACATTGCGTTTTTAACAGCACGAAAGAAATTGTGTGGGGATACCTGGAAACAAAAAGTCTGATTACTTGGCAAAATTTACAGGACAAAATGATAACCAGAGTGTACCGACTATTCTTATCCCTTAATAAATTCTGATATTTGGCTCGATTTAAGAAATAACAGTAAAAGAAGAGCGAATAACTAGTTTTCTAACGCAATTAAAGGAAATTGGTACAAAAGAATTGAACTCTAAATTCTCAGTTCTTCTATTGTTAAATTTTTCAAATTTTGTAAAAATCACATTTTGTTAATTTTTAGACTTTGATTCGGACATCTTGTTTAGTGCGAGAGAGGTTGTTTATGCTGAAAAGGGTTGACTCTCATATAAGTGTCCATTGCAGAGGGGAGAGCAATGAATATGTGGATCACCACGTTTATTTTTAATATTAGTACCAGGGAGACCGAGCTTATGCTCGGTATAATTATTACTTTTGTTTCTCAAACAAAGCTCGTTCGCTCCGCTCACGCACCCTCTCCCTTTTAAGACGAGCTCGTTCGCTTCGCTAACTCGCCAGACCAGAGGGTCGCTGCATTTGGAAATTTCCCTAAACCACAGGTTAAAGATGTAACACATTGGTTTATTTTATACACAGTTATCAGCTGATTTTTGTTTAATATAAAAATTTCCATAAGGATAACATGAGATCTTTGAAGTGCTCTAGCGCGAAAACCGGATTTTTCCCAGCTATGGGACCAGCTTCATTCGATTTCTGTTGGCCAAAACCCCCATATTCAATCAAAAAATAAAAAATCCTTGGAGCGAAAAAAAACTTTGCCCGTACAAACAGAGCTTGTTTTAGAATATAGTACCAGAGGGACCGAGCTTAAGCTCGGTAAAATTATTACTTTCGTTCTCACACAAAGCTCGTTCGCTCCGCTCACTCGCCCTCTCCCATTTAAAAAACGAGCTCGTTCGCTTCGCTCACTCGCCAAGCCGACGGGTGCTGCACTTTGGTATAATTGTCTTATACTACAGGTTAAAGATGTAACACATTGGTTTATATCTACAGTTATCAGCTGATTTTTGTTCAATTAATAAAATCTCCATAAGGATAACATGGAAACTTTGAAGGGCTCTAGCGCGAAAACCGGATTTTTCCCAGCTATGGGAACAGCTCCAATCGATTTATGGTGACCAAAATCCCCATATTCAATAAAAAATTCAAAAATTCTTGGAGCGAAAAAAAAGTTTGCCCGTACAAACGGAGCTTGTTTTAGAGTATAAGATAAGAGTACCAGGGGGACCGAGCTTAAGCTCGGTAAAATTATTACTTTTGTTTCTCACACAAAGCTCGTTCGCTCCGCTCACTCGCCAGGCGGAAGGTTTGCTGCACATTGGTATGATTTTCCTAAAACCACAGGTTAAAGATGTAACACATTGGTTTATTTTATCTACAGTTATCAGCTGATTTTTGTTCAGTTAAAAAATTTCCATAAGGATAACATGGGATCTTTGAAGGGCTCTAGCGCGAAAACCGGATTTTTCCCAGCTATGGGACCAGCTCCAATCGATTTCTGGTGGCCAAAACCCCCATATTCCAAAATTTGAAGGAAATCGTCGGAGCCGTTTTTGAGATAATTGTGCAAGCAAGCAAACAAGCAAACATTGCTCGTATAAGAGTATAGGATAATATAAGCACCAGGGGGACCGAGCTTAAGCTCGGTAAAATTATTACTTTCGTTCTCTTGCCCTCTTAGTTTTTATGACGAGCTCGTTCGCTTCGCTCACTCGCCAGGCCAATGAGTGCTGCACTTAGGTATAATTTTCCTTTAAAGATTTAACACATGGGTTTTATCTAAAGTTATCAGCTGATTTTTTTTAGTTTAAAAACCTCCATAAGGATAACATGGGAAATTTTAAGGGCTCTAGCGCGAAAACCTGATTTTTCCCAGCTATATGGGACCTACGCCAATTGATTCCTGGTGGCCAAAACTCCCATAATCAACCAAAAAATACGAAATCCTTGGAGCTAAAAAAAGTTTGCCCGTACAAACGGAGCTTGTTTTAGAGCATAAGATAAGATAAAATATTACTGTAATATTACGTTTTATTGTTAAACTCCCAAATAAATTAACAAACGATAACTTCTCAAGCCACCTCTGAGCCTTTGGTTTATGATCGTAGTGATATTGGAACTTATTTCTAGTGTATAAGCCTATATCTTTACAGCTTTCACTCAATAATTACTCTATTAAAAAAATATCGAGTACAATCTATTCTATTCTATTCTATATATATAATACGTGATGCCCTTTTTTGTTAACACTACTCCTCCCTTATTTCTGGACCAATTTTAAAGTTTGAGGTGTCAAAAGAATGGTCTCAGTTCGTAGTTTTGCAATAAGGTTTTAGATTTTTGATATTTTAATTCTGAAACTCACGGGAAGCCCTCAAATTTCATTTTTTGTCCATAAGATTAACATGGGGAACAATTTATATTGAATTGATAAATAAAACAGCTGTTGATAGTTTAACAAACAAACACATTTATGTTAAAAGCTGAATGGAAGCAAATTGAACTGGTACTGAAATATCAACACAATTTCATACTCTAATACAAAGAGGTCTTTTTAGTGTCTAATATGAGGTATTAATCTTTTCTCAAAATGTAGCGGGTAGACTTTGTTTGAACTTTTATTTACGTGTAGGCCTATATGGGCACAAAAATAAGATTAGTAACTTAACCCTAGAAAATTTAATTTTTCTGTACGAACCAATTTTGGAAATTGAAATTTTTGATCTGGGTGGGTTGTCCGATTATTATTGAAACAATAACGGAAGATGACAAATATTAAAATAGAACTAAATTTGTGTGCATTTTCAAACTGCTGTGAACTATATAATTTACAGGAAAATTAAGGAAAAAGGATGGTTGATTGTAGGCGTGATAATCTGTTTGTTTACTACAAAAAATTTAATGCAGAATGCTACACATATTAAAATACATGTTCAAAAGAGACATTTTAAAGTTTTTTTTACCTCCACTATATAAAAAAGCTTATTACAAAAATGGTTTGTATAAAGAGAAATTTTAATCAAAATTTTAATGCACATAAAACTAAAAAGGACCACACCAACAAAGATGTAGATTCTCTTAATTTTTATGATTTCTTAATTTAAATTTTGTAATGCCATAGACAGTTAAGTTCAAGAGGATTTAGTTCTTTATAAATCGTAATGTGGACTCATTCGCTATTTTGACCACTAGGTACCTCATACAGTACTACAAAACAGGCGTAGTGGAGTGCTGCATAACTCATAGGACCGGGGAGTTGTAATGAAATGTTGATTTTTTATTCTGTTGTCATTTACGTTTTATGTTTGATGAACTATGTAGTTCCAACATCTGTGAATTTATTATAAATTTTATATGAGTGTTTTGACAGAGGCCCTGGGACAAATCGGCAAAAGAACAACTACGCAATCTTATAGCTAATTTAGATCTAAAAGAACAACCACCAAATCTCACACTATCACATTGGTAAGTTGGAAAATTAGTAATGAAGATCGATTGATGATACATCAATAATGTTTAATCTGATTTTCACTATAATTTGTTTTGTATTCAAAGTAACTCGTTCATCATCATTTAATTAATGATGCTTTTTAACAACTGGTCAATGTTAGATAGTAACAAGACTGGGGTTTGAACCGTTTCCCGTCAAAAGGTTAAAAAAATGCCACTGGCGTATATAGACACCAGAAAAATTAACATGGAGTTAGGTTTGATCACCAGGTATACTCTAATAAATGCAGCGCATTGCGCTGCACGGGCCCCCTAGTATAGTATATTTTTTGGTAAATTTTAGTGCAATATTCTCCGCTGGTATACACGCTGAGCATGAGATCATCATGATCATCCAAAGCAAACCGATTTGTTTAAGTTTGTTTTTCTATATCCCACAAATAAAGTGTTTGGAATTTGTCACGTGACAGGCTAAAACAAAACACAGTTTGCAGCGGGTGATCGTGAACGGGCCCACTGGCTCCATAGCGCTCCAGCATCCTGTCCTCGTTTCGTTTCTCTCTTCTGCTGTTGTCAACTCAAGGTCGCAGCTCAAAGCACAACGTGGTTCACAGTGATAGCTGGCCTTCATAAGAAACATTGTTCCCGATTAAGTTTAAAAATTGTTAATTATCTTTGTAATGGCGTCTTGTTAGTGGGAATTACGCGATAGTTCTGCTAAATAATTTCGGTAGAATGTACCATTGTAATAAATGCGACAACACATATACCATGCGAACTGAATTCCTTCTTCATGCTAGCGTGTGCTGCCCTATCCCTAGCAGAGCAACACATCTCAGCGATCAACTGGTAAGTATTAAAATATCTACTTCTATATAACAGTGAAACAGGCCTAAAATCGAATGTGTAATTGTTGGAAATTTATTAAAATATGAACGCTGGGCCAGGACAAGGTAACTTTTAACTTGGCAATATTCATAAGGTTAGAGCCTGGAAACATTAACTTTAACTGGTCACATGAAACTTTTTAATTTAGGCTAGGCCTATTCCCTAAAAATTAACTGGGTGTACCGGTGTACCATTATTCTTTCACATTCGTTTTACTTGTGTGCATCCATGATGGCTAAGGCCTATAATAGGCTATGCTATTAAAACTAGCCTTTTCTACTTCATACATGGGATTTGATGAAAGTGTTTGGTCCTGCTTAGAATCTATTCCAGCCAATGTGATTTTAACCAAGGACAGTTGGAGATACGTAGTCAATCCACATATCCACCTGTTCTCAACAAAGAAGTAAGCCATTTGTAGCCTAATAAAGGTTTTTTTATATAAATTAAACCGAGCCTACGCTCCATAACAAGTTTATCTTTATATTTTTTGTCAAATTAGGATTGTGGTATCAAACAGTTTTCTCCAGACAAACTGTCTGCTAACCATAAATGTAACTTATGTCTCCTGTTTTTATTTCATGTATGTAAAATTTGCTTAGTTGCTAGAGCACCATGGAATAAATCCTAAAGACGTGATTCTGGGTGCAAGGTAAATGCTCCAAATACCGACAATGAACTAAGTAGGTAGGCCTACTGACTAAGTCACATTTGATAAAGAAAAATACCATCGTCCACTCGTTGTCTGTTATGAATGCTTTTGGCGAAACTTCGTTATCCGACTCCACCGTTGTTATCGATGTGGAAATTTTGATATTGCGATAATATTGCTATTCTATCAACGATACAATTACACGATTCGATTACGATTTTATCACCAGATTTTGTTTTGTTCTAATATAATTCAACATAGGCCCTACCGGTACCTTTTTGCAATAAAACATATAAATTGCAAACAAGTAACTGAAAATAACAAAAACAAGTACAAATTTTAGCTAACTTAGGCCTAACCTGTTATATTACGTAACCTGTAATATTGAAGTTTCGCCGAACTTTCGAAGTCAGATGAGTTTTTGCAATCTTTTTGGCTGCACTTCCACAGACACCCAGTGGAACTATCAAATCAAAATTATCGATCGGTTCGATAGAATATTGGTCGTATTCAAACGATAAATTATCGTATCTTTATAAGTAGGGGCCTACCGATGATTCGTAATTCAATGTACTGTATTAGGCCTATATTGGAGTAAATAAAGTAAAAGCTTTTAGCAAAGAATTTATTATATTGTAAGTTAACTTGGTAAGTTAATTAAATATGGTACAACTATAAACATCAAACATGATGAAGTTCAACATAGGCTTAGTCTACAATCATAATTGTGATAAAAAACAAATAATAAGAAGCAAACATCCCTCTTTTTTATTTACCGAGATATACACTACACTTTTTGTGGCATTTAAAAGATGTGAAAATGAATCAGCTCCCGACAAAGAGGTATTCAGCTAGGCCTAGATGGTCGGCTATGTTAGATGATTTGAATCCTGTTTTTTATGACTTTTTATGGCCCTCCATGCAGATTCTATTGTTGAGTGTTGGCAGATGTTATCGGATATTTTCAGTACCCATTTTAGTACCCATTTCAGTACCCATTTTTCAGTACCCATTGATTCGATTGTATCTTGATAGTTTTCAGTGGATATATTGTTCGGATCAATAGAAATTTCAATTTGATTGTTCCACCAGGCATTTGCAGAAGTGCAGCCATCTTTTTGTCTATGAGAGAAAACCCAAAGAAACAAGTTTCCACCTTTTCTGAGTTCTTGTTATTTTTGTCTACAGTGTATTGTCCCATTGTAAGTTATGGCTGTAAAAACCATATTGAATCAGGGTTATCTGTGTAGTTTTAGACTCTACAGATGTGGTTTTTTCTACGCCTTGTGTTCACAGCGCTGTTCTTGTTTCCCGAGTTTGCAGTTAACGTTTGTGTTCGTGAAATTCAATTCAATAACCAAAGTGTTGGTTAAACGGCCATTAGCATTTTGTTTAAATGCATTTAAAATCATTCTCGTTAGTACTAATTAATCAACCCCATGTTTACTGGGCCAATATTTTAATTAGGGTCGAATTGACTTAAAAATTAAAATTAAAAAAATGCAATAAAACTTGAGTTTAATATTTTTAATACATAGCCTATTTATAATATGCCTGATCATGATGAAATGTGTCCATATATGCTTTATTGAACTTCAGCTCCTGGTTAGCCTATATTGGCACTTGGTAAAATATCATTTGCCATTTATACTAGGGCCTATATGTAAATAATTTTTTTTCACAGAAAGTCAGGGAAGTCAGAGTTTGTTATGGAAATGTAGGGAACTCAATAACACCTTCATGGCGGCATGGGAGCAGTCGCTCCCATAAGGAACCCTAATGCCATCCTGGTGGGGGCGATCGCTCCCAAGCTGCAGTGCGATACTATGTGATTTAAAACATCTGAACAAGACAACTAAAGACAACTAAAATAAAAACCTTGCACAGCACTGCTCAATAGTATATTGTATTTTGTGACCCGAGGATTTCTAGACAGTGCTACTGCTACTTTAGGCACGGACGTTTAAATAACTGGCTGGGTAGCTGAGTGGTTATAGTGCTCGCCTTTGAATCCGAAGATTTCCGGTTCGATCCTGAGAAAAGTTTGTAGCTTTTCAAAGGTTCGATTCCAGGCCCAGTTGCCATTTGCCATTGGGTTATTAATTAATGATGCTTTCTAACAACTGGTCAATGTTAGATTTAAGGTAAACTGCCTAAATGCCTTAAGGGAAGCCCATCTCTTTTTCTGTACAAGAAAAAAATAATAATGCTTAATAAACGTATACCGGTACTATATTACTATTTTTTTTTTTTTTAATTAAATTCTGAACAAATCTATGGTTTTGTTTGTAACATTATATGACATTAATTTTACTATCGCCCTAATTAATGCTGTTTCATTGTTTTGCCATTCTGACATAACTCACCAATGTCCGTGATTGTGCTGCAAAAATCCGTGACTCCTAATTTCAGAGGCAATAATGTTAATGACATCCATAAAATTACTGAAAACATTACTTGACAAGTAATGAGAAGTCATTTCTTAACCTTAAAATACTGCTCAATATAGAATGGACGCCAGCTGTCTGCTCATTTCACAACTCATCATGTTGCCAACATTTCATACATAGAGGAAGACCCTGATGGCGATAAAAATATGCTCTACCAACCAGATAAAATTTATTTAGCTAAAAACGAACTTTAGCACATGATTTTGGAATGTTTCAAATACGGTATAGGTTTGTCAAACTTAAAAATATGTATCTGATAAAAATAAACATTGTTCTGACCGAATACAAAGTCAATATGTAGTTACCAAAATCCGTGGTTTCACGGAGTAAGGAAAGCTGTATTCTTTGTCTTCTGTTAAAGTCTGTGATAGAAGCATAACAATTTTACGTAGGCTATGCTTTACCAACCAGAAACATTGAATTATCTAGAAACAGACTTTAGTATATAATTTTGGAGTGTTAAAAATGTATTATTTCCAATCTTAAATATTTTTTTTTAAGAAACATTGTTCAGTTCAAGTTAAAAGTCAATACATGTTTCAAAGTCCGTGATTTAATCATGGAATTTGGAAAACTGTATTGTTTCACTGCTTAAGTCCGTGATTCCTTTTTAACAACTTAAATGTTTTCGGAGTCTATAAAAACATCAATAAACTTTAAATTCATCATATGATTATTCACCATAAATGTAAAATTAATGTATAGGCTATATAGAAAACATTGGAAATTAAAGTTTGTTCCTTTTACGTCTATGGTAGTTTGATTATGTAATGATCTTAAACCAAGCTCCTGTCTGAACATACCAACTTTTAAACTACGTTTTGTTCAGACTGCCTAATTAGAGTGAAGAGAAATACGTTAAAAAATAATTTTAAAACATCGAATTTATTTGTAAATGTTAAAATAGACATCTTTGACTGCCGGTTTTCTTATTATTGGTGAAAAACTACGTGAATCGCGGCATTTAAACCTTATAGTAACAGGACTCGTGGTTAGACCGTCCCCCGTTTAAACGTTAAAAAATGCCACTGGCGTAGATCCACTCAAAATAAAAATAAAATAATATAAACTAAGGATGGCGGGGTGTTACACGAAAAATCATGCGGCCATGAACATGTTAACTGAATAAAAAAAAATGAACTATGTAGTTTATTACCAATATAATTAGGTTATTGGTAATAAGTACCATGTATTATGTGTTTAAAATTTATTTAAAATTAAATTATGCATATTTATTTATTACTAGTATGCCCAACTTAGGCATAAATTAAGTAGGCTTAATTGTTAGTAAGTCTCTCAATGTTTTCTGATTAATCTATCAAAAACATTTCTTTTAGGATAGTGATTCGTCTGAATTTCCTGATGATTTGGATGCAGATCCAGTCGGACAAGCAGCAGTAACAGGTACGGTAACAGTACAGAAGTTATAAATAAATAATATGCATAACAAGCATTTTGCTTGTGTGCCAGGAAAATGCTCAAAATTTCACTATTTGTAAAGAGCCAAGAAGGTGTTGTAAGGGGCAGCATATGAAATTGTTGACGTTGTATGAGAAAAAGTTTTAGAGTTCGTCCGGCTGGTGCAGATACTTTCCATTCTGTAACCCTGCGCCACGCTCAAACCCTAGTTTTCTAGGACAAACCCTGCCACCCAAAACCATCAGACTTTGGTTGTCCCTGTCAGACTTTGTCTGATCCCTTTGTCCCTTTGACTTTGTCTTGTCCCTTAATTTCTCATTAAAAGTTAAAAAAAATTTTAATAATATTTCTAATTTTATAGCAAAACTGAATTGGTATGTGACTAACTATTGAAAAATTATTCCAGAAGCTCCTTATTCTTCTCCAATAAAACCTGAACAAGAGTCTGTTGCCAATTTTGTAGTGGAATATTTAATGGACTGGCCTTCTGATGAACAGACACCATTTGAAAAAGACACACAGGTAAGTTAAAATCCTATACATTTATTAATTAATATTAATGACTTCTGTTTGTAGGTGGCCTTTTTACTATTTCCCCCTAACATGAATGGTTTATGTCCCAATTTCTTAATTTCACTTTTTAGTGGAAATATTCTTTTTAAAGGTTTCTAGCCTATTTACAAAAAAAGGTTTTCACATACCAGTAAAAATATCTAAAATACGGATCTAATAATTCACATAATAACTCTGTATATTTTTGCAAAATTTTAGATTTAGAAGTTACAGAACTTGAAAATCCAAAACTATTGGAATTTTTATTGGTATTGGAAACATATCCACACATGTTAAAATTATTGCGTACACTATTAAAAACAGTTTAACAGACTGAATAATTTAGTATTTGTAATTATTATTCCACGATTGCCGGTTGCTGGGAAACTGAGATTTTCTTTCCGTGATTCCGTGGTTAACACAGTACATTGTCCAAGGTTATTCTTATTGGTAATTTTATGCAATTGGAAATTCCATGTTTTAGGTAATGAATACCTTGCCACCCCTATATTATGCATTTGACATATCCTAAGGTTATGCATACCGTACCACAGTTGACACATTCGCTGCTGCCGTCTCCGATCAGAGACGGGCCCGGGCACTACTTGGAAGCGCCCGTCGCCGATCGGAAACGTTCTGAAGTTCTATTGAGAAATGTTAGGCTCTCCACGAGCATTGCACGAAACAGTCAGTTAAGATTTGGCACACCTAGGAGACACTTGTCGAACATCAGTTTTCGCTTGGGTAAGGTTACCCGCCACTTCTTATCATCGCGCTGCTTGTGAGTGTACCTGTGTACAAAGGAGGGTGTACCTAAAACTTTTAGGGGGTGAAAAATTAAAAAAAATTAACTTCTATATTGATTTTTACTAACATATTTTTATATTTTAAAAGCAAACTTATTAAATTTACCTAATTATAAAACCATAAAAATCTAGTACTAAAAACTATGTTCCACTCACACGTTGGTACAGTCTCCGATCGGAATCAAAATGGCAGCTATCCTTTTTTCATATTTTAAGGATCAAAATGAATTTTTACTTACAAATTTTATATTTTTATGGCAAAACTTATTGAATATTATCTTAAAACAATAAAAATAAAGTACTAAAAACTATGTTCCACTCACACGTAGCTTCCGTCTCAGATCGGAGACTGAATGGCGGGTAGCCTTTATTCCATGCTTTAAGGTTCAAAATTTACTTTTTTTGAAAAAAAATTTATTTCAAACCTATCAAAAGAGGTAAACAAATATTTTAGCATCCTGGTGACCTACACGTCTCAGGCCCTTAGCAGCGAAGTGTTACACTAATGCGGTTATACATACTTAAAATGGTAATAATTGTCATTTTTGTTCATGTTTTAGGAAAGTTATATTCAAGATGCAGTAACAGACTGTAACAATGATGATATTGAAGTGCATGCACTTCAAACTGGTGGTGATGAACTGGTACATGATAAGAACAATAGCCTTGTAAGTAATATACTACAATACCTTTTTTATTTATTTTTTTACTTGTCAACTGTAAAAAAGTACCTGGGGCTGAGAATTTCTTTATGGCAATTCTTTTGGGAATTCTTTGTATTTAGTTTCAGACGGTGCGATAAAATGCCAAGTGCAAAAAAAATGTTTGTTTGTTGTTCAAGACGAGCTCGTTTAAGCCTAAGAAGGCTTGAAAATTGTTTTTCTATTTTAAAATAGAACCAATGAATAGAAAGTCCTTTGTCCAATGTTTTTCTTACATTAAGTTTTATTCAATTGAGAAATTCATGTTTTAGGACATTCCTACCCTGCCACCACAGTATTATGCATTTGACATCGTATATATTATAAGGTTTTTCATACCTTACCGCAATCAAACTACTGCGGTTATAAATAGTAAAAATGGTAATACAATGTAATGTTTTTCATGTGTTAGGAAAATGATATTCAAGATGCAGTAACAGAATGTAACAATGATGATATTGAAGTGTTTCCACTTCAAGCTGGTGGTGATGAACTGGAACATTATAAGGACAATAGCCTTGTAAGTAATACTACAGTACCGGTTCCTTATGTATTTATTTATAAAAAAAATAATCAAATGTTCATCTTTGGTCACATTATCAGATAATCGGCGGGCGGCGGGTCGCTGCAGTGCCGGCTGTATTGCGTCTTTATCATTTCACTATTACCTTAATGATGATTTTAATGCTTACTTACTATTTACAATAAAAGTTTTCCTGGTTGCTACAATTCATTACTTAATAAAAATTAGACATTTTTAATATTGCCATTAGTTAAATAAAAAACAGTAATTCCATGAATTAAAATTAGTTAATCCCTAATAAGTAACAAGAACTTAATTTAAAACATTGCCAATATCCCAATTTTTTATTGAAGTATTTCAATTAAGTCATCGATCTGTCTCTGTTAAAGCCACGATTTTAGTTTAGACCGAAAATTAAAAAAAATATTACATTCTTTAATTGATTTGGGTAAAATATTGTAAATCTTTGGCTCTATAAATACAAAACATTTTCTATAGTCCGTTTTTTTTAAACCTGATCCTTCTCGATAAAATTGGGGTGGGGGAAAGATTTAAACTGTAAACAAAAAATTCAAACTGTAAACAAAACATTTAAACTCGTGACAAAGCTGTTCGAGTAGCAGATTTACTTAAATAAAATTGTTTATAACATATAATACCTTTCAATAACTCCTAGTAAGCTGTTATTTTTTAAAGCCAAAGTTACTTACAGTTTAGCCTGTTACTTTGTTAAAAAGTAGGGTAACAGGTTCTAAAGTAAACTGATTATAAGTATAGTTTTATTTATTCTAGGTATAATCCAAATGCCCTGAGCGGCTCCTCGTGTATTATAATGAATTGTTATAGTATGACTTCTTTGTACATCAGATATCATAACAGACTTCTCCCAATAAAGATATCATAACACGGTCAATATATATATCCAGCAAAAGTAAATCAGCTGATTGAGTTTTACATTCTACTAATTTTACATTGATTTTATTTTTCATAAAAATAACCAGACCGCCAGACCTGTAGTTTTCGTTATAGCAAAAGTGTCTCCCCTCGCCCTTTCTCCCTGCAATGTTGACATTTGCGGTTATGTTTACCATGTTTATTGTCATATAAAATAAATTTCAGGATAGATTTGGTAACAGCGCAACAACTCTCATTGAACTATTTTTGTAAAACTTACTATAGTAGGGGGCAATAGAACAGGCGGGTCAAGGTCAAGCTAATTAACATGTAGTCAAATGAGCAAAAATCAGCTGGCTTAATTTAAAGACTTGACCTTGACACGCCTGTTCTATTACCCCCTACTATATATTATGCATGTTTGTAAGATTAGTAACCATGACAATCTGTGTTTTAAGTACATATTTTCTACTTTATTCAATTCACGCAGGCCTAATTTTCGGCTTGTAAATATTATTTATCAATGTTAGCCTATTATAATTTCTATATTGCTTCTTTTGCAGTGAATTATTTTTTCATCCTCAATCCATCTTACCATCTGTCTCTTTTTTTTAAATCAAACATAAAGCGTCCGACCAATAGTTGCAACAGCTTGAAAAATAATTATTATATTATTTTGTTTGTGACAATTTACATATCTTACAATATATTAATTTTGTATTTTAATTTCAGAATACCAGACAAGCCCTCGAAAAAAACAGATTAGCTGCCTATGGCAAAGTTGCTCAGAGGCTTTTGCCTTTGAAAAAACAAATCAGGGAATTCATTGAGAAACGAAAATTGGCAGCAAAAGAGGGACGCCAAAGCAAGATTAGAAGGATAAGTCGTAAAATTTCCAGTTTAAGAAAGAAAATTGATTCTGTACAAGACAGAGAAGAGGTAAGAATAATTTAGTTGCATTTTTTATTTCATTTTTCATTTTTTATTTACTGAGCCAAGTTTAAATTTTATATCTAAAACTGTTTTTAAGATGTAATTCATTGATTAAAAATAGTAGAGCCAGACAAGTCAGATGAAAAACGAAAGGAGATATGATAACTAACATGTTGAGCTAAATTATTTGTTTATGTTTAACTTTATGGTAATATTGGTTCATATGATTGCGGGAATATTGTGTATAAAATAGGGGTGCCAAATTCTGATCTTGCATGTAACTGAAAATCTCCTTGGACTGGCCCTGGAGGTAGTAAGATGAAAGGTTAAAAAAATATGTCTTTGGCTTAACACTAACAGCTGTTTATGACTTCTCGCTCCTTAAGTTCTCTTTTATGAAAGTATCAATACATTTTTCGGCCATTTTCTTTTTACCCAAGTAGCAAAACAAATTTTCTCAATATTGTCGACAAATTTTTTCAACATTGATAAATATTCGGTCAATATTAATTAATATTTTAACAATATTGTTAAAATGATTTCGTGCAACAAAATACCTTGTCTATACAATATTGTGGCAATATTGTCTGACAATATTGAGAAAGTGTTAGCAAAAGGAAAGTAAAATATTGCTCAACCCCCATCAGTTGCAAAACAAATGTAATAAAATGTTCTTTTTAAATACTGTAGTTTGAAAATACTTTCAGTTGACAAATGGAAACATTTTAAAACCATTTAGAAAAATTAATTATTGTTGGTACAGTTTTTTAACAAATTACAGTTTATAACTTATAGATAATTAAAATTGACAGTAGATCGCAAAATTGTACGTAAATTACATAATTATTGTTGTTATTATGTACTCTCTAAAATAAGTACAGTATTTTTTCCAATATTCAAATAAAAGAAATTTATTAAACTATTATTTGGTTATTTAAAAACCAAATATGTATGAAATTAAGCCTTCATAATTTCAAGGAAGACTTTCTTGATATGGTAAGTATCAAGAATGATATGTACCAATTTGTATACATACAATAAAACTGTTTTAGAAACACATTTGTCTCATTGTCTCAACATTAATCAAAATTAAAACCATATTTTTTCAATGTTTTCTGATTATTTTCTTAACCTTGTTGTCGGCAATATTAAAGAATATTATTATAATATTTTTGCAATATTGTTTTGCTACTCGGGTGTATTGTCCTACTAGTGCCTAAACTTTTAATAATTAAGATTTGTTTAACAGGTTCTTGATTCAGAGTTGTGTCAAAATGAGGAAATGCCACATTGCCAGGTACATATTGATTCATTCTTCAATAGCATAGTGTTTCTGATAGACTTGTTATAATTGTTTGATTAACTTTTACAGAAGTATAACTTTTAATGTAACAATATTATTTAATGTCAGATGTATTAAAAAGAAACATTTATTATTTATTTACATAGATTATTGACTCAGTCCACTTAAGTTTAGAAACTTAAAGTGGTTTTGAGTAAAAAGTTTAAACCTTCCACAAACTCCAGAAAATAAATTCACCCTTAAAGAATGAATGTCAAATGCATTTTACTTGCTGGTCCCGCTTTGGAACCATTATTCACTGTACTGCCCTATTTTACATTGTCCCACTATCAATCATCGTTTTCCGTATATATAAGCTACTACAAATAAAACTTTTGTGAATCTTCTAGTATGGTATTGCCAAGAAGTATAGTGAACAACATCCAACATCAAATCTTGACATTAACTTCAATCACACAGTAAAAAGTAAGTTAGCTAAGGGCGTGATTATCCGTAGACAAGTTAGTAAATTTGAAAACAATTACTTGGGCAGAACTGTATTACTCACTCTTTAAGACTCACATTAGCTATTCAATTATCCTTTGGGGCTTGACCAAAGGAAATCTCAATAAAATATTTTTTTGGCAAAAGTATATAAGATCAATATCCAGACTGCCCCAACAAGCTCACTGTCAGCATTTTTTTAACAATTAAACATTTTAACTGTCCCGTGTCATTTCATTTTTGAATGCATCATGTATGTGAAGAAAGAAAATAAACTTACAGAAAATAAAAACCATCGCTAAACACTAAATTCAAGTCAAAATTTTCAGAATTTCACAAACTCTTAATTTTGTAAAGGAAACCGGAATATATAGGCAGAAGCTCTACCAAGCTCTGCCAAGTGATATTAAAAACATTTGAAAAAAGATTTTTTTAATGAATTAAAAACTTTTCTGATTCAAAATATCTTTCATGACTTTGAAAGTTACCTGGAGTACGGTGAACCCCCTCATTACAAAAAGCCACATTTTATTCCTAGATACACACCCTTAAACCTAGTGTATTGTATTGTCCTAACCCCGGTAGGCAATGGGACAAGATCTATGCCACTACTGGGACAATGTAGCGCCGCTGGATGTAAGCTGTAGATGTAGACCTAACTCAAACTCTTACTTGAAACTGGTCAAAAAGCTTTGAAGAAGAATAAGTAAGATGGAATTCCTTAGTAGTTCGGCCAATGAGGAATATTACTTGTTAATGTCACTAACACATTTAATATCCTTTAACTTACTAAAAACAACTTGCATGTCAATTATACGTTTGACTCAAAATGAAAAACAATTCTTTTTTAATTGTAAGATGACAAATTTATGCAGGAATGAAGTTTAAAGTTCTAAAATGTTATGTCTTTGAATGGTGTTTGGTTATTGTAATATTAAAAAACTTATCGTTATAAATCAAAATTAATCAAACCACTTAACTAACTGTTAATTAATTTGAATCTGTTTCCAGCATGTTCCTGATTCAGCTGATTTTGGTCAAGATGAGGGAATTCCTATTGACCAGGTAAATATATTTTTTTTTTTTTTTGTCTTATAATAGCAAGAATTTTGTTGTATGACGCAGCCAAAAAACTTATTGAAAATATCTTTTGCTATTAAAATCATTTGCTATCAAAAATCACCTCGATATAACGAACTTCAGTGTATACCAAAGACCTTGATATTATGAATTTTTCACATTTCCCTTCAGATTCTATATATCTAGTATTCTATACCTACGAAAGCTATTCAGAAAATAAGGAACGTTTCCATCTTACGCCGTTAGGCACGCGCGTATCGCCTATATTAGTGTACATGAGAGCGCTCGGGGCCTCAGTGGCTATCCAGCCGTGACGCTAGGAGCCATGTCACGCAGCCAGATTTCTTTACTTTTAAATTCAAAATGGCTGCTCCTGTAAAAAATCCCGCCAGTTGCGAAGAGCGATCGGTAACACGGTTTTCGCCAGCAAAAAAACTTAAAACCGATAAAGATTTATCTAAAAGTGTGCGAGTTGTATGGGAATAATGTCTTGAATGAAAGTTCTGTTCATAAGTTGTGTATTCAGTTTACAAATGACCGACTGGCAAGTGAATGAAACGAATGGGCTTGTCTTAAAAAGGAAGAGGGCGAGTGAGCGGAGCGAACGAGCTTTGTGTGAGAAATGAAAGTACGGTAATAATTTTATTGAGCATAAGCTCGGTCTCCCTGGTAATATTTTAGAAATCAAGCCCTGCGTAAAATCATTTGATACTTAAATTTCATTTGATAAGTTAAATTTTGATGGGCGTCTAGTACTGTAGGCTATATAAAAGTAGTATTGAATATTGGAAAACCGGCAAGAAACAGAGAGCTTTTAAATTATGTGTCCTTATTTACCATGAATAAAGAAATACTATTTTAAAATTATTTTAGTGTATTCAGCATACACTTGTATATTAGAAAGTTTTTTTACCTTTTCAACCAATGTAGCAGTTGTGATGTCAGAATTAAAAGGCTTATAGGGTTTATTTATGTATGTTTCAGTATGACAGTGACTGTGTTCCTGAGGTGATACAAGCTGAAGAAACAGAAACAGAAACAGAAGTCATAGGCATAGAACGTAAGAAGAAATTGCAAAGGAAAAAAAACTATTGTCTCTACTGCAAGAAATTGGTATCAAAATTTGCCGAGCACATTGGCAAACAACACCCGGAAACACCAGAAGGTATGGAGATTAATAAAGTAAGCGGAAGTCGCAAAGTAAAGCGTGTCAAGACAATGGCAATAACTGTGCCAATGATAAAAAAATGGAATGCTGTTTACAATAAAACAGTACCATCTGAATTGCACATAACTGTCAAAAGACGGCATGATGGAAAACCCATCACTAATGTAGTTTGTAATTATTGTGAAGGTCACTACCGCCGTGACAAGTTGTCTGTCCACCTGAGAAGTTGTGAAGCCTTTCGTAAGTCTATGGATGATTTTGACAGCGATAGTGAATGCGGTAGAATATCAGCCATCAAACAGCATTCTATTCCCCATATACCGGAGAAAGTTTTAAAAGTTGTAACAAAGGAATTTGTTGATGAGATTTTGCAAGGTATACGAGTTGATGATATCCTGCAAGTAGCATTAAATGATGTATTAATAATGAAATTTGCCAGTGAATTCCATAAAAGCCGACGAGAAACTGCCAGTAAGTCATATGTGATTAGAGAATTAAGGGATCTAACAAGACTACTCATGAAAATGAAAGAAATGGAAACTGAAATAAGTAATCTGGCAGACTGTTTTAATCCAAGATTCTTTAGCACAATGATCAAGTCTGCTCTCTCTCTTGCAGGGTACAGTGCACAGTCTGGTGTGAAAATACCATCAATAGCCTACAGACTGTGCCAGCCTATTAAGGATGCAGCAAAACTCTTTAAGTATGATTTGTTGGCAGAACTGTACAGCAGAAAGAGTGACAGGCAAGATAGGAGTAAAATTTTGCAGATAGACGACTTTTTAAATATTGTCGAATCAGAATGGAAGGTACAAATTGGAAGAATTTGTACTAAAGCCAGAAAAATTGCTAGAGTTGACAGGGATGATAAGATGGCAGTCGAGGAGGATATTGTAAAAATGGCTGCTTATATTGAAAGCAAATACCGAGAAGTATGTTTGAATTTAGAAACAAATGTAAATACAACATCCTATGACGAATTAACTCACATGATAGTTTCTCACATCATGCTACTCATTAGGCGGCGCCCAGTGGACTTCAAAAATGCCAAAATTAAACATTTTCACAACCTTGACAAACATGATGAACTGATCTCCATGGCAGGGGGCGATGAACTAACTGAAGGGGAGTTGGAAGCTTGTAAGAAATTTCACCTGTTCTATGTGCCAGGAAAAAACCTAGAAATAGTCCCCATGGTTTTAACACCTATAATGAAAACCGCTATGGAAACTTTAATCAAACATAGGAAAAAAGTTGGCATCAACTGTGAAACTCTTTTCATTTTATCAGGAGGCAAGCCTATCAAACCGAATGAAAGTTTGAAATTGTTAACTAAAAAAGTAAGCCTAAAAAAACCAGCTCACTTAACAGGAAATGGCCTACGCCATCAAGCGGCAACATTTAGCCGTCTGCATTCTAACCATCCTCAGTACCAAGATTATCTCGCCAGTATGCTAGGCCATACCCTGTCGGTACATAAAAAACATTACGAACTACCAATGAGTATTCTACAAAAGTTGATGGTGTGCCCTATTTTGCATGATACTATGATGGGGAAAAAGAAAAGTAGTGTAAAATGTTCTGAAGAAGAAACAGATAATATTGAAGAAGTTGCCTCACACATTAGGCTGGAAGTACCTGAGAGAGAAACAGAAAAACCAGAAAGGAAAAAGGAAGTAGATGTAATAACACCAAATAAAAAGGAAAAACATATGAAAATAAGATGGACAGAAGAAGAGCAAGACATTGTTTTCAAAACTTTTGGCAATCACATTTTGAAAAAAGTAATTTCTAAAAGATCAGAGATAGTTACTTTCATGGAACAGAACCCAAGAATTCAAGGTCGAACAGTGTCACAAATTATGCTCTACGTTAGAAATCATGTTGAAAGAAAGCAGTTAAATGTTACTCCTAAAATAAAAAAATTTCTACTTAAAGTAAAACAAGAAAAAGGTATAAAATGTAAAAAACAACTGTAAGTTTTACTTGACATCTTGAATTGATTTAATAATAATACAGGGTGATTCACGACGAAGTGCAGAAATATCATGAGCTGATTCTACACATGAAAATAAACAAAAAAGACCATATAAACATATGTCCTAAAATCCTTTGTTTAGCCGCTACCCGCCATTTTGTTTTTTACACGTACAAATTTTTATCTCCGTAATGAATTCATGGATTGACTTCATATTTTATCACAAGAATTCTATTTCCAGAATAATAATTATTATTTTACAATGTCTATTTTCAAAATGGCGGCCATTTTAAAATTTTAAACTCAAATTTCTCAAAAACGACAAATTTTGTCAAAATGAAATTAGTGACAAAAAAGTTGACAAGTTAAATTATCTAAACAATGATACCAAGTTTATAAATATCTTAACAACAAGTAACGGAGTTATTGCGATTTTTCTGCAAAAAAACATGGATTCTGCATTATAATTTTAAAATGCATATTTAGGTTATTTTCATAGAAAAATCTCAATAGTTCCATTTTTTGATGTCAGATCTTTACAAACTTGGTATCATTGTTTAGATAATTTAATTTGTCAACTTTTTTGTTAGTAATAACATCTTGACAAAATTTGCCGTTTTTGAGAAATTTGATTTTAAAATTTTAAAATATCCGCCATTTTGAAAATAGACATCGGAAAAAAATAATTATTTTTCTGGAAATTACCATTCTTGTGATAAAGGTCCATCCAAAATATGAAGTATATCCATCAATTCGTTATGGAGATAAAAATTATTATGTGTAAAAAAACAAAATGGCAGCTAGCGGCTAAACGAAGGATTTTAGATATATACAGGGTGTCTAGCTTCGACTGTCCGAAACTTTTCCATGTTGTTTAGCAAGCCAAAATAAACAAAAAAGTTGATATAAACATATGTCCTAAAGTGCTTCGTTAACCCGCTAGCCGCCATTTTGTTTTTTACACTTAATAACTTTTATTTACATAACGGATAAATGGATTTCGTTCATATTTGGCATGGTTATGCCATGGTTACAACAATGGTTATTAAAAGAAAAACTATTATTTTTTTCCATCTCATATTTTCAAAATGGCGGCCATTTCAAATTTTTAACCTCAAATATCTAAAAAAACGGTAAATTTTATCAAAACTTTACAAGACACAAAAAAGCTGCGAAATTTAATTATCTAACCAATGATACCATGTTTGCAATGATCTGACAACAATTAATTAAGTTATTGAGATTCTTGTGTATAAAATCATTGATTTTCCATTATAGTGCATGCAAATTTGGGTTAATTTAGAAGAAAGATCTCAATAACTTAATTAATTGTTGTCAGATAATCACAAACTTGGTATTATTGGTTAGATGATTAAATTTCACAGCTTTTTTGTGTCTTGTAAAGTTTTGATAAAATTTACCGCTTTTGAGATATTTGAGGTTAAAAATTTGAAATGTCCGCCATTTTGAAGATATGTGACGGAAAAAATAATATTTTTTCTTTTAATAACCATTGTTGTAGTAAAGGTCCATGCCAAATATGAACCCAATCCATTTATCCGTTATGTAAATACAAATTATTAAGTGTAAAAAACAAAATGGCGGCTAGCGGGTTAACAAAGCATTTTAGGACATCTCACAGCATCATATTATATCAACTTTTTTTGTTTATTTTGGCTTACTAAACAATATGGAAAAGTTTCGGACAGTCGAAGCTGGATACCCTGTATTTATACCTTTTTTGTTTATTTTCATGTGTAGAATCAGCTCCCGAAATTTCTGCACTTAGTCGCGAATCACCCTGTATATTCTTACAGTTGCCTCACAACAGTTTAGGACTGAGATTGTGTCGGATTACCAAAGGCTAGTTTCATTCTAGGAAGGTGTGATAAGATCATAGAAGGTGTTGAATAGCTTGAATAACTAACTACTGAGCTTGTCGGATGATCTTGGGTTAACTTTATAACATTATTGAAATATAACTTGATTTGTATTAAATATTAATGTTATACTATGGGTTTTTTATGTAATGTCTTACTTTTTTAGCAATACCCACATTTTAACTTAAACTTAAAGACTTTTAGTCTTTTTATCTTTGATATACTAAATAGTCTACTTTCATACCGTGGTTTTGTTATACTTTTTATTTAGAATATCCAAGGTCTTAATGATTTGTAACACAGACAAAATTTTTAATAATTATTGGTAAGGTCTGTAACTTATATTTATATACATATAACTAAATGAAGTTTTGTATTAACTTTTTTAGAAATAGTGGAGTGTTTTTCCATAGATATAAGTAGGTTAATTTGATCTTGTTTATATATACATATGAATGTGATCTGTTCATATGCGTTTATTTGTGACATATGTGTAAGTTATGTGGTTTTCATTGAATAATCAAAGTGGCAGAAGGTATAAAGTATTGAATCTATTTGGATGTTCTTGTTTTAAGATTTTCAGTTCGGTTTATGTAATGGTGTACTTTTATAATTTTTTTGTTTTGTTTTTGTTTTTGAATATGCAAGGTCTTAATGATTTTAATGGTATATTGTTATGCCACTCCTTTTTAGAATGTGCAAGTTCTTAATGATTTGTTACACCAACATAATTTTTAATAATAATCATTAAGGTCTGGTACTTATTTATATAAATATTACTAAATTTATATAACTGTATTACAGTTTTTTTTAAGAAATAGTGGAGTGTTTTTATTATAGATAAGTAGGTGAATTTGTTTATGTTAATACATGTAAATGTGATATGTTAATATGTGTTTATTAATGGCATATGTATAAGTTGTGTGGTTTACATCCAATAATCGATGTGGCAGAAGGTATTAAGTATGAAATATATTTTAATGTTCTAGTTAAACAGTAGACAATTCAGCGATCATAGGTAACATTAGCTTAAACGATAGAAAAGAAGTTTTTCAATATACTTAATGATGTACTTTTTACCATAGGTTTTTACGAATATGCAAGGTCTTATGATTTGTAATACAGACATAATTTTTAATAATAATTATTATCGTCTGTTACTTATATATATATATATATATATATATATATATATATATATATATATATATAACTAAATTGCAGATTTATATCAAGTTTGTTTGCAGTAGTGGAGTGTTTCTACTATACATAAGAAGGTGAATTTGAAAGGATGAAATGTATTTGAAAGTTCTTGTTTTGCAATATTATTTTTACTTTTACAGTATACAATTCAGCGATCATAGCTATCATTAGCTTAAACGAAGGATAAAGATGTTTAGAATTAGGGCTTTTCCCCTCTGGGGTAAGGTAGAATCTACCTTGATCTAACTCGGCCTCAAGGGACTATTGTAGCACGCCTGTTGAATCAGTATATCAGGTGAAAGCTCTTTGCAAATTATAATAGCTGGTTGATGCCCATCTCATTTAATTCTGTTACCTTAACATGGCCTTTCCCAGAAACTTAACCTTCTCTAGGCAACAGCCGGGCAGCCCAGCCATAAGTGTTCGGCAGAGTCTACCTCCGATGTACAGAATCTGTATTGATTGGATTTACTTAGTCCAATTGTTTTGAGATGTTTTTTCGGTGGCCCACGGCCCGTTTTATACCGTTTTTGGCCAAGTAGCTCCTTTCACACCTTTTTAAAAGGGTCAATTAGTATTTTAGATTTTCTCCCAACTGAGAAGATGTTCCAGTGCTGAGGCGTTGGCCTTTTGGTTGCCTTTGTCCCAGAGTGTCTAGGTATCCAACCTTAATGTGTACAATAATTGTCTTCCATCTCGACTTTTAGTGGGCTCTTAGGGCTTAGTTTCTAAATTTAAAAAGTACCAGAGGTATGGCACACAAGGAGTTCGAGGTTTTTAACACTTGTACTTAAAAAGGTGCTTTTTATCAATTCTGATTATGTTTTAAGCAACATTTTTACCTTGTCAGGTTTGAAACAAACATTACGCAAACAGCATTTTTATATTTCAATAATTATTTATTTTCATGTTTTAGCTAAAGAATTGTAGGCTAGCTGGCTAGTCCACATTAAATCTATCGAGTCCTAAAGTAATAGGCTTAAAATGTTTACATCGATAAAATGACCAATGTACATTAAGAAATGCCAACCTACAATTTTATATGGCCTAAATACAATTATGTATTGAAACAAAAAACTCTAAATATATTACTCTATATAATTTATAGCTAACATCTGACACCCATATGAAAGCCGTGACTAAAATAAACTAATAATAATTTGTTTCCTATTTTGTCTACTGGATAGCATGTCCAAACACATTCACTTCCGGTGGCATACATTTCCGTCCAGGACAGTACACTTTATATGGCTTGAGAACATCGTGATATAATGTTAAATTGAATGATACAGTAGATAAGAAAACAAAGTTTGCGGCGAAACATTGCCGGTTAAAGCAATGTTGAGATAATTAATGGCCAGTTAAAAAGATGTTGTTTTTGTCCAGGGCATGCCAGTTAAAGCGGAGACCAATTATAAGGTTGCTGGTTAAGAGAAAGTTTACTGTAGTTTAATTTTCAATCACACCGCCACAGCCACGGCATGGCTGGCACTAGCGACACTTTCGAGTCATGAGTCAACTAATTACTCGCAAAACCGAATAAGTACCTGAAAGACCGGAACCGAATTGAGAGTGAACAATTGACAAGTGACTGGAATAGAGGTTAAAAGTTATAAAATGTGGAACTTCTCCTACGCAACTAGCACGTATTACGACTCAACAAAAAATTGTTTTTTAAATATTTAATTCGGTTATATAAAAGCATATAAACCATATTAAATTTGATATATCATTTAAAATCAAACACGTCAGAGGTAAGCTTTGCTCTAGTCAGCCAAGTCCTAGTACCAGAGCTGTGCTCTGCCTGAAATTAAGCCCTGGTTACAATATATATCTTCCTAAATAATTATTTCACTGTTATGATTTAAATTATTATATTTTTTTACTAGAACTCACAACCTTAAAGCCTACAATAATGGTCTGTCACATGAAAAATTCCAAAAAATTATGTACATCAAGCCATTTGATCTACTATTACACCTACCTAAATATTACCCTGGTTTGATTGAATTTCTAGCCAATAGGTGTGATACATAGAAGACCATTTGGCCAATCTGTTATAGCCTGCAGGACAGCATAATGTTTGACCAATTGGCCTAAAACAGTTGTGCCAGCAGGTGTTCTTTGTGACAGACCAGCTGGATTGATTTTCAAAGAACCTCGTCTACCGTGGCATTCTGTAACAGACCACTGGACTGTTTTTATTCTAACAGGCCAAAGGACTGCTAACACTATGTCTTCACTCCTTTACTCCACTCCTTTCATGTGTCAATCTTAAAAACATCCCAATCACCTTGATAAACAATAGGATGCTGATTATTTTTCTCTATAAATGGTACATCATTTATTGTTTTTTGCCAAAAAGGGTGGATAATTTAAGTAGATGATGTACTTATATAAATTAAACATAATATTAGTCTATTTTTATCACATAACATATTTTGTAAGTAATTTTGTAATATTTTAAATATTTTATACTGGCTGTATGATGTAATATGATTATTGTTTATTACCAACCAATATTACAGTGTTGAACAATGTAACTTTTAATATAAAAGGATATACTTAAAAGCTGATACATTTATTGACCTATTATAAAAATATAGTGAATATTTTAGTTTGACATTATTATTAGTGATTAAGGGTTTATGATTTTGGCCTGGCAATCTTAGTACCTAACTATCATTGAATAAGGATGGGTATCCACCCAAATCTCAGCTGTGTTGTGTTAAATAAGTATGGTTATTAATAATGATTAATGACATTTTACGTGCAGTCTTATAAAAATCTCTTTACTCTAATATTTTACAATAACTGAATAGTTTCAACTTTCCTAATTCAGAAATATATTTATAGTGGTTCAAAAAGTTTTTTTTAATAAAAAAACTACCAATATTAACATTGTTTGTTCATACTTGTTTAAAAATATATACCGGGTGTCTCATGTAAGGTGTCTCAAATTGATTGCTCGTCAACAATTTGTCCTACAATATTGAAATAAAATTATTTCCCATTAAATTGAACCCAACGAATAATTGGAAAATATTTTTTAAAGTTGCATAAATACAGTATGTTTCAAAAACGGGGTCACAAGTTCAAATCTTGGAAATTTCAAACATAAACAAATGTTACATTATACATCATTAGAAAGGTCTATTTAATACAATTATTTTGGTGAAAACATAATTTAATTACCTTTATTCGTTTAAAAATGGTGTCCACGTTTGTATTCAAAATCAAAATTTACGGAATACCCTGTAATTCTTTCATTATTTGTCATAAATGACTTCTGATTCGAAATAATTATTTCTAATAAGCTAAGCTTTACAATGATATGTCACAAGACAACAAATAAAAAAAAACTACAGTTTTCAAAGTGTAATATTTTTGAAAATGTTTACATAAACAAATCTCAAAACTTTTAAATGCTAACACACGTCATTTTGTATATCATCTTAAAGCTCTCGTTGAACTGAGCAACTTAGTACTTTGCACTAATGCCGTTTCTCTTTTGGTTTTGTAATAATAGTAAAAATGTCATTTTCCCATATAACTTGCATGTTAATTTAGTGGTATGGCAACAATGGAAGAAGGACTAACATACTATCACGTGCCGATTTATTAACATGCAAGTTATGTGGGAAAATTGATTAATTAACATGCAAGTTATGTGGGAAAATGGGAATTATTACTTTTACCAAGCCAAAAGAGATATGGTATTAGTGTAAATTACAAAGTTGCTCAGTTCAACGAGAGATTTAAGATGATGTACAAAATGACATGTGTTTGTATTTAAAATTTTTGTGTTTTGTTTTATGTAAACATGTTCAAAAATATTAAATTTTGGAAATTTTAGTTTTTTAATAATTGTGGTCTTGTGACATATCATTGTAAAGCTTAACTTATTTCAAATAAGTATTTTTAATCAGAAGTCATTTATGACAAATTATGAAAGAATTACAAGGTATTTCGTAAATTTTGTTTTTGAATAAAAAATGGACGCCATTTTTAAACTAATAAAGGCAACTAAATTCGGTTTTCACCAAAATAATTGTATTAAATAGACCTTTCTAATGATGTATGATGTGACATAAATGTTTATGTTTTAAATTTCCAATTTTGATTCGAACCTGTGACCCCTAGTTTTTGGGACACCTTTTATTTATACAACGTTAAAAATATTTTAAAATTATTCCTTGGGGCCAATTTAGTGGGAAATAATTTTATTTCAAGACTGTAGGACAAATTGTTGACGAGTAATAAATTTGAGACAACTTACGTGAGACACCCAGTATAAAATTAAACACTTAAAGTGATAAAAAAAATTGTACACCCTAAAATGTTAAATCTTGCCTAAAGCCCTGCACATGCTGAGATATAAAATAGCGATTTTATTGGTACTAACCATATCCATACGATGAGCAAAGTGTGTGGACTTACTCACACATCTTGATCTTGGTCCCATAGAATAAAAAATATTGCTGTGATGTGTCGGGGTTGGACAATTGGTGCAAAATGTTATAAATCTGGCAACGATATAAAAAAATCAGAGACATGTTCGAATGTGTAGACAGCGCTCCAACTTGTTGCTGGGATCTGTTGCCCAAAACAGTAAACAGTGTTGATTTGATCTTAACTCATTTTAACCATCCGTTGAATCATCCGGATGATCTGATGTTTTTCTATTGCTTTTTCCATTGGTAGTGAGGGAACTGGTGATTGTGAGCTTCTCGCACCTGCGCTGAGGTTATAAGAGGATTTATTTACCTACTCAGTGTGGACGCATAGATGAAACATCTAAAAGTAATGTTCATATGTTTTGCCTAATTCATTGAATGGTTTTTAATTGGAGCTGTCTGCACTGCAACGGGGAGGATTCATCTGTTTAATAAAATGATGAATAGATCACACTTCTATTTGCGGGTATTTTAGATGTTTCTTATAAATGATTTTTTGTTAAGCTTTTTTGGCTCCAATTAATTTAGTAGTCCTATGTAATCTATTCAGATTTTAAAAGATTCAACTCCGCTAACACTTAAAATATGTTTGTCCAAAAGCTCAATTAATTTACTTCATTTCTTGCAATATTTTTCATAAATTTGTAAAAAATATTAACATTATCATATTAAAAATTTATCACTATCATATAAAAAAAAAAAAACCATTATCATTTAAAAAAATCATAATAAAAATTTCCAAAACCCCGAATTTAACCAGAATTTAACCATACCTACATGAGCCATTGTGTATTTTTAAGTAATAATTTTTCATTCAAGAATGATTTATTCTAATCAGTTGAAACTTGCTATACCCTACATATTTTTTTAGGTATATGCCTCATTGAAGAAAAATCCAATGTTTTACAACACATATTTTCAAAGTGGCGGCTGTTGAAAATCTTTATCCTAAAATTGCCTAAAACCTCTATAACGCAGCAACATTTATGTTGTATATATCTAGATATTTTTTATTAAAATCCAACAATATAACAATTAAGGAAATCGGTTAATAATTAACGAGATAGAGTGATATAATACAAATAGCCCTGAATGACACGGGTCACCTTGCAGAATGCGTGGTCGCGGCACCAGCTTATGGCTCCCATACAGTACCCAAACTGCCCACGGAGAAGCCCAGTACGACCGTAAAGCTAGCCTTTGCCTCAGTTAAATCACTCAATCTTACTTATTTATGTCCCGATGTCCACTATTTTTACATGGTTGGATTTAAAACTAAATTCAATAAATAAACACATAATAACATAAACTTCTATACATTATGTACTTTTTATGCAATTTGAGGTTGAGAACTTACACAGCCGCCTATTAAAAAAATATGAACTGAAAAAATTCCTTTTATTCAATTAGGCTTTTATCTAAAAAATCCATATACGAAGTTTCAAATTATTGCAACAAACAGTTCTGAAATAAGAATTTTTCTCTACAAATACAAAATGGTGGCTTTATTTGAGGTTAACTATGGTGGTTTGGAAATTTTAAATTCAATGTTTTGGCTTGTCTAAGTCATTACCTTGTCGGTGGAAAGTTCAGGGACACTGTAGGCTTATAAAGAGGAAATTCTGTTTACTGAGATTAACTTTAAGCTTAATATTTAAATTAGTATTTTATACATTTACAAATATTACTCAAGGTGTATGATTTATATAATCGTACAAATTTTGATTTAGTATCATACATGTTTTTACAGCGAATCATGGTTAAAAAAATAATTACAGAAGTTAAATAGTCTGCAGTACCTACGCCATTTCGGTATTTTTCCCATAAGAACAATGTTGCTGTGAGTTTGTTTTTCGTCTGAAAATTACAAACTTGATGTAATTTTAAATTTTACCATAGTGTCCTTCATTTGACGTGATAGAAAATAAATTAAAAAAATTATCCACTCGAATTACGAATAAAAAGAAAAACAATGTATATTAAAACCATTTTTAAACTATGTTAAACCATTTTTACTAGGTTTATTAAATAATTTATCCACGTCGTATGAACCGCCATACCATTGGTGAACTTATTCAAGTTTCATGCGAATCCAATGTAAGATTATCGAGTTAGGGTGTTTCAAAGACACCTATAATTAACATTGTTCTTATGGGACTAAAAAAAATCAAGATGGCGGAGATACTGCAGACTCTTAAAAACAAATTAGTTAACAGTTAAAGTATACACACGCACGTAAGGATAGGACAGATACAACACACACATTGTATCCACTAACGCCACCAAACCATGTCAGAAATCAAGGAGACTATAGGCCAGGGCCAGGAGAGCCGCATCCCATAAGAGCAATGGTGTCACTTTCTGCGACATCCATGGATGTCGCCTACCGGCAAGTGTTGCCAACGCAACAGCAAACAACAATCGTTCTCGTTTGCGTTGGGAATTTTTTGTCTCAACAATTACTAAAATAAGGAATTTCAAAGCAAAATATGGTAGAATTTATGGTTTTAGATTTACCTTGATTGATAATTTGTAATTTGGTCATTACCTAATGGTTTGCTATCAACTAATAATCCAAATTTAAAGTAGAGTAATATGGCGTCGTTACGATAAATATCGTACCCGTGGCAAGACTGCTTCATTCTCTTTCTTAATCAGCTGTGTAATGGTAAATATTATAACGTAACTTGACTTCCGTTTTAGTTTAGACGCTTCATATCCGGAACACAAAAAAAAGCTATACGGCTGACCTTGGAAGAAGTTATGCTTCTTCCTTTACAGACCTTGGTCAGAAATAATGAAAGTAACAACAATCCATCAAGTAATTTTTGCAATACTTACAATTATGAAAACAGTACAATTTTGACCCTATGTGTACAATTCTGACCCGCTCAGGTCAGAATTGTACTGAAGGTCAGATTTGGAGTGTTTTCATAACTATATATATATATATATATATATATATATATATATATATATATATATATATATATATATATATATATATATATATATATATATATATATATATGTGTGTGTGTCCGTGGTACTGATAACTTTTGAAGGAGACCTCCAATTATGATGAAATTTGGTATGGAGGTGTAAGACCAGGTCTATTTTCATGAGTTCGCGAACCAGCATTGTCGGGTTATGGGAACGGGGTTTTATGGGGTTTCAAAAGGGTCAAAAATAGGTTTTTGGCATTTTTGGACCTTAATTTTTAAAATTCATCAATTTTAACTGAAACCATTTAAAAGAGCTTAAAAAAACAAACAATTTGGTGTTTTGAATTTAATCACAGCATAACTGGTTACGGGGCAAATCCAAAAATGTGTTTTCCATGTTATTCTTATGGGAAATCAAGAAAACCCTATATCTTGCTTATTTATTGACATAACTTAATCAAATTTGGTATGTACATTATCTATATAAGCATATTTTGTTAACTTATACTTGCTTACAAAACCCATATGGCGGCAAACCTACATACTCACCACCCCCATGGGGTTTATGGGGAAAATAAAAAATTGCCAGAGTTTGATACAATTAGCGAATTTCCCTATAGGGAATACGCTATTACGGTAGGCCATTGTAAGACCTAAGCCCGGGACCATGTTACTTTTTCATTTAGAGGTTCCCAGAAGCCAAAAATACCGTTCGTTCATTTTCATATATATATATATATATATATATATACTGTATATCTATATATATATCTGTGTGTCCGTGGTACTGATAACTTTTGAAGGGGACCTCCGATTTTGATGAAATTTGGTAAGAAGGTGTAAGACTAGATATATTTTCATGAGTTCGCAAACCAGCATGATCGGGTGATGGGAACAGGGTTTTATGGGGTTTAAAAGGGGTCAAAAATGGTTTTTTTTACATTTTTGGAGCATAATTTTCAAAATCCAACAATTTTAACTGAAACCATTTAAAAGAGCTTAAAAAAACAAACAATGTAGTATTTTGAATTTTTAACTTAGCTTAACAGGTTACGGAGAAAAGCCAAAAATAGGTTTTCCATGTTAATCTTATGGGAAATCAACAAAAAAATGTATCTCGCTTATTTATTGGAATAACTTGATAAAATTTGGTATATACATTCACTTGGTAGGGTTCAACTGATATTTGCTTACAACACCCATATGGCGGCAAACCTACGTACTCACCCCTATGGGGTTTATGGGGAAAATGAAAAGAACACCATAACTTGATAATATTTGGTATGTACATTCAATAGGTAGGATTTAACTGATATTTGCTTGCAACACCCATATGGCGGCAAACCTACATACTCACCCCCATGGGGTTTATGGGGAAAATTAAAAAGTGCCGAATATTGAAACAGTTTGACATTTACCTAACGTAACTATTACATTTCCTAACAAAACTAACATTTTCTAACAACATCCCAAGGCAGCAAACCTACATTCCCATTCCTATGGTGTTTATGGTGTGAAGAGACGCTACATGCTTAGCGCTCAATGCTCATATACGAGTTGATTGACTAAGCGTGAAATAACATGACATGCACTCGTTCATAATATGTAATCTCCACAAGGAATCTCCATATTTAGTATTCATGCATGTTAAAAAAAAAAACCTCATAACGTATTTTTTTCATTCAAATTATATGTTCAAAATCTAGACTGAATTTCTTTATTTATGATCTATCACTTTATTAAAAAAACAGGTTATTCAATGTAATGAAAACCTTATTGAATATTTTCAAAATTAAAAGTATTTTTTAACAAGACACAAAAACAAACCTTACACCACTCAAAGACTTTTCTCGTAGGCCGTAACGACAAACAAAAACAAAACAACGTACAACGGCTGCTTTTCCAGCAACTGTCGTGAGGGCTTGGCTTATTACGTTTGACAAAATTGCTTGTCAAATTGTAACGTAAGGAGCTGTCAGCAGAGTAAACACATGTTTCGGACTTGGAGAAGTTGTAAATCTTAACTCCAACACAATCAGTGACATGTCACGAGCGTTATCGCCAGCATTATACGCCAACCGTGCCTTAAAACTGTCAACCTTAACTTCTCCATCACAAAATACATTACTCAATTTCGTCACAATTAAAAATAAAAATGAAATACATGCGAGACAAGATGTTGTTCAACACAAAATAGTCTTAAACAGTTTACTTATTTTACACTACCTTACTGAGTATGTATCTGTTTAAAGAACGGTCAAATTTATGGTAACCTGAGTTTTATCTTACTCAGGGATAAAATTTTAAACAATCACGCCTAGGAAGCCAATCTAGGAAGCCCGGGACCATGTTACTTTTTCATTTTGAGGTCCCCAGAAGCCAAAAACACCGTTCGTTCATTTTCATATATATGTATATATATATATATATATATATATATATATATATATATATATATATATATGTGTGTGTGTGTGTGTGTCCGTGGTACTGATAACTTTTGAAGGGGACCTCCGATTTTGATGAAATTTGGTATGAAGGTGTAAGACTAGATATATTTTCATGAGTTCGCAAACCAGCATGATCGGGTGATGGGAACAGGGTTATATGGGGTTTAAAAGGGGTCAAAAATGGTTTTTTTACATTTTTGGAGCATAATTTTCAAAATCCAACAATTTTAACTGAAACCATTTAAAAGAGCTTAAAAAAACAAACAATGTAGTATTTTGAATTTTCAACTTAGCTTAACAGGTTACGGAGAAAAGCCAAAAATAGGTTTTCCATGTTAATCTTATGGGAAATCAACTAAAAAATGTATCTCGCTTATTTATTGGAATAACTTGATAAAATTTGGTATATACATTCACTTGGTAGGGTTCAACTGATATTTGCTTACAACACCCATATGGCGGCAAACCTACGTACTCACCCCTATGGGGTTTATGGGGAAAATGAAAAGAACACCATAACTTGATAATATTTGGTATGTACATTCAAGAGGTAGGATTTAACTGATATTTGCTTGCAACACCCATATGGCGGCAAACCTACATACTCACCCCCATGGGGTTTATGGGGAAAATTAAAAAGTGCCGAATATTAATACAGTTTGACATTTACCTAACGTAACTATTACATTTCCTAACAAAACTAACATTTTCTAACAACATTCCAAGGCAGCAAACCTACATTCCCATTCCTATGGTGTTTATGGGGAAAATACAATATCTCAAGATCGTTTGGAAATTCGCTGAGTACGCAGGTCTGCTGCGACGGGGGTATTTTGTGTTTACATTCACCAATTATTGATTAACTTAGATTTTCTAACAACACCCCAATGGCAGAAAACCTACATACTCAATCCTATGGTGTTTTCATGGGGAAAGTAAATAATCTGCAATTCCATTGGAAATTCGCTGAGTACGCAGGTCTGATGCGACGGGGGTATTACATGAATTAAATGGTTATTTCACATAAATATTTACAATACGCTCAAAACCATTTAGTATAGCTCATACTATTTAAATGACGACACATCACATTACACAGAGTATGCTAATAGCACACAGTTTACCATATGGATGGCCAACTATTAAGGTTTATATGTTGGTACAGCCATGTCATTACTCCGACGACAAAAATGATAATTATGATGGTGGCAACACTGTCGGACATGTGTTTTGTTGCGGCGTCATTCTTTTAATGCGCCACTCTTTTTGCCTCAATGATTAATTGTGCTCTTCCACTACGATGCCCCTCATCTTTTATATCTCATAATGCATTTTTCAAGGTAGAGATACTTTTTAGATGTGTTATACGCCATTTTTCACTTCAGTTGAAATGTACGCCTTATACACTCATCTTTACGTACTTCATATTTGCCTTAAAGCGTCGTCATCATAAAAACTGATTAACTGAAAACTGATTGCAAAACAAAGTCTAAATCCAAATAAAATTATTAATATTAATTAAAAATATGTCTGAAAAATATTATAAAGCTTTTAATTTTTTTAAATTTAAACGAATGATCACCTTTAAGTTGATAATTTTTTACGATGCTTGGATTTCAAAAAATCTTTAGTACCAGGGGAATCAAGGTTATGATCGGTAAAATATCACTTTCTTTTCTCAGAAAAAGCTCATACGCTACGGTCACTGGCCAGTCCAAAGCCATTGCACTTTGGTAGATTTGTTGAACCAAATGTTAAATATGTAACATATTGGGTTAACTTTACAGTTAATAATTGAGTTTTGTCCAATTTATTAGCTACAAAAAATCTTCATAACGCCTCCAAAATGGGACATTTGAAGGGCTCTATGATGAAAACCAGATTTTTCTCAGCAATTGGAATAACTTTAATCGATTTCTCGTGGCCAAAACCCACATATTCAGCCAGAAAATTAAAAAATCCTTTGACAGAAAAAAAGTTTGCTTGTACAAATAGTACTAGTTTTAGAGTATAAATTGGGATTTTCACGATTAAATTGAACTAGGGACCAACCGAAGGGGTGTCTCACGAGTCACTTGAACCAGCATTTCCGTTCAATCCGGTTGGGTTTTGGCATCTCCTGAAAGCTCTCCAAAATCCAGATCAAATCGGATTTGCCAGAGAGCTGAAGATGCAGATGTCAAGATGCTGATGTGTAGATGCTGCAGTTTGTTATGCGGCGAGCGGTGGAGGATAGACGGCGTCAGGGGAAATCTTGTCTCGAATCATTACCTTTCTGTTATAAGTGTATCTCTTTTAATACGAGTCGCTCAACGTGTTTCTCTTCATCTTCGAAAGTTCTAACATAATACTACTGAAATAAAAAATGGATTTTGGTTATACCTCTTGGAATTTAACAACCAAATTTTACTAGGAAAATTATATTATTTAATTGAATTTTTCTGTGTTTGCACAGTAATTTGACAATCATATCACTTTAAATTTCAGCTCAATATAAATTATTTTTATATTGATGAGGGGTACAACATATTAAGGACAGTAAATTTTATTAATTTTTATACTAATTTTAAAAGGGTTTAGTTTTTATTGTTAAGTTTTTACAATATAAATTCAATTTATAAAGAAGAAACAAAATAAATATTAAGTGGAATGTGAAACCGTATCATCTTGTACCTATTCCACTTCAAATGTTTCAAAGGTGTAATGAATACATGTAATAGTATTCAGTAAAAATTTAAAATAAATTTCAAAATTATACGGTGATATAGAGATTTTACTGAATTCAGTCTGATAAATAAGAGATTTTTTCTCTAAAACACAGTATTAGTGGAATGTTAAATCACAACTATTTTTAAAGCCAGTTACACGCTTCTATTTTCAAGATTAGGTAGGCAGATTGAGTATAGAGTACGAAGTAGTGTAATAGGTATTAAGTACGGTATAAGGTTTTATGAAAGCAAAAAATGCTTCCTAAATGAAAGGCCGTTAGAGGGCGAAAGGCTGGACCGCGCTTCCCAAGACTTAGTCCGTGAATTCTTCATCCTTCGGAATTATTTACACCTTTCAGGAGAAGTTCGCCTGACATTCATAAGACCCTTCATTCTCGATTCAACTGCTACCTTATTAGTAACTTTAAGGGCCTTATTAATACAGAAATAATGAGCATTACTAAATAATTAAAACCAGGAATCCTGATGTATATTCAAATTATAAATATTTTGAATTATAAGCATTCAAACTGTAAGTACTGTAATTATAAACATTTCTGAAATCAAATTACAGTATAACGTTGTAACATAACTTAAGTTAAATTCCAACGACTGTGAAAGTAGCCTACGATAAAATTATCAATAACTCTTAATGTGTAAGCTCTAATTTTATAAAGCATTAAATAGCAATTAATTGACATTCAAAATAAAATCCATTATGTACAAAATTAGAATAAAGTTTAGGCCTACACTATATTATTCCTCAATGGAAAACCGCATTAGGCGTGTTTATAAAACCAAAACAAATTCCTAGAAAAGTGAGTTTGCTGTTAGAAAATTTTACTTCTAAATAAATCATAAAATCATGCTAATATGAAAATAAATAATATTTTCTCTTAATGTAGCCTAAATAATAACAACTTATTAGGCTACATTATGATTAATAAAGTTTTATATGCTACTTTGATTCAAATCGCTTATGATACTCAGTGTTCCAAAGGTTAAAAACGTATTCAAGATCACTAGATTGATTTTTGGCAAATATTAATTATTTTCATATATTACAAATATTACAATAAGTTATATTGCAAATATTACTTACGTAATAAGACAATACCATGACTGTGCAAATTAAAACAGTTAAGTAACAAAATGTATTGAAAAAAATTGTTTACAAAAATAAAACAAAATAGAAATGAGAACAACGCAGGCAGGAAGCGAGGGGACGTTTCTCTCTGTCCTCCCTGAGAGGAAGATGGCGGATAATCTCGCTACCCATAATGCATTGCGTCACGAGCCCTCGTGGACCAGCGATAAATTACGGCCTGTAAACTTATATTGTGGCCGAGTACTGCGAACCGTCATGGCCAAACCCTTGCTTCGGAGTGAAGCGTAAGGGTCTACAATCATAAGTGTTTTTATTATTTTTTTGTTTATTTTTATATATTTTATTCAGTTCAATACATAAATATTTACTAGAAGTTCTAAGACAGCAGATAGAAAAGGTTCACAAGTTTTCTGTAACCCTAATAAAATAAGGCAGTTTAACTTATTGAACAAGACTGATTAATAAGTTTTTATTTATTTCCATAAAATGAATAATCAATCCAACATATTGGCCATCTGTTGATTTCATGAGTTTGATATGAAAGAATCCTCAACGAATTAAAACGTTACATGGTTGTTTTAAATTATTAAGTAATTTGTGAACAAAAATATTAAACTTTGCTTAACATTTTTTAGGTTAACGATACTTATGATTGACAGTAATATTTTAACGATCATCGAAAGTCATGGAGCAAAACTGTGATGCAATCTTAGAGTTAAGACTTGTTTGACTGTTTGAGTAAATAAAACTAGGGTTTGTCCAAACGTCGACGACCAAGGGCCAGACTGTGAATTCTTCATTCCCCGAATTATTCACATCTGTTGAGCGACGGACATCACCGTTCACAATGGATTTCGTCCTAGAATCTTCTAAAATTGTTTACTGATGCATCCAAATATTCCATGATTTTCTCAATATTTCGGAGCAATATCTTTTGTCGTAAGATATCTTACGATTGGTGAATATCACCAACCTTAATGATATTTGAGGTGTAACAATAAGCTTTGGCCTATAGGGTAATAGCTCATAATAAATCATTGGAAATCTCTATGACATTGCTAACGAAATTATCATGATGTTACCTATCATATGAAATCATATAGGAGATATCATATAATAGGAAATCTCTAGTCTATAAGCAATATATTATTTAAGTGAAAGTAGCTGAACCATTTCATATTTTGATTCCGTACGTTCTTATAACAATTCAAACTGTTGTAAGGCCATGCATGCTCTTTATATCAAAGAAATTTTTTGAACTCATTTATATATAGGAACTGAATAAATACAACTTTAATTAAACGTCACATAAAGAATAGGTTGTTGGAAACCTGATGTGGCATAATTTGCATTTTATTAACTGTAAGATCCCGTTTTTAAAATTAATGTAAAAACAAATAAAACTTTTAAAAACTTAAACAGAAATATTTGAGTTTCAGAGTGAGTATGAGAAGAACGTAAGATGTTAACAAGAACTCTATATTTCCAATTACGGAAGGATCAGAGTGACAAGTCAGAGCTAGTTATCGCCTAATATTGGAACATGTCTGGAAGACGACAAGCTCACGTCAATCCACCACACCTTATCAATCTTATCTTTCACGCGAGATAAGAAACCATTTGACGCCAACTAAGGGTATAATAAATTTACGTCAAACATTTAAAATGAATTTTTATTATTAATAAGAGTTGTTAAATGTAAAAAAAAACTAGTAATTTAAAAATCAAGTTTACATTTCTTTTTATGATCATAATATACAGTATTGCATTAACTTGTGTATGAAAATAGAGAAAACTTCACAGAAAAATTAACAGTGAATTATAAAATGTAACAAAAAATGTCAGTTGAATCACATGCCAGTTACTGAGGGGGAGAGGAAGCAGAGGCGGATGGACGGCGAAGACGACAGCAGTTTATTATGTAAAGGACGGATGGATCGTGGGCACCGGGGGAAATCTAGTGTCACAGAAAACAGACAACTCCGCATGTAACCTACATTCATCACACGGATTTTAATGTTTTCTTTTTAGCAATTCATTGTAACAGTTCATTTGCTATAAATAAAAAATACAAATAAGCAATTAGTTTTATAACGCTTTTTTATTTTATGTGTACTTCTAAATTCATCAGTCTATTTTTTACCGAAACGTTAATTATACGTTAATGAGCATAGCCACTCGTGAGTTTAAAACATCTATGAAAACATGTAGTTATATTAGGCCTAACACTTAACAATAAACAGAAACTCTATTAGTGCTGTTTTAAGAATAGCAGTAACATTAATAGACCAGAAACACCATGAACCAACGGCAACATTAGCGGCCGTGGTAAAGATTTCGTTCCACACCTTTAGTTTCCCTTGCCGTCCATAACTTTGGTAATCAGCACCTTTTAGCCTCCTGTTCCAATCGTTCGTTTTCAATGGATAAAAATTAATAGAATATTTAGAACAGAAATCCAGTTTATGGCAAAAGTAGGCCTACTATTCTTTCAAACTATTGTTTAACACTGATTGTCATTCTTTTTCTTTACATGCACCAACTATCAAATTATTTTCTAAATAGTTTAATAAAACAAAAATTTAACAGGTTTTATTAAGTAAAAATTAAAAATGCTGGTTTGAAGAACTCAATGCTTGTAATACAGTACCTAGAAAATCGTGGGTTGGGAGGGGGTGAAAGGGTGAGGGGCATAGAAAAATAGTTATCTCTTTACTTTGTAAAATCTTCAAAAGTGACCGTGTTCTTAAAGTGCATGTAATCGAATGCTCACTTATTCTAACATGTACTTACTACACTCTTTTACAATATTTTATAAAAAACTTAACAAAAACCCCAAACTCTACTGGACCCTGGACAGGCGAGACATAAAAGTCTTAAACTCGGGGACATCATTAAAGCACTTATTTACAAGTTTTTATTGCACAATGAATCACTGTAACGAGCACAATCTTCCACAAACTGCACAAATATTGCTGCCCCGTAAATCACCAGTCTCGTCGTTTTTGTTCTTTATCTACATAATTTCCTTCTTATTGTAAGTAATGGTTAATTTACTTTTCGTCATAACGGGGAAAGTTCACTGAATGGGTGAATGCGGTGGAGCTTTTTGTAATACCATTTGAGAAACTAAAAGTATTTAACAAATTTGTCTAAAATGTACACCAAACTTGAGTTTGGAGGTGAAAAGCATCATCTTGATGTGTTTTCTCTAAACTTTGACAATTCCTTCACTTATAGGCTACCTCCGAACAGAATACCGTAATTTAATGGTTAAAGTTGTTTCACTTTTAAGAAATAAAAGTTATCCAATCAGTCTGTTGCTGCGTTTAGAAGCATGTAACTGGTTCATTAATAGTTAATGGTTCATTCAGTTAATGGTTCATTAACTGGTTCATGTAATGTGGTTTAGTGTGCACATTAAACGGTTGGAAGCAATTCTGCGTAACGACAGGAGACGGCGAGGGAATAGATCGATGTAGGTGAATTATTCCGGACGATAAAGAATTCACAGACCCTTCTCCACCTTGGCTAACAATCTTCAATTTATAGAGGTTCTGATTTATTTCAACTACAAACCTATGTTGAACCAATACAGTACCAACAAACGGTTTAGGTATATTTTTTTTATTTCTTAGGATATTAACTTTATTTGGTTAAGAAAACTACTAAAGGGTTATCAAACTAAAGGTAACTGGCAGAGGTAAACAAAAAATATTTCCTAATGCAAATTCTTTTCCATTGTAATTGAACGATGAGACCTTTAGACAGAGAACAAAAAATAGAAAAATTGCATAGTTATTTTAACACAAGTGATTCTCAAACAAAAAAGGCGTTAATATATGACAGTAACATCGAAAAAGTGATTGCTAATATGACCCGAGGTAAAAAACATATCAGAGTACATTTTTACGTAAATTAATAGTAGTAGTTTTGAAAATTGTGGGGAAGTATTTTCTCCGCAAACAGCGTCTTTTGATACTTGTTTTAACTACAAGGACCATAATTTCATTTGATGATCACATAGCATAACATCACTAATATAAATAAAAATAGATGAGAAAGTTTTTCTGCTTCGGTCATTAATTCTAAAAAGTTATCCAATAATTATAAAAAAGAACCTATTGAATGCAAATCAAATACTGTAACTCAATAAAATTGCTTACTTAACTAAAAAGGAGAAAACAGATAATTATTATTTACATTATTTATTTATTTATTTCAAATCAGACGGATACACCATTTATACATTATAAGAACATGCTTATGACATACATACAATTTTGCAGTTCACAGTTCATAGCAAAAAATTCATCAGCTACAGAAAAAAATTCATGCATCTTCATGCTCACAACTCAATGTTGATTATGCATACATATAAAGCAACAGATTCCATATCTAAACTACTGGCACTTAAAATATACATGCATACAAACAGTGACTGTACAAGAAACAAAGTGGAATAATACTCTGTGTGCTATGGAATAATAATTATATCCAAGTTACGAAAATTCTTGAAATTGAACCATAACAATGGTGCAAGTAATTTATTGAACTTTACACTTTTTGAAAGTAAAGAAAACAAATGAAAGTAACAGTTGATAAGAATCAGGGCAAGATTGATGGGCTGCTGTCAGCGGCCGAGACAACTCCATTGTGCGTTATCATTCCATTATCGCGATGAAAGCTGCAGAAGCACTTCTTATTGCGAATAAAACGCCACCTTCCTAGGAAAAACAATGTTGAATGGAAATGAATTTAATTTTTAATGACATAAAAACACACATTTATATAACACATGATAACAATTTATTCAACAAGCTAACTAGTATGACCCGGAGCAACCATTGCCCCATTTAGTTTTGGGTTAAAATATATTTGAAAATCTTGAAAAGTTTCTTTATAGAATTTTAGGCAACAACTGCATTATGAAGGCCCTAAGCCACGAGTGAGATGTAAGTTACACGAACGAACGAGTGATCTAAATATCTCACGAATGGCTTCAACGCTGAATAATATACTCTGGTTGAATACACTACTTTATCTATCTAGAGCCGACTTAGATTTGGTTAGTTATAGCAATAAATATGGAAAAAAATTATAGGTTATGGACAGCCACCCGTCCAAAATAGGACACGACCAAATTGTCGTTCTCACTCACATTGATTAGGCAATACATTCTTTGAGATAAAACTCACATAAAGCAACTAAAACATGAACCGTATAGGAACAATTAGCTAATTGGCGAATTGAGTAATTTTGTTTAAACACAATTTTTGTCTAATGACGAACACATACATATTGGTCTATAACCTGAATTTTAATGTGAAATCTGAGCGCATAAGACCTCATTAGCAAAGGGGTTGTATTTTTAATAAAGTAACTCTTTATTATCCTACTTGTAACATCATTTTTGGTGATTATTAAAACGGTCGTAGATAGGCTAATCTTATTAAAACGTTGTTAAAAACGAAACCCTGAGTCTTACTAAAATTGAATTTTATAGGGTTTCATGGACTTACAGTTTACCCTCAGATATTTAGGCCTAACCTTCCTTAAAAATTTATTGTTTATCTTGTTCTAGTTTTTATTGTTTGTTTAAAACTTAAAAAGGTTATAAATAAAATAAAGTTATTCATGGCAACTTAAATCGAGGTTTTTGTACGTGTTCCTGCATAAATTCAGGAATTTGTTTTTAACTGTGCCTACGCCTCTTGAATGATGCCGTTTGTGTTTGTACTTCAATTAATGTTATTTCGTGGACTGAATTAATTTGTTGATTTATTTTAATAATCGAATGAGTTTATCAACTGTTTGTAATAATCTTAGGCATTTGCCTGTACCCACCAAAGAAACAAACATACATGAAGGAATACATAAATTCAATATACAAATACAAATACTTAGTTGTTACTCACAATTTTTTTTTTTCATTTTAAACTTTTTCATATTTTCAATAATGTAAAAAACTAAAATATTACAGGGCTTGCAACAGTTCTTGAGGGAAAAAATTAAAAATAAAGAAAATGAAAAAAATAACCAAAAAATTGCCTTGCATAGACCCAAAATGACGCAAAATATTCCCAAAAACCGGTATTTTATTGGGATATAAAAATATGTAGGCAATAAAAATTATGTAGGATGATTTTAACTAGGTAAGTGATCATCTACTTAAGCAAAAATAATAATTATAAAATGTAAAAAATAGAAAAAGGTCCTTCCATCCTCTTCTTACTTATTTCCATTTTTCCTTTTTTAAACATTTATTTAGTTGTTACGAGCTTCATCTAAATCGATCAATAAAAACCTAACTGCCCTAAAAAATATGAAAAATATCAAAAATCCCCCCAAAATTAACAAAAAATAACCAAGAGCAAAAAATAATAATAAAAAAATAACGTGTTACGAGTCTTGCTATTACTAGTCTATATATGCATTGGTAAATGACGAGTTTCTTCCATAAATATTCGTTTATCCACCTCCAACGGAGTATTAAATCTGTCAGTGCGGTATTGACGATATGAATGATATTTTATGCTTAAAAGAACACGAGAAGATATTCAAATGTGGATACCTCTAAATTTATTTGGTTCTGAACATTCATCTGCATACAAATCTTTCGCGTTTACCAGCATCAATGAGATAGCCGAACATGTATGGATTATTTCTTAATATCTTGGAAGCATTTTATTCTGCGAGCTTCTTAATGGAAATAAATATAAGGTCAATGGAATATTTAATGTTCAGCAAAAGGTTGCTTGTGTGGAGTTTTATAAAAAGAAAATAAATTTCCGGGATAAAACCTTTTTGGGCTCGGTTTTCGGTCAATATCTTTTTATAAAAGAAAATTGATGTTTCCCCACGCATTCAGCCATGTCATCTCAACAAATATTGGGCTTCCCGCCAACAACGAAAATCTCGCCCCGTAATACGACCACACTCCCCACCTTGCGTCAACACGTCTAGGAAAACGCTCTCGTTGACACGATCAGTTCTGATGGTAAATATACGAACAGTAAAAAAACCTGTATCAACGGAAGATCGGAATTTTGTGGTTGAGGCGGTAATTTTAAAAGCAAAAACAAAACAGGATTCGTAAAAAAGTTAATATTTATAAAATTGTAGGAAAAATAAATTACAAAAGAAAACAATTTCACTATCTTCGTTATTCATTGAAGGGTGTGGCATGATTTTAAAACTTTTCCGAGATAATTCGCGTTTTGTAAAACGTTTTACTATTCGAGTGAATTCCAATAGCTTTTCATTCTTCAAGCCTATGGCCAACCCTCAAACGTCTTCACCTTATATGCATTTAAGTTTCACGACCTCTAAAACCAGACGAAAGCCATAAAACTGGACTTCATTTACAATTTAGATAAGAAACCGTAATAGAAATTATTTACATTAATTAAATTTGAAAATATAATTAAGTAAGTCATATGGAAGTAACACCATTTTCGACCACAAATACATTAATGGAAGTTGGGCGGAGGACAGGTATTTAATTTGGTGGAACGAATGCCGTTATTCAGTCCTGAATTATTAAAGAATGATAAACACAGGCTGAATAGCTTTAAACAAACTAAGCCCTTTCACTAAAATGAATGCAGAATTTCAGTTTAAATGTGATGTTCATTGTACGGCGAAACCTTTCAAGGATAGCGAGCTGAATTTTTATCATCCCTGATAGAACCAGCTCCGGGAGCTTCGTAGGCTATAGTCATATTGCTTCTCTTGAATGGCACTTCATTATAACGAGTTTTATTTCAGATAATACTAGAAAGTTTCCGCGCCTTTATATTTAGATTTAAACAGGCATTTAATAAACGGAAGCTAATAACGGAGTGCATGCTGCTATCCTCTAGTATTCATGCAATCGAGGTTCTTATAAAATTTCGTTGATACGATTTCAATACGATCCTTTTGTTGTTACGTTCTATCTTGCACAATACAATGCCTTTTATACATGACAAAAGATTATTCCCCCTGAACGACTCGTATCAGTACAAATCACGACACACAAATTGTAATTAACACCAGCACATTTGTTGATTTTCATGAGTTTATTTCCATTGTCATGTTTCGGGTTTTTACTGTTAATCAGTATTGTATGGATTTTTTTTGTAAAAATTACTTAATTTTCCTTTTTCTTTGAAAGACATATCAAGTAGAGGAACATTTAATAAAAATTGTGATTTAGTCGTTCTTTACCGCTGAGCTAAAATTGGTAAAAAGTTGTTGGTACCTGATAACACGAAGTATCATGAAGTTTTTTGGGTTTAACAAAACCTTAGAGAATATACGATTAAAAACCATTTAAAATTATGTTAACGACACACGTAATTTCTTTCAATCGTATTTTTCTAAGAGTGTACATGTTTTTTGAACGAATTTGACGTGCGTTTTAAGGTGTCACAGAACAACACAACCCACAAAAAAAGAGTAATTTCACAAACATCACCTTGAGATTAGTCACTGAAAGCAACAGGACAATAAAGTGGTGAACAAGACAACGAATATGAACTGTTTTGAATCAAAGCTATAATTGTGAAAGGAAAAGAAAAATACAAGGTGACGAATGTGGCACTATTCTCATCTCGACAGACAACTCTGACAGGCCACTGATGTGTGAAATTCTTCCAACCACTAACACAATACACGTCAGAATGAGGACGTCTCTACATATTTCAAACACACTTGAATAAAATCAAGACGAATACCAAAGAATAAGGGGTTCTTAAAAAAAGGTGTTCTATTTCAAGTATTTTGAGTTTATAATAAAATCTAAAAGAGAAATTAGTTAACTATCTAGATACTGGTTTCCTTGTCCTTGTTTTAATTGAATATAATTTTAATTATTGCAAAAAAAAAAGGAAATTGGGTGGTTGGAACGGTCAATTAGTTATATTTCATGTTAATTATTAAAGATTCAACAAGATTCAACATCCTCAACAAATTTTAAACCGAAGAACAAAGCGAGTGAGTTGTGGTTATTTATTTTGTATATAAAATCGGTTAAATACAGAACACATAAAGCAAAATTAATTGAATTTTAAAAAGCACAAAATTATAAAGATTTTCTCTTGCTTAAAATTTGAACTATCACTTTACGAACACCCTATTTTTTCGCAATTATAATACTTGATCAAAGTTAATGTTAAGGTTAGGCCTATTGCTTTTTAGTATGAAACCAAAGGAGTGTTACGAAAATTAAATTAAACAAAACAGTGAAATGTTGTATCAATCTTATACTCGCCAACACAAAAAGCCTACATAAAATATGACGAGTTACACAATACGCCTAAAATAAGCAAGATGTATTTATCACAACATACACTCTTATATCCCAACGAACAATGTATGGGAAATGTAATTTTGATTTCATATAGACAATTCAGTGAAGATGATTGACGAAATGAGACTCAGATTGGAGAGGAAATCACTCAATCAGCGGCGCAAAGCATCTCCCTGATTACAATCTTATAGACATGCTGACTAATTCATTGCCATTACGACATTAAATTTTTACATAGGGTATATATTCTACATAGTATAGATTAACTACCTAAGAACTTATTAATAGAAATAAAACCACATTTGAAAAATAATAAAAAAATGTAATATGTAACAGAAAGAGAAAAATAATTTTATTTCTTGACTAAACTTTCGGAGGGAAAAAATTATTGGAATTATATCATACAGTACCAAGCATGGTTCGCTCTTTTAAAAAGCCTTCCAGGTTAACCCTGTCAAAAAAGTACAAATGTAATAACAAACAAAGATTATCGAAATGAATAAATTCTTAAACGTGGATTCCAGACTTGAAAAATTTACTTTTGACTATACATGGAACATATCATTGTTCCTTACAAAAGTTAACACCTTAACAGCTTTTGATCGTTTCTATTTTGTAGGATATTCGAGGAATATTTATGACAAAAGCAAAATAAAGGAAAATCAATATAATTATTACAAGAAAAACTAAGTCGCTTATTTTTAATAAGTTCATATAAATTTTAAAACGTGTTTTTATAAAAGGTTTTTAATTCAACGTAGCGGCGACGCAGCGCCCACTAATTGCTATCTCTAACTAATTGTTCGCTATCCTGAAGAAGCTGTAACGATGTTAATTAAGCTGGGAAAATAACTCTTTAAAACCCTAAGTATTTATTTTCCTTCCCCTTTCTTTATTTAAAGGGCAGGCCTAGAATAAATGTAAATATTCTGTTAAAAATTAAAAACTTTCGTGGAGAACTGACATATTTTCAAAACTAATCTTTTATTTTGGTTATTAGTAGCCTATATAAAATGGACTATTGAATTTTAACTGATAAATTAATGCTGGAGGGTTTTATAAAGAAAATAGGTTTAAAAATAGTTGTTTCAATTTGATCATGAACATGAGATGATGACAAAAGTGAAATTATTAAAAATTGTAGAAAAAGTTTCTCGTATGATTTCAAACCTTTGTCGTATTTTTCACTTTTGGAGAAAAACTTAAGTAAGTGATCACAGCGGTTTTATGTCAGACCATAAATTTGTAACATCACTGGCAACCGCTGGCCAGCCCAAAACACTCGAGGGAGAGGAACTTAAATTCTTATGAGCTCTAGGAATAAGAGTAACGGACCGACGTAAAACTGACCTCTTTATGGACGGGAGGAGGATTTCGGTTCGAGACTAGCTTGTTATTTTGAATAAGTCGTTACATAATAATGTGGATAAATTATATTAACAAGTCCTGCTAACTGAAAATATTGTTGCTTGTTCCGAAAAATCACTGCGATTGTAAATCACATAAGCAGATATGTCAATTTCTATTATGTTAAACAGTACATACATCAAGCATATGAAGGCTATTATATGTTGGAATTAGATTTAATATATGCAACATAAATAGTATCAGGAGAGACGCGAATTGAACATACAACAATGTGTTGCATGCATCACAAAATAAATTCACATCTAAATATTTCATATTAAGAGTCATCTTCACCCCTGGGCCAGTAGCCTATTGTTGCGCAATCGGCAATGTTAATCATACGGCTTTTATGCTAAAACATGGTTTTGTATTCCCCTGTTTCGGACGCCGTTTTTCAACCGATTTTCTTGAAAGTTGGTAAGTGTTTAGTTGAATACTTATACTAGGTTTCTCATACCTCAAAATTTTGAAAATTTTACTAAATTTTGAAATATTAACTAAGGAAAATCGAGTTACTTTGCGACGTCCAGAGAGTAATATTTGTTAAATTTTCAAAATTGCGAGGTATGAGAAACGTAATATAACTATTCAACTAAACACTTACCAAATTTCAAGAAAATCGGTTGAAAAACGGCGTCCGAAACAGGGGAATACAAGACCATGTTTTAGCATAAAAGCCGTATGATTAACATTGCCGATTGCGCAACAATGGGCTACTGGCCCAGGGGTGAAGATGACTCTTAAAATGCACGTAACTTGCACTTAGGTGTTAACATATATAGAATTTGTTTTTACCTTTTCATAAGTTTTTGTCAGGTTGAAATCTTAGTAAAATATTCACATTTTCGACTGTGCAACAATGGGTTACTGGCCCAGGGGTGAAGATGACTCTTAACAAGTTAAAATATCGCTCTTAAATTATTTACAGTTTTTTAAATCACTTATCTTATCTATTGACGGGAAATTAAGTAATTACTTGAAAATACAAATTTATAAAATAAATAACATCGAGAGAGAAAATGTTTTGATTTCTTAGATCGCAAAAGAAAACGCTGGGGAGTTGCGGATCTGTTTTACATTTCGTCCCCAGATCCACTGACGACAACCTCGGTATATAAAATAGTTTTAACAAAATAAAACTTTTTAAACGAGTAATTTATCACTTTTAAGACAATATTACAATCAAATAAAAATAATCCGTGTTAAAAATAGCAGTCTATTAGGATTAATGTTAACTTGTAATCAAATACGTTTTGTCTTTCAAATAGTACAGTAGTGTGAATATTTTACTAAGACTTCAACCTGACAAAAACTTATGAAAAGGTAAAAACAAATTTTATATGTGTTAACACCTAAGTGCACGTTACGTGAATTCTAAGGTACTTCTGGAACAATTCATAAATTACTATTGCGACAGTTGAACAATCACGATCGACACATTAGCCCATTTCTGTAATGTATGTCATTATAGATAGATAGTATGAATGATATCGCATTCTCAACTCGTAACAGATACAAGTAAATGGTGGCAGAGTATTGGTACATGGTGTGTGTTACTTTGATAGTATTATACTTTTTTGCAAAATAAGGCATATTTTATTTTGGCGAACACCTGTTGTAATACAAATAGTAACAGCAGTCGTTCCATGGATCATTGTTATCAGATTGTTGTAAATTGTGTAAATAAAATAATTTTTTATTCAGTTACCTTGATAAAGAATTCAACAATGTTTTTTCTTAACACCCCGAACACACATGCTACATGACAACAATGTAAACGCTTGGGTTTTTACCCTGTTTGCTGGACATGTTAGTGTCCCCCCGTTAACCCCCCCCCCCCCATCCCATTACTAGTCGGGAGGTTTCTCCCACAGTTACTTGTATCGACAGGGTTATTTATGGTCCGTATATTGGCCAACCTGTTGCCATTAAATAACTGGCCTGTCTCGACTTTCTCCTACTTCCAATAGAGTGACGCCGCCGCCGCCCGGCGCTGACAATGTAGCGGGGAATTGGGAATTATTATTACTAAGGTTTAAACACTTAGTAAAATAACGATTTATGGCGAAATATTTCCAATTGATAACACGTTTGACTGGACAACTGCAAATTTGATCAAATGCATTAACTTTCGATACTGTATAAAAATTACTCCAACAAACTACAATGCTTAATTTATGCTCTAAAAAATATATTGGGATCATAACCTTAGATTAGATATACATTGTCAATGGACCATAACCAAGTAAAAAATCCATTTCTACGAAACAAAGTCATCCTTAAGATTTCACGATGTTTGGCTGTTTGGCCTGTTCACAATTGTATACTTTCTTATTTATTTTACCTTTTTCTCTGGAATAAAACGAATTGTATATACTACATAGGATAGAAGAAGGCCCCATTTTTTTCTTCAATTTCAAGTATCTTAAGTTAAGTAGTTATACGTTTAAGTAGTTTTACTATTAGAAATGAACAGAATAAATTTTAAAATTTTTAAAAGTGTAGGCTAAGCAAATTGTTTATAAACGAATACACAATTCTAAGACATATTTCAATTAAATAAACCTCTCTAATTATGCATTAACAAACACAGGCTAGACAGATGACATTTATTTGAAATTATAAATTCAGGATTTTTTTCTTTGCTTTTTTAAAATTATTATAGGGCGGGTCGCTTCTAGTTCTCACTCAAGGTTTTACTATAACCCCTAGATTAGCCCCTGTAGTATTATCATTAAACATAACAGAGAGAGGAAGGAAAAACAAAAATGTGGATGATTCATAAAATATTCTCACAAGAACATCTGGCCAGCAAGTATAATGATATGAGGAGGAGGCCGCTGAAAGATGTATTAAGATCAGGCGCAATCGCCCAACATATTTCAAGAGGCCAGATTTCCCGGCCTGGCGGAAAGCCCAATATTTGTGTAAACGATGACGTACAATATCTCACACGAAATCGTACTCCCACCGCAGTAAAAGTTCACAATAAAGCATCAGACAAAGTAAACCACTAAACATTATAACAGAATAAAATTACCTATCCTATAATGTTCGTTTATTTGAGGTAAAATTCAAAGATTATAATTTTTTAAGAAGTATGATAGTTAAAGGTTTAATATTTATTCGTTAAATTGTTTATTAGTTTTAGGATGGATTTTAAATAATTAATCTTTACCTTTATACACAATTTTCATTGATAAATAAATCTGGTTTATTTCAAGAGTGAGCATATTTTTTAATGAAATTAAGTGTTGCAAAACGATGAACTGAGAAGTGCATCATTACCTACCAGCTGAACAAAGTAGTGGCAGGAATTTAAAATGTTCTTCACGCTTTTAATATGCGACTTTTGCTCCGACCTGTCGCTAATCGACGCACTCGCATATTATTTAAAAATTAAAAAGTAGGCCTATTATAATAACAAATACTACAAATGTCTTTATAAAATCAAGGTTCTTTTATAATGCTTTCTGTGATGAAACTCGCTCGAAATCGTGAAAAATGTACCATACCAAACATATGTTAAAAAATATATTTTAAAATATCACTAAACAATAAGTGTGACAAAATCATAGGGAAATCTTGTAAATGCCACTTGTAAATTATATGTCACCAAATTTGAAGAATAATTATTTTTTAATGACAACAAACAGTTATCATCATCTGTCTCGTTGCATTTTAGCATCCGTTTAACAGTTATTTCGAACATAATGCTGTTGCCGCCAACTTATATCAACTGTCATAACACTGACCTCAACTGACAGAAACTGATTGTTTGGGCTCCCTATGAATTATTTTCTCAACAATGCTTGTGTCAAGAAGTAACTTTGTCAATACAAACTAGAGTCACTCAAACAATATATATATATATATATATATATATATATATATATACATATATATATATATATATATATGTATATATCATATATTATATATATATCACATATTATATATGTTATATATAAATAACACACACACACAGACACACATTTAAGGAAATATTTATTTCTGTAATCATTATTCGTAAAAAATATACTATATGTAATTAAACTGCTAAACTTATATATATATAATTAATATATGTATCAAAACGTTTGAACGGAAACAATAACTAAATGCACGAATTATTAAGATGATTTTGCTGTCATTTCGCAAAGCTCAGCAATTCCGGTATAACAATTAATTAACTAAAACACTAAATTGCTGTGAGCTCTTTGGTGATGCTATTACACGGTTTATTTCAGTTTGTAATACAAAGAATCCTATTACTGTAATTTATGATAATGAACTTTAAACATTTATTTACAAAGTCTTGAATTATAATGTGACTGGTTGTTTTTCATTTCAAATTCAAATTCAAATTCAAAAAACTCTTTATTTCAAGATTAAATACAGTTTTACATCTTATCAGTTAATCCAAGTGCATAATGCACGCGTGGATTAATAAAAACATAGATTATACAATTATAATAAACAATGAAACAAAGTCCACCAGTACGTAACAAAACGTTAATCTTCTTAAATATAAAGTAAACCTACATTACACTATTTAATCACTTACATTATTTAATCTTAAACTCAAAGAACCCCTTATAAGTATAAATAGAATTGAAAGAAAAAATAAACATTGTCAAAAAGATATACAATTTTTCAGTATATTACTTTTGATAGTTTTTTTAAAGGATCCTATTTTTAAATCAAGGTCAATGTGTGCATTATTTTTATTATAAAGTGTAGTACATTTATAAAAAAATTGGTTTCTGCTCGTCTCTTTCATTAGTTTGGGAATTTCTAGTCTTACTTCATTTGAACTTCTCGTATTTCTTAAATTGTATTGAAAAGCAAACGACTCTTTATGCAACTTAAGATATGTAAAAATGCAATTAAGATAAAGTTGATAAAAATCAAAAACATTGAGCACTTCGAACAAAGGTTTTGAGCTATCAAATTTGTTAGCTCCACAAATAGTCCTTAGGACCATTTTTTGAGCTACAATAACTGGTTCTAGTAATGTTTGATACGTTCCCCCCCAGTGTATAATACCATAACGTAATGTTGACTCAAACCAAGACAAATACAAAGTTTTAAGGTCTTCACGTCTTAAATACTGTCGCATGAAAAATATATTTCTGTTAATAACTCTTAGTTTTTTTACTAAATAATCTACATGATCACTCCATTTAAAATTATAATCAATATGCAATCCTAGATATTTTATTTTATCGACTATTTCCAGTGAGTTACATGAACAAGAGTAAGTACATGAATGCCTATGACAGAAAAGTTTGATTGCATTTTTTTCATTTTCGATTGTGAGCATTTTGTAAGAAACAACTATTGATTTAGTTTTGTTTGAATTAATGATCAGCCTGTTTTCTCTAACCCAATCTGATATTACCATCAAATCTTGGTTAATTGCATTTTCAACAGCCAAAAAAGTGTCTGCTGCTGTAACTATTGAAATGTCATCAGCATATGCTAATATATCTGATTGAAGATTTTTATCTAATAAATCATTTATATATATAACAAACATTAATGGTCCAAGGACCCCCCCTTGGGGAACCCCCAGATTATTTACCTTTAACCCACTTGTCACATTATTTATTCGTACAATCTGCTGTCTTTTTGTCAAGAAGGAGTGAAACCATTTAAGAGCGTTGTCAGTAATACCATAGTGTTTCAGTTTATGTAGCAATATAAATCTGTCAACAACATCAAACGCTTTGCTAAAATCTATATATGTTGCAACAGTGGGTTTTCTCTTATCTAATGTAGTAGTTATGTTTTTAATATGGTCGACAATAGCATTGTCCGTTCTCTTGCCCTTAAGAAACCCAAACTGTTTGGTGAGAAGAGGTTATTTACATTGAAATATTCTAATAATTGTTTTTGAACACAAGTCTCAAATATTTTACTTATAACATTTAGCAAACAAATTGGTCTATAATTACCCATTATTTTTTGTCATTGGCTTTGTATACAGGTATAACACACGCTAATTTTAATTTCTCAGGAAATATCCCACTCCATACTGACAAATTAAACATATAGGTAATTGGCGGTGCTAGGTATTGAATATTTGTTTTTATAGTCCCAATGCCAATTCCATCAACACCAACACCAACACGGGACACCATCAACAAGCTTGTCACTCGTGACACGCCGGGCCCGTGACTTTTTCAATACAGTATCACGTTTTTGTCGATTAGAAACTGGACAACGATTGGTTTCGGCTTTTTGTCGTTCTTAGCTGGTAGCCTATGGGCAGCTTGGATGTCAGTGTTTACTACAATGGTCTCATCAATGGCAATCGCTAATTTATTAACAATGGCTAGAACATTTTCTCCTTGTATTTCAGGCACACCTTCAATTAATACATTATGGTTTCTACCATACTGGTCCCATTTCCTCAACATGCAATTTGACTGCGAACAATTCTTTTTTGCATTTCCTAATTTTTTGAAATTAGATCGTCATGATGTTTTTCCAATTCACCCATCCGCCCAGAAAAATCCGTTAGCTTAGATACAAAATCGTCTATTATTTCAGAGCAAAACTCAACAGAGTGTTCCAGTTCAGTAACTTTATTAATGAGTTTTTCCAATTTCTTATCAATAGCTTGACTTACTGAGCGTGTAATAATCCTTTCTAGGTTTTCCATGAAATTTTCCGGAAGCGAGGATAAGTCCAATTGTTGATTAATATCGATGTTTTCGGGCACTGAGTCTTGGCTTTTGACTGAATTCGTTTCACTTTTAGATACACGGCACAAAAACACAACGATAATTATCGCGCTTTGCTTTCGTAAACTGGCGCCAAGTTTTTTCTGACAAACCTGAACAATTGTAGTGTAAAGTACAGCTATTCACGCACTTAACATAATCATTATCCGGCGGTAGCGATAGACTGCACGAACTACACGACATGTTCGACTACAAGGAAACGATAACAAGGAAAAGACGTCCGCTCTGTTCGACTGATGGACTAATACTCATTGTATCCGTGTTAATGATATTATTGTAATGACTGCTTATAATAACGTATATACTTAATGACATGCATTGTACTAATCAAATTAGGCTACTTCACAGATTTTTGTTAGTTAACCTCCCTTGAAACTCTTTTTCCATACCTGAAACAAACAACCATTTGTTAAAATTTTGAAAATTTAGCTTACGTCAAAGAAATGAAAGATATTTAAATACAAAAGTCTAAAAACATCTCATAACTTCTTTACTAAATAAAGGATAATAAAGTAAATCGCAAAACAAATTGTGTTTTGTTTTAAGTTTCGGACACCCATTCAATAATGCAGATATAAAACCAAACTAACAAAGAATAATACCAAAACTGTTGCTGTGTAAAACACCTACCTGTGTAGGAAAATGTGTAAACCTTTAATTAAATTGCGCAAAAATGCGCCATCGATATAAAAAAAAAAAACGAAAAAAATCAAAACTGTCATCAAGGAGAGTCTTTAATTTGGTGGCTTGATGGTTGGTTTTTTTCTTCTGCTCAACTCAAAATAATTATTTTTTACAACTAAATTACTTATAAATTGCGCACTAAAATACACCACAAGAAGGTAAAATGCTAAAAATTATTTTACATGAAAAACGAGAAGTAGGCGTAAAGTTTAGCATTGGCGAGTTTTATTCACCGTTCGTGGCTGATTTGACAGAACCATCACGCGGTTATCGAGTAGAGTGTTGACAAGATTGACACATCGCGTTGTCAAGACTCAATTTGCAAATGGAGGAGATCTCAGCGAGGATTTCATGTGTTCACAATGTCTCCCAACTCTTGCTGCTGATATACGGTTCCTCACAGTAAGCATTTAGACCTTTATTTCTTACTACCAAAACAATACAAAATTATGGAAGAGAGAGCTAAACAATGACTGCATAAAAATATTTTTCTTTAAAGAAATTACAATTTGTGTTTCTTGGCATAATTTTAGAATTTATTAATTAGTAAGATGTATTTAATAATGGTCGTTTTCTGGATAATGGAATAGTTTGAAAGTTCATAAACCTCTATACGAAAACTTCTTTTGACATCTATGATTAGAAGCAACAATTTGAACTGTTTCAGTACCTTAGAATTAATGAATTTTATCAGAAATTTTTTTCTTTGGCAGCTTATTAATTGGCATACGTTGGACTAATTTAAATTTAATTTTTTATAAGAAAAAAACTCTAGGAATAATTAAGATTTAATTGATTAGAGTGCCTGTTTTATTACTTTTATATCTTTAAAACAAGTGACATTTGTTTTTTTATTATCTTAAGAATCGGCAAGATTAATTTGTCTATACCTTTAAAAACTTAAATGCATATAAGCATACGGTTTAAAACATATAGGCTACAAGAGTTGCTAAACGGTTGTGAGAAAACTATGCAATATTTCACCAAGTAAAGAAATAAACCCAAATTTACTAACTTTCTCTTTATTGAAGTAATGTTGGTAAAACTGTACAGTCTTGTAAAGCAAATGTTTAGGTAACTAACGTGAAAGTTGATAAACAAGCATTAAGAGGGTCTCCCAGAGAAGAGTGGACAAGTTAACACAACAATTGAAAGTGACCAACGTAAATATCGACTGCGTTAATTAATTGCGATCGTTATATATGTCAATATTACACTAGTTACTTGACCTGCCAAATGGTTGGTATCATCGATGATTTAAACTGGAATTAATTAAACCAAATTGAATGAAACTGTATGAAAAACAAATACTGAAATTACCCGCACTACAGACGGGTACCAACCAGATGAGAAAATACATATTTTACAAAATTGGTCATTAAGAAGCGAGGCAGATGGTGTTGCTGCATTGTACACCCTAAAAGGAAAAGAGTGCAACTCTATCTCATTTTTAATCAATTTTCGCCTTATTTGAGTTCAAATCGAGTACTTTTTATTTTAGTGTCCCAATTTCAGCTAAAAAGAGCATGTTACTCTCTTCCTTTAGTCTTGTCAGTAGTCCTGCTAAGGTTGTTCACTGATTTTGGTATCGGGCAACTAAAAATGAAATAAATCACTAATTTTAATTTTGAATCACTACAAGACATGAAGCCAATCTTACTTTTTCATGTGTACCTGTCACTACTACTATACTCATACTAATCGATTGATTGAATAAGAATAACAAACCAATATTGCAATTTGATAGAGTTGGCTGGCATACCTCTACAGTTTTAGTAGTATCCTCTATGAAAATGCCTCTGGCGTAAGTTCAAGAAAAGAAAAGTTAAGCTAGTCCAACGGCATTAAAGGGTACATGAAGAGCTGATATTTCAACAGCTAGAATATGACGTAGTCAAGAGATTCAAAGCCCAAGTTGACCACAAAAGATGATATCCGACCGATTCCTTTGCCAAGTTATAAGCCTTATTAACGCTTTGGCGCTAAATCGTGTACGGATCAAAGCTCCGACTGCCGGCGGGAGAGTTAAAAGCCTTCACAGCTGCTGATAACAATGCTTTTATCACGAGATGCTAGACTACACTTCGTGAATATTGTGAATATACTTGCTAAAATAAATATTGTGGAATCAATACTTTCTCAAAGGGTACCAAGCAAATTAATTGCAGAACTAGCTCTATCTCTACTGAAATAGGTGTAATGGATGACAATTCCCTATTACTGTGTGAAATGTTCACCAACCTGACGAACCAGAATAATCTCCTTAAACAGAAAAAATTACGAGTATACAAGTATGTGTTATGCACAGAAACTAATAATGCATCTTGTACCCTGTGATTTAAAATTATACAACTTAAACTGCCAAAGATATTCAAGATGTAATTTAAAACTATTTAATGAAATAATAGAGAAAAAAAGCTTTCAGGAAATTTTGCTTTTTAATTTCATAACCGTGAAATGAGTAACGTCTACCTACCGTCTTAATTAACAGGGTGATATAACAATGTCCTACTCGTTTGTTAGATATTGTTAAATAAATAATACTATACTATACAAAGAACTTTGAAAACAAATTATTGAACTGTAAAAGGTAGTGTGAAAAAATGGTTAGTTAAAATACTATCGAGATACTTAAAGAAGTCTAAGAATCATTATAAAATTAAGTTCCATGATATTAAACTTCAGACAGTTCATCTCACTTTATTAAAAACTTCGGAGTCCTGTAAATACTTTGGAATAGTCTTCCCACTTGTGCCATGAAATTAATTTCAAGTGTTTTATTTAAGACAGAGAACACAGTTTTGTATTTACTCGAAAGCGGTTAATGGAAAAACTTTCTTCATTATAATTTATTAATTATAATGAAGACAATGGCCACAACAAAAACCACTAAATTTCATTTCAGCTTCATTGTTGGACCTATTTTGTCAAGAGGTCGAACTACTTGGTGATGCAGCATTACGTTTGTAAAAGCAGAAGCATCTGCTATATGATCCATATGATTATAGAATTCTTTTAGTTAAATAATTATTTTTAATTTATATTCCATGGTAATAATTAATAATTTCTAAGGTTTAATTTTATTAAATACAACACAACCATGAACTGTTAAGGGATTTTTGTAGGCCTAAAACATAAATTAATATTTTCATTTATCATGGTTAATAAATGAAGAATGAATTTCATCACTATTGTTAATCTAATCCAAGATTTCTGAGTACAGGGCATCAGAAATTCAAAACTTAGCTAAATGATTAATTAAAACTGAAGTTTAAGGGAGCAAAATTGATATGACGGATATTTTTCGTTCTCTGATTCTTACAATACACTTTCATTAAAAGTTTCATCCAAAATACTGATGACTATTTTGTAGTTATCTGCGAAAAGCTAACTCAGTTATACCACATTTCTTTATTGTTTCAGAAGTAACCAAAGTAACTGATTTCAATGCTTGAAAAATGCTTGATGTAATACGAGTTGTATTTGCATAAATGAGCAACATTTAACAGATTTACAACTTATTTCTGTTTGTGGATTGGAATTAATCACACCTTTTGAGTCAATTTCCAACACAGAAGCTTAGTTAATAAGACTAAATTTATGGATTGGAATCCCAAATAACATTATCACTCAGGGACTTGACAAGGCTGTCAACACATGTGTCTGGAATAATGCATCTGTCGCCTTTGCTCGACAGTCTGCGTGTGGCGTTAATATGATCTGGATATATGATTACATTAGGACTTCCAGCACACGTAACTGTTTCATAGCCTAAATTAGGCTTTTAATGAGATCTTGGCAATTGCATAAGGAAAAATTACTAATGACTTGTATCATGGACGAATTTAATTGTTGAGACTACTCACAAAATGTGCTTCATACAGTATATTTGTCAAGTCATTATAAACATTAATCGTAGATACGATTTAAATACTGTACATCGCGCTTAAAATTAATAACAATCGGGTTATCTTTGAAAGAGTATGAAAATCTTATGTACATGTTACGACTGATACCAACAGTGAAAGATAGAAAGAAAGAAATAAAAAATTATCGATTTTATAGTTAATTAGACAATAAATAATTCGTGGAAATATTATACTTGCTACAAGCTGTAAATTTCAAACTAAAGCACATTCTGGGTAAGGGGTTATAATTTGCAGAATGCAACTAAGTGTGTGAAAACATTAGAGGAATTACTCCGTGACGTAAATTGTACAAATTTTAATAAAATCTTCCTAAGTAATGGTAAAAATTGCCTTAAATGTTTTAACGCAAAAAATCTCAATGTAACATTATGTTTATATTAAGATAGGGATTAATCTATGTATCTATTAATTGTGCTATATCTCACATTTTTTACATTCTCTCTTCTATACAAAAAAATATATAAATGTTTATCTTTTATACGAGTAAAATTCAATTTAACTACTGTGAAAAATATTAGGGTTATGACAATGTTACTAATGAGGGTTTACCATCTGCTAAATTGCTATGCACATCATAACAGTGTTTTTCGTTGCATGCTAAAATTATTTGAATTGTATGTAAAGTATTTTAGCTCTCGCATATTTTTTCAGTTTCCAAAAAAAATTAACTGTTCAGAAAGTTTGGACAAAGGTGAAAAGACCAATGTTTGGGGTTCCATTTGATTAACCAAACCGCATTCGTCTTTGATGGTCACTGCGGCGTGGATCAAAGGTTTGGGCACCATGACACGCGATGAAACTTTATGGATTGCTTAGATAAGGCTCATTATTCTTAGAACCACCTCCTGCAATGGAGAATCTACCAGCCATTTTTTCTGACATTGCATTATAATGTAAAACACTTACTCTAAATGAGTTAAAAAAGTTAAATAGGATACTGGAATTTAAAAAGTTATGTTTATCTCTATAAAGAGTTTAATTCATAAAATATCTCAAATTAAACAAAAAATAATTAGAAAAAATCTATAAAAGTAAAAATTGAGTATTAGATGAGCTACTTTATGTATTATTAACATAACTTCTTTTCAACAGTGTTTACATTCATTACCGTCAAGATTCATTAGATAAAGTTCAAATTATCATAACTTCAAATGGTTCCATTCGGAAAATGAAATGTAAAAAAATACATGGGTTAAAATACATATTTAATAAAATACCAAACACAACATTTGGACTGTGATGATGAGTTTCACTTATGGTTGGTTAAACTCAAATTTCCAGGTGGTGGTAACTGAGAACAAATGACTCGAGTCACAATGTTATAAGCCAAAACAGCCGAACTGTCACAATAAGGCGCCTCTGACAGCAACTAATTGTTCTTGTTTCCTGGAGCACATTGCCTGACTAAACCCTCTCCTGTTTACATTTCGCGACAGCAAAACCAATTAGAAGTCGTGGTGATGCCGGTCACCCTTACATAAATGGAATAATTCGCTGAATTTATATATCGTATTATTCATCCATTAGGGCAATAGTTATTTAATATTACATTATATCTGCTTCTTTTATGCATTTCCTTAAAGGACATAACAGAGATGAAAGTAGGCCTAATGATATTACGAAATGCATTTAAAATTTTTAAAATATTATGAATGCATTTTAAAATTTTTTTATTTTATTACAGCGAGCTTAATCTTACCGTGCATGATGATCCTACTCGTTATTTAAAAATAGTCATATACCAATAATATGAGTGGTCTATTCAAATTAATTTTTAACCCTCTCAATGTAAAATTTTAACTGCATAAATAGTTAGGCAATCAGGCAAAAAGTTGAAACATTTTTTTATTTCTTACCGTCCACATTAAAATAGCATCTCGGACTGAGACTGTCAAAATACAACACAAAATTCTAATAATTCTCATAAAAATGCAGATGAGTGTTAAGTAGATTACAAAGAAGACTGTGAAGCATTTGGATAAGCATAGCAAATCTTGGACTTGCAAATGCTCCAAACGATTCAGTTACCCCCAGTAATTGAAGTATCTTAATTGTTTTGTAATTAAGTTCTACAACTAAAATAATCTTATGAATAAGAGCGAGTTATTATTATTATTTCTTAATATTGAAAATCGGTAATTAAATGAATTAAATAAATGTAGAGATACTAAAGAATAAGAAGGAAAACCTTGCGTAAACAGTACCTGTTAGTTTTACAGCTATGTATTGAAAATCATTTGGAATATTCAAACCAGACGGAGAAAATAATTGTATTTTTTATTTTAATAACATACATTTAATGTTAAAAATAAAAAATAGGTTTTTATTTATTTGCTAGGGATTTTATTGTAGAGGAAATGGGAGGGATTTTAGATTTTATAAAGCGTTTGCTGCTAAATCAGCTACGCAACAGTGAACAAGACCTAAATTGCTACTTAAAACGGAGAAATTGCACAGTTTTCTTCCATTGTAAATCTAAATCCACTTTAGTATTATAGCGTACAAACTCATTTCATAAAAAAATATATGGAATACGTCAATGTATGCTATAGAAGAAATTACTTAAAATGTTAATTATTCTCATTTATACTTTTCTGGTGAAGAGTTTGAAAGAACTGAATAGTGCCGAAAGAACAGCAATAGACTACATTCACCATCAATAGACAGAAGAACAAAGCAGTAATCACCCATACCAATACATTATCACCTGGAGCAAGGTCGCGAAGTTTACCTGTTGAAATGCCAAGAGTCATTATGCAAATAGATTGGTGGCTCAGATAGTAAATTACTTTTAGAGAAATGTGTGCTTTAATTTTAATTCGTGAATTTTGTAGCGGAACGCGAATTCATGTAACGGGCCGAATAAGCTTTAATGTCAGTCAACTCGTGCTATGAACAAGTTTCAGTAGCACAGATAAACTTTACCCATCTGGTAACTAGTAAAACCACACAAGTGTTGATTTGTGAGAACAAATAATTTTTTTATTATTTTGTGTGTATCTTTGATAGAGAACAATCTTGTTCTATTTACAATCCAAAGTCGACCTATTAGTTGAATGATGAACTAATATCCTAATGACTAAATACAAGTAGGTCCACAATTGACCCAGTTGAGATCGCATACTGGTAAAAATCTGGGTTGTGAGATAATCACTATAACTACTCCGACACACAAACATTTTAAATATGAATATAAAAATGCTTTTTGAATCGGTATTTTGTAAAACAATAGTTCCTTGGCCATGGCAAATCTTTTACTCTGTTGTGAACTACCTATTTATAACCACTAAATGAAAAACAATACCGTAAAATGTTTCTGAACTATTTACAGCCAAAATTACTCAAAAGCTAGAAGTCTGTAGATTTGCTTGCACTATAAGGTTCCCCGAGGAGTCAACAAGGAAAGTCAACACAATAGTTTGAGGTGACAAACAACATGGAGGGGGAGTAAATACAGTATTCACAATAACCCCGACCCCATATTTACAGAACTCTACACCACTTCGTTCAAATGCGTTGGCTTTAAAAAGCGATAAACATATGTGTTCTTCTTAGACGGCTAAGAGTTTTAAAATGTCTCACTATTAAACACATCAGAAACAGTTTTGAGTTCTGTAGAAAATATGAATTTTTTTACGTTAACAGCAAAGAAAATTGTACTGAGTTTTATGATAGACTTCGTCATGAGTTTCACAAATTTATTATAAGAAGGCATTAGCCAAATGAGCTAGGCTAAGCCCCAATGTAATAAGCTGTTTGTCAGGGATTTGAGCTGCTTAGGGAGTTTATGCAGGGACAAATCTTGGAGTTAACGTCGTCTTATAAATTATGAATAATTACTTCTTGGAAATATTCTCTTTCTTTATACCCTAAGAGTTATCTTGCTTTTATAAAAATTTACAGATAAATGTGTTTTTTTCAGTAGGGAATTAGAAAATTTTTGTTTTAACTATTAAACATACATGATTTCACTTATTATATTTCTATGATGTTTAATTTTCGTAAAAGCCCTAATATATCCTTGAGAATATGAAATCATATTGAAATTAATATCTCTATCAGCATTCTTGCACGACTAAGAACTTTTGATTTTTGTACTCTAGAGCATATTTTAGATACTCAAACCTTGTAGGTCTCACTTAAAAACATTTTACAAAATAAACGGTATCAGATAACTGACACATACTTTCTCCCAAGAATATGAAAAGGTGTTAAAAGCCTCAAAACATTAATGTCTTGATAGCTCAGTCGGATAGCCAGCACCAGGTGAGCAGCACGAGTTTTTGCATCCAAAAATTGAGTTTTTTAACACATTTTGCTCTATAACTTTTGAACGCGCATTTTCCCGGAGATGCGGGTGGTGTCATTTTATTCAGCATTTTAAGCTTAATAAACCAAAAAATTTTGATCAAAATCGTTAGAGCCGTTTTTGAGAAATTTTGATTTTTCACGTTTTTGGGGGGTTTTTGGGGGTAAACTACCCTTAAAAATCAAAAATTTCAAAAAATGAAAAAACGCCTGGAATTATCGTGGGTTTGAACCTACATACCAAGTTTTACCAAAATCGGACCATTGGGGAATTCTCTAGCTCTGTTTACATCCAGACACACAGACACACACACACAGACAGACATCACTCGAAAACCACTTTTTTGGACTCAGAGGGCACCAAAACGTATAAATTTACCAACAACTCAAATCTAAAAATTTTGACAAAACCAATACTTCCTCAATATATACATTTATAGGGGGGAAAGGGGCTCCAAAATGGATATATACATCATCAAACTAATGCGAAGTGTTTTACGAAAACAATACTTTCTCCATATACTATGGTATAGGGGGAGAAAGTAAAAATGGATATTTTTATTTATACAATTGGTCAATGATAATGTAGCATTTAGCTACTTTTCATTGAATAAACTCGATATTATAATTAATTGTCTGTATTGGCTTTGTGTCGATTTTAATCAGTCATTGTTGCGTCTCAAATTCCACAGACAATAGCAACCACAGCACAATACCGAACATACTGCTGCACACACAATGGCATGGGGAATCGCAATTCCCCTCTCCCTTGGCGATGGAAAATTGTAAAACACGAGGAAAACGTACTTGAGCTCATGGCTAGCCTACATTTTACATTGCCCTATAAGACAATGACAAACTGTATGTTTAGGTTAAGTTTGAAATACTGTACAAGGTTTTAAACCTAAAGAGAATTGAACCGTGCATTAATGAGTATGCATTAATTGACCGGTGCTAAATTAAGTAACAGTCAACCATAACGGATTTGATGCAAATTTAATTTGTTCTATTTGCTGAACTCGTCTTATCATTTTCTGAACTTTAAACTTAAAAGTTGTATGGACTTTCAGTTTACAAAAAAAAAAAAAAAAAAAATGCTCCATTAATTGTTAAATTTATGCTCCTTTAAAATTTATAGTTTGTCTTGTTCTATTGTTTACCGTTCGTTTAAACTTGACTTTAATCGGTGAAAAATCAAATAAAGTTATTCAAGTCAACTAAAATCGGGATTTTGTGCAAGTTCCTTCATAAATTCAGGTATTGGTTTTAATTGTGTCTACGTCTCTTGAAAGATGCAGTTTGTGTTTGCACTTCAATTAATGTTATTATCGTGGGGTACCTTATTTTGTTGATTTATTTATCTGGTATTTTTTTATTATTTTTTTATGTAAATTATTATGTAAATGGTGTTTGCCGTTAAGAATAAATAAATAAATAAAATAAATAAGTAATCCAAGGAGTTTATCGTTGTTTAATAATATTAGGTATGTGACCGTATTCCAAAAAATAAAAAATTATGTTTTTATTAACATTATATAAAAATTACATTATTCAAGCATCTCAAAACTAAAATATTAATGCTTTTGTAAATGACGAGTTTCTTCCAAAAATATTCCGTGTCTCCGCGTCCAATGGAGTATTAAATCTGTCAGTGAGGTATTGACGATATGAATGATATTTTATGCTTGAAAGAATACAGGGAGATATTCAAATGTGGATACCTCTCAATTTATTTAGTTCTGAAAACTCATCTATAAACATATCTTTTGCGTTTACCATCAATGAGATAGCCGAACATGTATGGATTATTTCTTAATATCTAGTAGTGGGGTTTGGTTACTTTCAAAACGGAAGTCGTGCCAATTGCCAGCCGCTGCCGGCCAGCTGCCATCGGCCAGCTGCCAAATCAGTCGCTGCCGCCATATGCCATGCCATATAGCTTCAGGTGGGGAGAGGCTAAATCAAATGAAGGGGTGGAGAAGGGGTGAGCAGATGGTGTTAATTTTTGAAGTAGGAGTTAGTGTACAAAGGAGAGGGGATAATTGCTTCAAGGTCATATGGAGGGGGTTTTAAAAAAGATTGAACTCTAAGAGTTCAGTTTATTGGTGATCGTCATACAGGTCAGTCAAAACCGACAAGGGACTGAAGAATAGCTTGTACATCATTTATTGTTGTAGAAGATACATCTGGAACTTGTACAGGGTTCTGAGGAGTTGTTGAAGTTGAATTTCTAGAAGGATTTTCCCTTGGATGAGTTGTTGATGATATTTCATGAACTTGAACATTTTCTTGGTTGGTTTCCATTATTATTGTAGTGTAAATTAGAGTGGAGATGTTGTTAGCTGAAGAGCATAGAAGATAATGAAGTAGGAATTATTGTCGGGGCCCTTATATAGGGAATGGTGGGGGTAAAATAAAAAAACTTGTTGAACACAGTCGATAGGTGTAACAAGTTCAAAGTTATTGAAGTGTAACATAGAACGTAAAATGTCGTAAATAACACTATCATCAACATTAACCTGAGAAGTTGTCGAACAGTATAATGGGTTAAAACTGTACTTCTTCCTAACTCTATTTAAATTAGTTTAACACTTTGAAATTGAAGGTTTAGAAGTACTTCGTAATATGTGTTGTGTTCGCAAAAGCTTTAATTTTAAACATTGTGTATTCATTGTAACTGATGTGTTACATTCAGAAGTTAAAATAAGACTGAGATATAAAATGAAATGTAAAAGAAATTAAAAGAAAATGCCGGAGTAGTAATTTTGTAGGTTAGAATTAACCTACAATATGAATGCTAAAAGTAACGAAGTTTATTCCATGGATAATTCTAACCTCAAACCTAGTTACCGAAGTAGTCATAACATAAAACTAATGAGAGATGATGACTGAGCGGATGCAAGGCAATGAATGTTTGTGGCGCGATAAACTACCCACTTTTATAGAGGCAATAACTCCAGCCAGATGGCGGCAGATGGTGAGCAAATGACTGGTTGACCGACTTTCACCTGAGTAGTAAGAGAAGTAAGGTTCCGTGTCCATCCCTACTCCTTCGGGTCAATGACCGACCGGAAAGGTCAATGACCCCCCCCCCGAAAAAATGGAGCCCCCCCCATTCCCTCACTCCTTCCCCTATTCCTTCCCCCACTCCTCCAGGTCAATGGCCGGTCACCACCGGTTGTTGACTTTATGTGGTGAAACCAGACTAAATATGGCAGCTGCCATGGATAATTCTAACCTCAAACCTGCTGCGCATGCAACGAGTTCTCCGGATCGGAATAGTGACTATGCTATTGCGCATGCGCCTAGTCCTGTATTACTCACTTTAGCGCTACTGCACATGGATAATTCTAACCTCAAACCTTGGTTTTGCGTTGCTGTGCATATGCTGCTCCCCACTCCTTCGCCTTCCTTTTACACTGCTGCGAATTGGACTGGATTGAACACTGTACTGGAGTGAAACAACTTCCCCCACTCCTTGAAAACCCGAGGAGCGATAGGAGCTATATCTTTGCTTCAGTCGCCAACAAACTTTCATAGCGAAAGGTTGTTGGCGACTCAGCAAGAGGTTTCAAATATATAGTAGGCCTATATATATTTGAACTTCTTCTACTATGTTGCGTTTTTTAATGCAATGTGGTATGTGTGTGTGTGTGTGTTTAGTTTTAAGGTGTATTTAATTTAAGAAATAATTTGCGCATTGCGATGTTAGTTATAAGTTGAGTTTAGCATTAAGGTGTATTAATTTTTAAGAATAATGATGGTATTTAGCATTAAGGTGTATTAATTTTAAGAATAATGATGGTATTTGGTTGTGTTGAATTATTTGGTTTTTAATAATGATGTGTTGGTACTAATAATTTATGTTTGTTTTGTGCATTTGTTTTGCCTTACAGCTAGATGTTAGGGGGTAGATTAACTGTAAATTCAGAAATTCAGTTGAACTTCATTTAAAATGGGTGGGACATCCGCAAGCCGGACTTTTTTTGCATTTTGTTTAGGAATATGATGGGTGGGATTAGTTTGGGTGGGGTTAGAGTTGCGTTTCTGCATTAGGTGTTCCAGTTTCCCTTGGAATTCACGGTTACGGTAGACCCGGACCGGACCGTTACGGTAGACCCGGACGGTCCAAACAAAATTGCGTCGATGTCCCTTGCAGAACGTAACTAGTGGGTTGGGAGTGGGAACCGTTAGGCAAACAGGGTGGTGGGAACAGTATTACTGTTCCCATCACCTTGGATCATTATAAATCTTGAATGACCTTGACCCACTTTTGGAAGGGTCAATGACCCCCCCCCCCCCGAAAAAATGGAGCCCCCCCCCGAAAAATGGAGCCCCCCCCCGAAAAAATGGAGCCCCCCCCCTCCCCCACCACTCCTTCCCCCACCTCCCGGGCCAATGACCGGTCATGGCCGGCTGCTAACCCCTCTCATTTGCATACCGTTATAAAAGACGCGTCGGCCGGGGCTAGTGTTTCATTCCGATTCCAGACGTTACGCTGTGAACTTGGAGTTATAACGATGTCTTCTGTGCCTACTACTACTTCTACTACTTCTACCACTTCAACTTTTACTTCAACTTCGACTTCGACTTCGACTTCTACGGCTGTTACTGCATCAAACAAAACTCTTCGCTTGAAAAACTGTCCGGATTGGTATAAGAAGAAGCTTTCATCTGAACCTTCAACTTCTGGAGCTATTCTTCCGCCAACCAACTCTTCTAGACCTCGTAGTATTTTTTCACCGCCTTCGCCTTCGCTCTCAAATGACTCTGCACCGCTATCAACTATGATGCCGCCACCGAAGAAGCCAGCTCCCCATCCTAAGACTCCTTCATTTGAAACTATTCTTCATCGCCTTAGTACACCCATCACCCCACTATCACCATTGCCTCCTACCCCACCACTTGCTACACTTGAAGACCATACCTATTACAAAACTAATTCCTCTAAACCAGCTCCTAAACCTGCCCCTAAACCTGCCCCTAAACCTGCCCCTAAACCTGCTCCTTCAGAGCAATTTCGATCATTACAAGAAGAGCGTCGTAGGGCATTTAGCCGTCCCACTACTTGCCCTGAAATGCTTATTAAGGGAATTAAGAAAGGATCAGCTTGTGGGAGGAAATGTGTTAAAAATGAAAGTTTTTGCCGTGTACATATCGTGAAACATATTTCTGAACCACAACTGACAGAAACCCCCACCGTTGAAGACAATCCTAAAATAATATCCGTCAGAGGAGAGAGGCTTAAGAAAGGTTTGAAATATTTTTTTCTAAGTGTTGTTGACCACCAACACATTTTGGCAAAATGTAACGGCTTAAAATATAAAATTAGAGTTTGTGAGAATTTGTGTAAAGAGAAGAGATTTAACACTTTAGATTCTCAAGACTTTCTCCTCAGGGATAAAAAGGATCGTATTACAAGGTGGGGGCGTAAACAGTAAATTCACTTAGTTTTTTCCAAATTGTTGCTAAAAAAAAAATAATGGGGGAGAAACACAATGCGTTATAGCGTTGTGTTTCTCCCCCATTATTTTTTAACACTCTAAGTCTCGTGACCTACTTTCATGTGAGTAGTGAGTAAAGGATGGTTTTGTGTCTGTCCCCATTCCTTGGGGTCAATGACCGGATAGGAAAGGTCAATGACCCCCCCCCCCCCGAAAAAATGGAGCCCCCCCAAAAAAATGGAGCCCCCCCCCCTTCCCCCACCACTCCTTCCCCCACCACTCCTTCCCCTACCACTCCTCTGGGTGAATGGCCGGTCATGACCGGTTGTCTACCTACATCTAACCGTTACACTAGCTACTCCAGAGTCTTCATTCCAATCCGTGAGGCCACCGCTGCAATATGCCTACTCTATTAGAATTATGTTTGCGACAGATAATTTCAAATATAGTGTTGGTGGAACTTGCATTTGAAGATGCAAACCTTCCACTAACACTACGTCAAGAAGTATATTCTTTTTATAGGGAAAATTTTGGAGTTTTTCATTACCTTCAGTATAAATTTATGGATGGAACAAATATGTGTCCAGAATGCGGTTCGGCTGCAATAGGAAATGGATTATTGGAATTTATAATAGATGGTGGAGTTTATGAATACAAATCTTATTTGTCATACAAGTTTATCATCCCAGAAGAAGAAAAATGCGATATTTGTGCACTTAATTTGTACAAGTTTATACAAGCCGATCCTGCTGAAATTCATTTGGAAAACAACAGTGAAGTCCCTTATTTTTTTGTGCCTTAAGCTCTATAGCAGTCCACCAAACCCAGCCAAACGGCCCTTTTCAGGGCCACCTAAGACTTAAATTTAGGGATGTAAGCTATTTAGCTTACATGCGACTTAGCAGAAATAAGTTCTGCTACATGGCTAGTTTGATCCGTGTAGTAGTAAGCAAAGGAGGGTTCTGTGTCCGTCCCCACTCCTTAGGGTCAATGACCGGACCTGAAAGGTCAATGACCCCCCCCCCCCCGAAAAATGGAGCCCCCCCCACTCCTTCCCCCACTCCTTCCCCCACCTCCCGGGCCAATGACCGGTCATGGCCGGCTGCTAACCCCTCTCATTTGCATACCGTTATAAAAGACGCGCCGGCTATGGCTAGTGTTTCATTCTGGTTTCTTCCACCACTCTTGTTGCTTCGCCGCTCTTGTTGCTTCGTTTCTGCCAGTCTTAATATCTTTATTTTTAAAATGCTTCCTTACTTTAATGAAAATTTTAATCCTTCTGAAAATGCAGATGTTTTTCAACCACCTGAAGATGGTTTCCAACATCATGAAGAAGATGCTTTCCAAGAACATGAAGAAGATGTGATAGAAGACATGGATAATAGCAGTGAAGATGAAAGTGAAGATGACAGTGAAGATGAAATTGAAATTAATGAACAATTCAAAGTATATTTTATAGAAACACAATTTCCTTTTGATGTAGTTGAAAGATTTATTTTTGAAGCACATAGATGGCTAAATTTAGGATTCAACATTATAATTGGTTCACCTATTGTCTACAATAACAGTAACTTCTTCCTTCTAACTCCAAATGATCGAGAACAAATTCTTACTTGGCAGGACGATGTGATGAGATCATACGAACTGAACATTGGTGTTGGGTACTTTGTTGCAAGAGTGGCTTAATAACCACATTACCCTTCCCCCACCTCCACCCTATCCCTTCCCAATCCTTATTCCTTCCCCCTCCCCATATTTAAAATTTATAAAAGTGGGGCTATGAACCTTCAGGTTTCTAGTCTGTACTCGCACTTTGTGCCGTCAAGTACATCTCTTGTATTTTTTTCTCTACCTTTTAAAATATTATTTGTTTGAAAAAATGCCTCCTAATGTGAATTACCATTTTAATTCTTCCGAAATTTCCGATGTTTTTGTACAACCTGAAGACATTTTAAATAATGGTAGTGAGAGTGAGAGTGAAGACGATGATGATTATAGTGTTGAACTTAGTGAAGAACGTAAAGTTATAGCAATTGATCCACAATTTCCATTTGATACAATAGAAAAGTTTATGGTTGAAGCTAATAAATGGTTAAATTTAGGATGTTATATACGAATTGACTCTTTTATATTGTATGGTGATAGTCATTCTTTACTTGTCACACCAAATGACAGAGACCGCATGTTGCAGTGGGCACAATCTATGATGGAGTGCTATGAACAAGGTGTGGACACTGGTGGCTATTTTCTTGCACAAGTAGTGTAATAACAAAAATTACCTTTCCCCCACCCTACACCCTATCCCTTCCCAATCCTTATTCCTTCCCCCTCCCCATTTTTAAAATTAATAAAAAGGCGGGCTATGAACCTCCATGTTTCTAGTCTGTACCTACACCTTGCGGCATGAAGATGCTTACCAGAATTGATGGTTTTATAGCCAATGATATTAATATATGGAGTTTGATAACAAACTTACGGATGAAAATTGAAGAAAAAATTATGGCAAACAATGAGCTAGGAGTTATAGTTTTTGTTTCATTAGTAGAACATTTTGAAATTTTGTATAGTATAAAAGTAACAATTAACAATATTAATGAACTATTTCCTTGGACAATTTTTATTCGCAATAAAGTTGAAGAGCAGAAAATTATAGTAGATGTGACAGCAATGAAATATAACCTAGATAGAGAAGAATAGATATAAACCCCCTCCTATTCCTTGGTTTTGCAAAAATAGTGGGGGTAGGAGTATATATAAGACTAAGTAAGCGATGCATAGTTTGTTATTTGAAGTAAAAGAAGTAGTAAAGAAACATGTTGTCTAGAGATACTCCATTTATTAATTATTCTCAAGTTAAAGATGTTTTTGAAAGCACAAATGAAATACAGGAAGAAAACATAGAGGAAAATTATGACGAAACTGATAATGATTCTATGATGGAAGAGGAAGAAATGGTACAGATTGAACAAGAACTATTTGAAGAAATGATAAACGATAGTGATGAAGATATAATTAAGGAAGCTATTGAAATATTTATATTGGATTCATCATTGGAATCACCCATATCACCTTTACTGTCTTCTGAATCTGAATCTGAATTGGACTAAGGTACTCCCACTATTTTGAAGAAGTAGTGGGGGGAAAATATCCCCACCACAAGTTAAAAGTTGGTGGGGGAATGTTTATAAATGTGTTAAATATTTGTGCAGGAGATCAGTCTTAAAGAGACTAGTGACCGAAGATGTTTCGTAAAATACCTTTTGATCCTTCATACTACAATCTGTTTGATATACATCGTTTTCCAGACATTGAGGAGAAATTGTACAAGAAATTTTGTTCTCTACTGGATAAACCACAAAAACTACCACCTAATACTTTTACCTACAAGCTACCCATCATGGACAAGGACGATGTAAGCAAAATACCATTAGTTCAAGTCAAATTTTTGGAAGAAAAAATTCTTGTTTGTGTGAGGGAAGTATTTCACAATGATTATTCAAAAAAATTGGCTTTCAACTTTATTCAAGAACATGCGGGATCTGAAAGAGAACAGTATCCAGAACCATATTACAAATATCTCTTTCAGAATGGAGCAAGTGTAACGGTAGAAGTAACCATTACATTAACATAACTCTCCCTACCACTGCCGTCTCCCCCACTACTGGCTTAAAGTTGGTGGGGAAATGTGGATAAATATGTTGATTATCTGTGTAGAAGTTCATTCTTTGAGAAATTGTTGATCAAAATGTTTCATCACGTACCTTGTGTTCCGACTTCTTCCTACAGGGAAAAACAAAGATTGAAAAAACAAGAAAAGGACAAACGAGACCGAGAAGATATGAAGATGGAATTTAATCGACTACAATTTCAAATACCTGGAATTGAAATTGGAGCTCCAAGATTGAAAACTATCCACTGGGCTGGAAGTTATATCAAATTTTTGAAAGTACAAGTTGAAGCAAGAGATCTAAAATTGAAAAGATTAGAAATGGAAAATCAAGAATTGAAGAAATTAATATCACACATGTCTGGTAATACAACAGTTCAAGAAGGTGAAGAAGAAGGAAAAGAAATTTTAGGAATCTAAATTATCAGCACCCCTTTAGAGAATAGGGAATAGATCACTTTGTGGTAATGTAATAACATGCCGCTTAGTGATCTATTCCCAGTTCTCGCTTAATATGCGATGACCTTGACCTATATAAAAGTAGTGGGGGTAAGAGCATATAAGGAGATAGTTATGGATATAACTTTCAGTACAAGTCTAACACTATGGACAGCTTGTTAGTTTTATGTTTACAACAAATTATTAATAATGGGTTTCTTTACCATTATATAATAAGATCAGATAAATCTAAAATACCTCAACCGATTCGTGAAATGCTCATGAAATTTAAGAAGGACAATAGTGGATTTGGTATTTATCTTGCTTTTATTTTTGAAGATGGAACAAAAATGTGTCATGATTGTGGAAAAGCATCTGTTTTAGTCTTTGAACAATTTGAAGACGATGGAGGTAAATTAGTTCACCTTGTAAAAGGCCAAGTGATGAAATTTGAAACAGTTAAGAAAAAATGTAACATTTGTGCACAAAATTTGTTTGAATTTATTAAGTATAGTGCATTGAAATCATAATACCCCTTCTACATATGAAGAAGGTGGGGGAAAGGAGTGGAGATTATAAAGTGGTGGGGGAACATGTATAAATGCAGGTTGTTTGAAGAGACTTTTAATATTGTTGCAGCATTTGTTGAAACAACATGCAGTTCGAAGTTTGCCATTTTAAAATTAAATATGAAGATTGGAGCTCTGTTGCAGGATTTGTCAAGTCTAAAGAAGATAATCAAAAGTTGCTAAATGTACATTGCTATATTCACAATGAAGAAAGTCATGACAAAATAATGGCATATTTAAACACACCTAATGTAACATCAGAAAGCTCTGCATTTATAAAATATTTAAAAGAAGAAGATTTGGATGTGACCCTAGAAGTTTGGTATCTAATTTAAATTATTGTGGTGGGGGAAATGTAGAAGTTATTGGTGGGGGAAATGAGATAAAACCAGCAAAATTGTAGAACAGAATTCACTCTATACAACGATGGAGCATCCTTCCACAACACCTGTATTGGCATCTGTAGATTGGCATCAAAATTATCAACCAAATACTTCAAGTTCAAATTGTTATGAAAATCATCAGCCTAGCACTTCAAATTCAAATTGGTATGAAAATCAGCTGCCTAGTACTTCAAGTTCAATTTGGTATGAAAATCAGCAACCGGCCACTTCAAGTATAAATTGTTATGGAAATCAGCAAACTACTACTTCAACACAAAATTTCTATGAAAATCAACAGCCGACAACATCAACTAATTTTTGTACATCAGTATTTAAAGTATCAAAACCCCATTCGGATTGTAATAAGTTAATATCAGCTCAATCAGGAAGAATCAGGAAAAACACATACATGAGAGAAAGGTGCAAGAAAGAAAGGATAGAATTTACAAAATTACAGTTAACAGTTCCCTCTATTAAAGTGGGATGTACTAGAATACAAACTTTGCAAGCAACCAATGCATATTTGTTGGAATTGTTAGAAAGAATTGAAAAGTTTGAGAAGAAGAATGAACATTGTAAAAAGTAAACACTCATTCCCCCCAAGAAAAACAAAAAAAAATAATAAAAATAGTAAAATGAAAAAAAAGTAGATGTAGAATAGAGAGCGAGGAATAGATCACTTTGTGGTAATGGACTAACATGCCACTTAGTGCTCTATTCCTCGTTCTCGCGTTATATTGGATGACCTTGACCTACATTAGTAGGGTGGGGGAAATTGAAAATGGTGGGGGAAAGTGTATAAAGGAGAAGCCTACTATAGAGGAATCACTCTGAAAGTAAACTTGTCAGAAGTATGGACTTGACCACAAGCAAAGAAGAAGATAGAAAACAAAGATTTCGAGAAATGGCTAAAGTAAGAGAGTCAAGAATAAGGTTGAGATTTTACAAACTACAGAGATTGATTCCTGGTGTTAAGTTAGGAGAAATAAGATCAAGAACGGTAGACATGGCGGCTGATTACATCAGTTACTTACAATCGGAATTAATGATAAAGGAAGCAAGAATAGAAGAGCTGGAGCACAAGATAAAACAACATATTGAAACATCGAACAGTGAACCTATAAATTGTGTAATAAAAGAAGAAGATGTAAAAGACTTAAATTAAACAAAACAAAAAAAATGAACTTGGACTTTGGTTATTGATTGGACACTTCTTAGAGAATGGGGAATAGATCACTTTGTAGTAATGAATCATCATGCTGCTTAGTGATCTATTCCCAGTTCTCGCTTACTCAAAAATGACCTTGACATACTTAGCAAAATATCATATAAGCCGGATCAAAAAACAGTTATTCCTCATTTACTGGAAATGGCTCCTGTGGACAACACCGATTATCCAAGGAAATCTATGATTGAAATATTGTATAAAATTCAATTAGAGGATTTAAATATGGAAGAAGATGAAAATAATAGCGAAACTTCAGAAGTAGAAACTATAAATGATATGGATGTGGATGTAACAACATCAGAAGAAGAAAATGCCAATGATGTGGAGAATGAAAATTTGGATATGGATGTAGTAATATCAGAGTCTTCGTCATCATTTGAATATGAAGAAATACATATTGAAACTCCAATTCATATAGAGAATACTAATGAAGAATCTGTTAGTAGAAGATTAATATTTTGTCCAAGACGTTTGTTTTCTTCTGAAAGTGAAGAAGAAGAAGATGAAATAGTAGTGGGGGAACTATTATAAAAGAAGGAAAGGGAGAGCTCATTTCATTTCTTGGCGAAATTTTGAAGAGTGAACACCACCAAACATGTATCATTGCGATAAATGTTTGGAATCGTTTAATGATGATATTCTGTTAGAAATACATAAGGAACTAATTCACAACAACATAGAAGAACAAGAAGAACAAGAAGAACAAAATGAAATAACAGCAAGACCTACAACAACTTTACCAAATTTACAAGTATCAGCTTTACCCGGAAAGGTAGTAATGCATCATAAGATTCAAAATGAAGATTTAAACTTAGAAGAATTTATTAGAGAAGCAAAACCAATCATCAGTAGAACTTTAAAAGAAGAATTAAAAAGATTAAATTTTCTCAAATTTGGATTACTACTAGAAGCTATGTTTATAAATGTACAAGAAGAATTATCACCAAGAGGATTTATAACTAAAAATCAAACTATCATAGGAAGTTCAGACATTGATTCAATAGTTGAAAAATGTATAGAAGAAATATTAACTAAAATTCAGGAACATGAAGGACGAGGATCAGGGTGGAGTCTTATAAGTATTGAAGGATTAAATATAAGAGTTCATAAACATGGATATGGACTAATGGGATCTAGTTATATTCGTTTACCAAAAATAATTGAGGATACAAGATCATGTGTTAATGTGAAAAATCAAGATAACGAATGTTTTAGATATGCGATGACATGTAAATTTGTACCAAATCATTGTAATGAACCAAACCAGCACTATGAAAATCAAAGATATAGATATAACTTTCAAGGAATTAGTTATCCTGTATCACTAAAAGATATATCAAAATTTGAGAAGAAAAATCCCGGCACATCTATTAATGTTTTTGGATTAGATAGTTCAAATAAAGTTTATCCTTTACGTATTGCTAAAGAAGAGCTAGCAGATCATACAGATTTACTACTACTAACACAAGGAGATGTATCTCATTATGTGTATATAAAGAAATTTGACTCTCTTGTTAATAAACAACTTTCAAAAAATCGAAACAAAAAGCTGATCTGCAAAAGATGTTTTAATTTCCAACGAGAAGGAAGACAAGGAATGGAATGGTTACAAGAGCACAAAAGATTATGTAACAATAATTATAAAGCAAAAATTATTTTACCTTCAGAAAGCAGAGCATTTGTTACATTTCAAAAAGTTCATCATCAATATCGTATCCCTATAGTTGTATATGCGGATTTTGAATCAACACTAATTTCTATAGAAGATGAAAATTGTGAAGCTAGAAAAAGTGTCAAATATCAAATGCATAAACCAAATAGTTTTTGTTTAATGGTTAAATCAACATTATCAGAAGAACATTTAAACCAATATGGATTAACTTCAGAACCTCTAGTATATCGTGGTGAAAATGTGGAAACAATATTTCTTGACCATTTATATTTAATAGCTGAAAATGTACAAAGATTATATACAAATATCATACCAATGAAACCGATGGAGGAAGAAGAGGAAATTCAACATGAAAATGCAACTCATTGTTTCTTATGTAAAAATGAATTTACCATTGACAATTATAAAGTTAAAGATCATGACCACCTTACAGGTTATTACAGGGGTGCTGCTTGTAATAAATGTAATTTGAGCTATCGTTTACCACTATTTATTCCTGTGGTTCTGCATAACCTCAGTGGGTATGATGCTCATTTTATAATACCTGAATTAGGAAGAGACGATGGTTCAATAGATGTGTTGGCTGAAACTTCAGAAAAATTTATAAGTTTCTCTAAAACAGTTGGAAATGTCAAATTAAGATTCTTAGACTCCTACCGATTTATGCCGTCGAGTTTGTCTAAACTTTCTGAAAATTTAAGGAAACAAGATTTTATTGAAACAAAGAAGAATGTAAGTAATGACAAACTGGATCTCGTACTTCGGAAAGGTGTTTTCCCATATGATTATATAGACAGTTTAGAAAAGTTTAATGAAACATCACTTCCGCCAAAAGAAGAATTTAAAAGTAAACTATATAACATGGACATATCTCAAGAGGATTATGATCATGCATGTAAAGTATGGAATGAATTAGGATTTACAACATTGGGAGAATATTCAGATTTTTATGTTAAATTAGATGTAACTTTATTATGTGATATAATGGAAGAATTTAGAAATACATGTTTTGCAGCATATGGATTGGACCCTCTTCATTCATACACTTCACCTGGACTAGCATGGCAAGCCATGTTGAAAGAAACAAATTGTAAATTACAACTTCTTACTGATATAGATATGGTTTTAATGTTAGAATCAGGAGTTCGAGGGGGATTGACACAAAGTGTAACCAGACATGTTAAGGCTAATAATAAGTATCTGCCCGATTATGATGCATCAAAACCAACAACATTCCTAGGTTATTTTGATGCAAATAACTTATACGGATGGGCAATGTCAAATCCCCTTCCATATGATAATTTTAAATGGATAGATCCAGAATCAATTGGAAACATAATGGATATACCAAAGCATGGTGAAACTGGTTACATTTTTGACGTCGATTTTGAATATCCTGAACATCTTCATGATCATCATTACGATTTACCACTTCTTCCAAAGACTGAAATTTCCCCTACTGGAAGATGGCCAAAATTATTAATGACTTTAAACAATAAGTCTAGGTATGTTGGACATTATTGGATGATACAACAAGCTTTAGACTTGGGATTAAAAATTACAAAAATTAATCGAATACTACAATTCTCTCAATCTTGTTGGCTGAAACCGTACATCGACAACAACACAAGAAGAAGAGCTGCTGCTACATCAAGTTTTCAAAAAGATTTCTTCAAACTGATGAACAATGCAATATTTGGCAAGACTTTAGAAAACAAAAGGAAACATAAGGATATTAAATTAGTAACTGATCCAGTAAAATTACAGAAATTAGTGCAACAACCAAACTTTGGTTCATCTGTAATTATAAATGAAAATCTTGTCGTTATTTCTATGAACAAAAAATCAGTTGTATTGGATCGTCCTTTATATCTTGGAATGTCAATATTGGATATTTCTAAAACACACATGTACGAGTTTCATTATAAGAAGATGGTTAATTATTATGGAAGAGATAACATTGGTATTGCATATATGGATACGGATGCACTTATTTACTGGATTAAAACAAATGACATGTATGAGGATTTACGGACCTTTGTATATAAAGATGATTTTGATTTTTCCGATTATCCTAAGGACCATCCAAATTACGACTATGACAAAAACAAAAAAGTATTGGGAAAATTTAAAGATGAAACAAATGGTGTGCCGATGATGGAAATTGTAGCATTAATGTCTAAACTGTATTCATTTCAACTGTACATAAATGAAAGGAACGAATATCAAGTCACAAAGAAAGCTAAAGGAATAAAGACATCTTTCCTAAAGAAGAACGTACAGTTTCAACATTATAAAAGATGTTTGTTTGAAAATGTTGAAACAACTGCAACATTTAACACTATTAGAAGTTATAACCACCAACTTTTTAGTGTCAAACAAACAAAGTGGGCATTAAGCTACAAAGACGACAAGCGACATATTTTAGAAGATAAAATTAATACTCTACCATTTGGCCACTATTCCTTAAACCCTATCGACCAGTAAACCTATTCTTCGTCCTTTACCTTCTTCCTTTTTCCTTTCCGTAAAAAAGAGGGAACATGGCAAGCCCAATGCCATGTTCCCTCTTTTTTACACTAATATAAAATGACCTTGATCCATATTTCAACTATATATATAAGAGAATAAACCATTGTATGGATCAGTATTTCTACAAACGGTGTACAAGCAACACTTTAAGATGGAAAGTGTAAAGGATAAGATTGTAAATGAACTACATAAACCAGCAAGAAGAAGATTTCCAAGAAGAAGTACAATCATTAAAGGAATGAATGATCTTTACCAAGCTGATCTCATTGAAATGATACCACACAGTAAAGTAAACAAAGGATTTAAATATATTTTAACAATTATAGACTGTTTTACTAAAATAGCTGATGCTTTACCGTTGAAGGACAAGACTGGTAAAAGTGTTATCAAAGCTATGGAAACAACAATACAAAGAAATAAATTTAAAATTAAACATTTACAAACGGATGATGGAAAAGAATATTTTAATAAAGATTTTGGAGCTTTGATGAAAAAATATAAAATAAATCATTATTCTACAAATTCTGAAGTTAAAGCTTCAATAATTGAAAGATTCAATAGAACATTAAAAGGAGCAATGTATAAACAATTTTCAAAACGAGGATCATATGTGTGGTATGACATATTACCACAACTTATAAAAGAATATAACAACAAATATCATCGTACCATCGGAATGAAACCTATCCAAGTAAACAGTGCTAATGCTAAAATTGTATTACAACGCATCAAAAATAATACAACACCAAAAATAGAAAAGTTACAACCAAAAAAGTTTAAGGTTAATGATAAAGTTCGTATAAGCAAATACAAAGGTGTATTTAGTAAAAGATATCTGCCAAATTGGACTAATGAAGTATTTACAATTTATAAAGTGCAACCAACTATACCTGAAACTTACATTTTAAAGGATAATAAGGGTGAATTACTTCAAGGTGGATTCTATGGACATGAGTTGTTAAAATCAACAGTTGGTGATGTATATCTTGTTGAAAAAATTTTACAAAGGAAAAAGGATATGGTTAAAGTTAGGTGGTTAGGATTTGATAAAAGTGAAGACTCTTGGATTCCTTCAAAAGACTTGGTATAGTTATTTAATAGCTCATTATGTGTTTAACCTTTAAACAAGATGGAGATTGTACAACAAAAAGATCGATTTAATATTAATAATATTGATGAATTGACGGTTGACAATAATAAGTTAAATCATAGTAAACATGGTGAATTATTACCAAATACGATAAGATGTTTAATAACTGGTCCTTCAAATTGTGGAAAAACTAATGTTGTCTTTAACCTTATAACTAATCCTAAAGGTTTACGCTTCAACAATATATATATTTTTTCAAAATCATTGCAACAACCAAAATATCAATTATTAGATAAAATACTTGCAAATGTACCTGAAGTGAATTTCTACAAGTTTAATGCTAGTGAAACAATCATGCAACCAAATGAAGCAAAACCATTTTCCATTTTTATATTTGACGATGTTTCTTGTGAAAATCACGATACTATAAGAAACTATTTTGCTATGGGAAGACATCATAATATTGATAGCATTTATATTGGTCAAACATACAGTAAAATTCCAAAACAGCTTATAAGAGACAATGCAAATATGTTGATCATCTTTAAGCAAGATGAGACAAATTTAAAGCATATATATAATGATCATGTTAATGCGGATATGCCATTTGACAAATTTAAAGAAATGTGTGGTAAAGCATGGAATGAAAAATATGGATTTCTCGTTATTATGAAAGAAGAAGATATTAAAAATGGTAGATATCGTATAGGGTTGGATAAATTTGTATTTATGCGTTGAACTACCGATGCTACATCTAGTTACACGTTGAACTTCACAGTGTAAACATGGTGAATCAAGAAAAACTATTAAAAGAAATAAAATCACTCAGTGATTCTATTAGGATAAAGAATCGTGCATTAAGGATGGGTTTAAGTGAAAGAGAAGAATTTTTAGAGAATACATTTAAACCTATCACGGAACCTTTAAAACAAATATCAGAAACTATTGGTAAACCTCGTTATGAAGGAGATGTTTTACTACCGGTTTCTAAACAAGAAGTACAAGCATTAAAAAAAGAAGATGATGATGATTCATATACAAGTGCTAGTGAGCAAGAAGAAACAAAAGAAGAAGAATCAATTGTTGAAAAGGAAGAACAGCCAATACCTGAAGCAGAACAATCTATTCCAAATTTAACTCAATTGAGTAGTGATATATTACAACATGGACCTCTTGGACGAAAATATATAATGAAAATGCTACATGACATGAAATCAAATCCAAATTTAAGTAAATCACATGTATATGGAGCAAGAATCGATGGAAATGAATTGAAAATTGGTAACTCTGAGCTTGAAGTAACTCAAGACGATTATATCATTATTGGTGATCATAGATATAAAGGAACAAAAGGATTATATGAATTAATTTTTAAAAATATACCAATAAAATATTCTGCAAAAGATTTAAATACTTTTAAAGAAATTTTACAAAATACTAACGCTCATAAAAGAAACTACTCAAAGGATGCAATGATTAATCGTTCACGTGCAACAAAATATAATATTGTTATAAAAAAATTGTTTCCCCCACGAAAATTACCAACATTACGTACCACACCGGCTGTGAGACAACCATTAAAAAGAAAATCTTTATCACTTATGGATTTATCACTTCTTGAACAACATGGTAAAAAGAGTAAAGGAGATACTTCAACATCTGGTAAAGGATTAATGAAAAATCTATACAATACAAATGTTATCTACTACAACGACATCAATAAATTAGTTGACAGAATGAGACTATTGCATGAAGCTATGGAAGCCGGTCATACTGGTTTAAATAATGAATGGGTGGCTCTAGTTGATGAACTTAAAAATCGCGGCATAGTTGTATAATTGTCCGCGAATATAAAGAAGTTGCAAGTGTAAGATGTATCAGTTCTAACATGAGCGTCGACAAGTTCGGACGCTACTCCGCATTAGGAGTGCAAGTTGGAGAAGACAGAAAAAGAAGCGGATTACCGCAAACACCTGGAGGTGACTATAACATAAATAATAAACGACTAAAATTAGTTAAAGATCCAGAAGAAGATACCGATGGAGCAAATTTAAAGACAGTAAAAGAAGCTACTTCAACATCATTGAAATTACATAAGAATACTTATGATGTTAAATCACATAGATTAATTAATGTTGGTAAACCAACTGAAGATTCTGATGCAATTACTAAAGAATACTTATTATCTGAACTTTCAAATACTTTAAAATTGCAATGGGGTAACAACTTAAAAGATGGACAAACATATGATGCTGGAAATTATAGAATAACCAATGTGGGAAATCCCAAAAATAATAAGGATTCAGTTAATAAAGAATATTTACATTCTATAATACCGGAAAAAACTGAACATGGATTTTCTTTTTATAAATTTATTATAAATGACATTGGATACCCAAAGGAAGACGGTGATGCTGTAAACCTAAAATACATCAAGGACAACTGTATTTTACAAGATGTTAATGGAATCGATTGTCATGGTAAAACATTGACGAATGTAAAGTTTGGTTCTCAACCAAAAGATGCTGTTACTATGGAACAATTATCTAAAGAATTAAAAAAGGAAACATCGAATTTTGTAAAACATGAAGATGCCGTGCTAAAGCGAGGAAATACATTCATACATGGAAATGAAAAGTTTAATTTAATGCAAGAAAGTAATAATGAATGGGATGCGGGAGGTAAAAAAATAACACACGTAAGACTTGGTGAAAAAAGTTCGGATGTACCTATAATGGCACAAACATTAATTGCGAAAGGTCCTTTATTAGGTACATACGAAGGTCATAATAGAAGAATAAAAAATATTATTCCTGGTTATGAAGAAGATGATTGTGTCACAGTGAAACAAACAATAATTTGGGATAAACGCAATGGAACTAAATTTGATGCTAAGATGAAGAAAATAATTAATGTTTCACCAGGTGAAGTTTTCAATGATGCTGCTACTATTGGACAAGTCATAACAACATCAAAAAGTGATTCGACCGCTTACACATGTAATGATAAACGTATTATGCAGTTACAAGATCCTCAACATCCAAAAGATGCTGTAAATTTAGATTGTTTAATAAGAATAGTAGGAAATTTACTTATTGATACCCACAATCATATAGCTAGTACAACGAGTCATGTGATAATTCAACCCGATGAACGGGAAGCTTGGATTAAAAATAGAATTATAAATCAATATATAATTAATTTGAATAACTAAGTGTTTAAATATAAAAAATTATACATAACTTATTCATTTATGTAATGTATCTTGTGGAGTAAACACACCAGTTTATATAAGACTACATAATGAAGGCCGTATCACTCAGTCATCATCAAGACAGCAACAAGAGAGGACGTGGTATAACTTCAACTGCGTTATCCCTGCTTAGACGGATACCTATTGGTGCTGTTGTAAATCGAGCAATAGACGCTTTACCATACGAATTACATATTCCTGGAGGTTATCAATATTGTGGACCTGGAACTAAGTTGGCAAAACGTTTAGCAAGAGGAGATCCTGGAATTAATAAATTAGATCAAGCTTGCAAACAACACGATATAGCATATTCAAAGTTTAAAGATTCAACAAATAGATCAATAGCAGATAAAATTCTAGCAGAAAAAGCTTGGCAAAGAGTAAAATCAAGTGACGCAAGTATTGCAGAAAAAGCAGCGGCTTGGGCAGTAACAACAGCCATGAAGACAAAAGCTAAGTTTGGTGGTGGAAGACGACGTCGCAGAGGAAGACCTGCAAAAAGAAGAGCTCCCAAAAAAGGTGGAAATATTAGAAAGAGACGTCGTAGAACTCGTAAAGCAAAAGTAAAAAAGGCTTCTGTTTGGTCAATGGTAAAAAACGGAGCAGGTTTATACCTAAGACCGTACCGTGTGTACTAAATAAAAAAAATCAATTGATAATTCCAAATAAAGCCTTAACTAATCATCAGTTAAATGATTATGTAAAATGTTTGAAAATACCATTCTTTCGAGGAGTTTTTATGAAAGATGCATTACCAACTAAAATATGGAAAAATGAAACTGGAATAGTAAATTTGGATTCCACCTATGGTCCAGGCACTCATTGGGTATGCTATAAAAAGCTCGGAAAAACCATTTACTACTTTGACAGTTTTGGCAATCTACCACCGCCTAAAGAACTTCAACATTATTTTCAAAACTCCAAAAACATTTTTTACAATTACAAAAGAGAACAACCTAACAATACTGAAATATGTGGACATTTATGTTTGGAGTTTCTAGCGAAAAGTGTCAGTCACCTTTAAGATGTCATCGTATACAGTGTCACTGAGTGGAAATTCATCCACATTAAAAAGTACTCTATTCCCAGCATTGCGTTTATCCAAGGAAAGATTATGGGAAGCGGCATTACTTGATTTGACTACCTACAATTCAATTCCTAATGTTACAGAAGGAAAAAACAATTTACTACATTATTATGAAACTAAGGATGCTGCAGGAAAATACTCAGAATTGAAAATAATTACATTTCCTACTGGAGCTTATGAAATTGATGATATAAACCAATTATTGCAGAAAAAACTCGGAGAAGATAATATCACAATCAAAGGAAATAATAATACTTTAAAAGCAGAAATAACTTCAAAATATTATATAGATGTCGGAATGAAAAACTCTATTGGCAGTTTACTTGGATTTACAGATACAAAAAAGAAAATCTTAACTCCTGGAACTACTCATTCAGGTAATAAAACTGTTACAATATTAAAAGTAAATAGTATTGATGTAACATGTAATATTATACATGGATCATATAGAGAAGGACTAAATCAGCATATCTTACATACATTTTATCCAACAGTTGCTCCAGGTTTTAAAATTGTTGAGAAGCCACAAAACTTGATATACCTACCGTTAAACACCAGTTTCATTTCAGACATCGTACTGAACATATTGGATCAAGACGGTCATAGTGTTGACTTTAGAGGAGAAACAATTACTATACGAATACACATCAGAGCAGCGACATAAAAATCAACATGGGATTATCATTTAAACCACAACGGAAGAGTCGGGAGCTCAGTAGCTCCTCGACATTGGAAGAGTTAACATCAGACAACATTCGTTTTCTACAAAAGATTGGATTGAAACTTAACAACGATGGATATCCTGGATATATCTCAAGGACCGACATTCGACGAAACACTATGGGAGAAGGAATATCACACACACAACCCTTACACTTTATCAAAATTAAACAATAATGATGAAATAAGAATTCCCATTCAACAACAAGATATTTACACATTACCATGTGAAAGTTATTTGTACATCGAAGGAAGGGTATTAAAATTGGATGGAAAAACTGCTTCAACAGTTCCTTTTATAAATAACCCAATGGCATATCTTTTTGATGAAATAAGATATGAGATATCAGGGGTGACAGTTGATTCAACAAAAAAGGTTGGTAAAACAACTACATTAAAAGGATTAACATCATTAACACCACATGAGAAGAATTCAATAGTCACCGCCGGATGGGTTGCTCCCGATAAAGACACTATAACACCTGCTTCCAACGGTCATTTTGATTTTCATGTACCTTTACGATTGCTTTTAGGATTTGCTGAAGATTACAAAAGGGTTATAATAAATGTTAAACAAGAATTAGTATTACTCAGATCTTCAACTAATAAGGACTTAATACTTGCAGACCCTGCAACTACGGAAGATAAACTGGAATGGCAACTACAATTGGATAAAGTTGTTTGGAGAGTACCTCATGTAAAATTGGCTGATGAACATAGAATCGTATTGTTAAGAAAGTTAAAATCTGACCGTGACATTGTAATGCCATTCCGAAGTTGGGAATTTCATGAATACCCTACATTACCTCAAACAGAACGACAAACATGGACCGTCAAAACATCAACTTACTTGGAACGTGCAAGGTACATAATACTCGGTTTTCAAACTAAGCGAAAAGATGTTATTACTGCAAATGCTGGTCAATTTGATCACTGTAAAATAAAGAATTGTAAAGTTTTCTTAAACTCTCAATTCTTTCCATATGACAATTTAAATGTCATGTTTAGCAAAAAACGTTTTTCCATTTTATATGATATGTATGCAAGATTTCAATCATCATATTATGGAAAGACTAATACACCACTATTATCACCTGATCAGTATTATTCCAAAGCTCCAATAATTGTAATCGATTGTTCAAAACAAAATGAATCAGTAAAATCATCAAGTGTGGATATAAAAATTGAAATGGAATTTGAAGAACCAGTAGCGGATGGAACTTCAGCATACTGTCTAATTCTACATGATAAAATAGTTACTTACACACCACTGACCGGAATAGTGAAAAATGTACTTTAAAATATTAGTACAACTACTGCAAAATATTGAGGTTAGAATTATCTTCCTCAATTTTTAAGGTTATAATTTTGTTTATAAAACACAAGTTGAAAATAAACAATTATGTAATTGTATAAATTTCAAGAATTTTACAAAAAATATAAAAGCAGGAAATTAACTAGTAGAAACTTCATTCTATCTTCAACCGTCGTATGGGAAACATCGTTCGCAAGATGAATTCTACTAACGGAGAAGAAAATACACCTCTAATGGATGAAAATAGTTCTGATATAGAAAAGCAAGTTGAACAAGAAATGGATGAATTCCTCAAGTTTAACAAACATAAGAAGAAAGAAGAAGAAGGAGAAGATGAAAAAGAAGTAAAAAGAAAAAAGGTTGAAGTTAACATTACAACAAATATTTTAACAGAAGTATTTCTTCGAATTTTCTACCCTATTTCTTCATGCATGACAAAAAGTATATCTGTTGGAATTGTAAAATCATTGGAATATTCACCAATTGTTATGTTAAATCAAGGAAGTAAAATGGTTATCTTTACTGAAACTTCTTGGGATTCTCTAATGAAACATTTACATCTTTTGGAATGTTATTTAACTAACAACACATTTGGAAAAAGAACAAGATTAAGTTTATTAGAATCAAATATTGAAGTTGATATAATCAAACATCGTGGGGGACAAGTTGTTCGCTTCAAAGATTTAACTAGACATGATGTAAAATTACATTTCACTAAAGAAGAATTTTACACTTTAAGTTGTACTACCGGTCCTGTCACTAGATACTTAAAACAACTAGTATTTTCAAGTACAATAATTAAAGATTATCTAATCGATACATTGGACAGACAACCATTCATTCCAATTTTATATGGTCCTGTGGATACTTCAATTTTTAATCGAATACCTCAAGAAGTGGATATGTGGAGACAATTAAACAACTATCACACCAATTTTAATATAAACGAAGAAGCACAAGAAATAAAAGAAGAACAATCGTGTTTGTAATAACAGTCAGTTGTGGATGAGACTTCATCATGAACAAACGGGTTTCGTTTTCTACTGCATCACAGTTAATGGAAGTTAAAAGAGGTATAATTGAATTTCAAGCTTTTCGAGGGAATGATGGAAATTTCATTATTAAAGAATTAGTAATTTTGGATATGAACACATCTGTAATTTATCATTACTTGTTCAAACCTCCATTTCCATTCAATAAACTAACAACTAAAGCGAAAGTTACAAACAAATGGTTAAACAAACATTTTCACAACTTAAAATGGGATGAAGGTTTTATTCATTATAACATGATGCCGCATATTATGAATCATTATTGTAAAGAGTTTAAAACTATCTACACAAGAGGATTGGAAAAAGCAAATTGGATACAATCATTTACAAGCAATCAAGTGATAAATGCAATAATAGATAGAGATTGCCAATGCTACTTTAATGAACTTTGTATTTCATCAAAAAGTTTTAAACATCGAAGGTCACAGTGTGCTTTGAAGAATGCCTACCGCTTGAATAATTTCCTTCAACAAAGTGGTGGGGGTAGCATCAGTGGTGGGGGTAGTGTCAGTGGTGGGGGTAGTCTCGATAATAAAAGTGAGAGCGCTACCATGACACAGCATGAGTATTACTCGAACCTCCGAAGAGACAACATCTCCAACGGATATTCTTATTAACAAGAAGATTAGCATCAGCAAAAACATTAAGATGGCATCAAACAACTTACTTCAAAATTTAGTTGAACAATTCAACGCTCATTCAAAATCAACAATCCTACCTACAAAGAAATGTTCCGAGCTGAAAGAAAAAAAACACTACATCATTCATACAATAAAGAAGATGGAAACTTCAGTAGGTGATGCTATAAATTGCACATTAAGCGAGGCACCTTATACAATTGGTGATGAAGCAAAATTTCAAATCTTCCTACCAAAGCGCTTCGTACAACTACTACAAAATGAAGATCTTCGTATAATTCAACCCGGCGCACTCTATTTGGTATCACATGGACCAAGTGGAAACAACTCTACTGAACTTACAATTCATGTAACACCTACTACTGATTAGTTTCTACATAAGATTGTAAATATTTCTTTGTATTTGTTTCTCAATAAATATGATATAAACCTAAAAAAAAAAAAAATAAAAAAAGCAACATATTGTAATGTGTTTGTACATTACAATATGTTGCTTTTTTTAAAAATTCCATGGGATGACCTTGACCCAATTTTGTGTGATAATAAAAGTGAAAATCAACTTGTTAAATTCATCAGTCTACGACTACCTTTCGTACCGTACACATCTCACTCTCTATCACTAAATACAAAACTTCGACATGTCCCTAAAGGTTAAGTGTGCATCTTATGATACCAACACCATAACTACTTTTGAACAACTTGAAGATTTAACTAACGAAATGCGAGTTTTACTTACCGGTGGTTATCACTTAACTGTTGATGTTAGTGCTACTAATACAAGGATGTTCCCTAAAACAAAATATTGCGATGATGAAATATTTTTTTCTACACAACCTACAACTTCTTCATCGCCAGCTGGTCAACATAACGTCAAGTTCCAGAAGTATTACCAATGTTGAATAACTTTTAATAAATAAAATTACAACTAAGGAATCACGTGATCAATGTCAATTTCATAAAAAGGATGTAACAATTTGATAAATAATCATTCGCGTCTCAGCTCTCGCCACAACAAGATCTATTCTACAAAATGTTATACAGAATGATGATTGAACTTGATGGGAAAATCTATGGAAAGGATTATAACACTGTTGAACAAATGACTCAAGATTTAGATGTATTAACTAAAGAAGGATATCAAGCTAAATTAATTTTAAAATTTCCTGAAGTACATCCACTATCAACAGAAGAACTTATTGCTATGGCTAAGGCAGAGAGAGAAAAAAAGTCTGAAGAAAACAAACAGAAACAAACTTCCTAAATTTCAATAATCCTTACACTTGTAAGGTATAATTTTTTAAAACTCCATTTGGATGACCTTGAAATTACCCCTACCACTTTTCATAGTACATAAAACTCGCTATTCATCACTATACAATCTTATTCTTTCACTAGACTCCGCAGCGTCAACATGGAAGAGCAAAAATACAAGTACAAACCTCGTTACTGTTGTGAACAACAGTGTACAGATTTAGGACCAATGATGGTGGATGGGTTAGCTTGTACTAAATGTGAATTCTTCGGATCTTGTTATTGCAAATGCAAAACAAAACAACTACCACCACCGGAATTGCGAACTTTCAAATTTTACAAATCAAGATATTTTCATACATGTTGTCCTCAAAGATGTTTCAAATTTCACCCTCTAGATCTTGCTCATTGTCAACGCACCAATTCTCATCAAGATGATTTTTGTACACATATGATAAAAAGATGTAAATACAGGTCAGATTGGTATTCCGATCCTGTAGAACCATCAAATGTGTAATTTCAGTTTTACACTCTTTTTTAAAACTTCATTTGGATGACCTTGAGATTTCCCCCACCACTAGTTCTAATTTTTATATAATATTAAATCATTCCACTTCCAACACTCTAACTAACAACATGGAAGGAAAATTTATCAAGTTTGAACATATAATAACTGACAGGGAGGAGATGGAAGAATTGTTTCAAAACTTACTTTCTGTCATTGACGAATATCCTATAAGATGGTTTAGAATTGTAGTTCAATATTTAAATCCTGGTGAATTGTTTTCTTCATCGAGTGAAGAGGATGAAACAACTACTTCGGTTCAAATAATTGAATTAAAAGACGAAGAAGAAGAACTAAACGTTTTATTCAATCATAAGCTCAAGGTCCCCTATATAGAAGCCCCCTCCCTAGAAAGCCCCCCTCCCTAGACACCTGCTCAAGGTCGCCATTATATAAGCCCCCTTCCCTAGGCACTAATCCTCATTCGATTGCCAACTCTCTAACGATGAACACCTCTCCATTGGCACGAATGAATGCTAGTTTTCAAATAAACTCAAAAGATGATTTACAAGAAATATTTAATGCTTTAAATGAAATTATAGATAAATTTAACGCTATTACAATGAATTTGGAAATAACTTACGCTTGTCCTATTTGTAATAATGTTGAAAGTTCTGATGAAGACAGTTTACTAAATACTACTCCTCTTACCCCTCTACAGTCGGACACAACTTCTGAGGCAAATGATGAGCAGCATCTTTCCCCCACCACTTCTATGTAACAACGCTCTTTCCCCCCACCACTTCTTTATTTAAAAGACATTTCCCTCTTTTAACTCTCATTCCATCCTCGCCTCTTCAACTATCAACATCGCTTCTTTCAAAATTTCAAAAAACACAAACATGATGGATATGATGGATGAAGTTCCATTTGTAACAAGTATGGAAGAGGATAAATTGAAATTGGAAATCAAACGATTGGAAATGGAACGGGAAAACCAACTCGAGATGTTAAATTTGTTCAAACTTTTCAAATACATCATCTGGGGACTCTGCGTTTACCTTCTCATCGTCGTCGGTGTTTGTGTTTACAACTCTGTAGTTCATAACAAAACTTCAACCTGTTTAAACACTGCTGTCACACATTGATTGTATGTTTTTCACAAATAAAATTCACAAACCTAATTCTATACCTATCCCGCTATCACCGGAGTTAGTTCCACTCTCCGAACTATTACTCCGGTGGTAGCGGGATAGGGTTTTTTAAAACTTACTCTGGATGACCTTGACATACTTTCCATAACCCAATTGTCAAGTTGAATTTCAAATTTCAAATAACATCTCCTACCCCACCGGAAGCTATATCGCATGGCATATGGCGGCAGCGACTGATTTGGCAGCTGGCCGATGGCAGCTGGCCGGCAGCGGCTGGCAATTGGCACGACTTCCGTTTTGAAAGTAACCAAACCCCACTACTATATCTTGGAAGCATTTGATGTTGCGAGCTTGTTGGATATTAATATAACGTCGTTGGAGTATTTATTATTTAGAAAAATACTTGCTTGTGTAGAGTTTATTTTCTTATAAAGAAAATAAATTTACGGAATAAAACCTTTTGGGCTCGGTTTTCGGTCAATATCTTTTTAGAAAAGAAAATTGATGTTTCTCCACGCATTCAGCCATGTCATCTCGACAAATATTGGGCTTCCCGCCAACAACGAAAATCTCGCCCCGTAATACGACCACACTCCCCACCTAGCGTCAACACGTCTAGGAAAACGCTCTCGTTGATACGTTCTGATGGTAAAAATACGAACAGTAATTAAATCCTGTACCAACGAAAGGTCAGTTTCTATTATGATTGCGGCGGTAATTTTAAAAGCAAAAACTAAACAGTATCCGTAAAAATAACATAACAAAATTCATATTTATAAAATGTAAGGAAAAATGAAGTATGAAAGAATTTTTTATGTTCGTTAACCTTTTAAGCATGTTAGTCCAGTCATATTAGCGAAATTACCTAAAAAAAACTCTTATAAGTGTAAAACTTGGTACGTTTACTGAATTTTACCTCCGGAATAACATACTTAAAGTCCTCAAAAAATAAACTTGTGCTATGGCCACCATTTTGTAAAATGGCGCCCAAAAACCAGTTTTTCTCCGATTACTCAAAAAATATTCATCCTATAAAAAACATTAAATGTACAAAATGTTCGCCAGAAAAGGTTCTACAACTTTTGTCCTTAGCAATATTTCGCTATACTTAACCGTTTAGCCATAAAACGCAATATTTAGAAAATATATGTGAAAATCGTTAAAAAAACATTAATTGCCATTTAAAATGTTTAAAATGAATAATGTTGACATTTGTTTTATTATTTTTATAAAAAAAATTGAAATGTTCTGAACAGTTTCATACCAGTAACATAACTTTTACCTTTCCATTTATATTGTCTGTGATATTTTTAAATGTCGTTGATGGACTACCATAATAATCTCCTACTGTGTTTAGTATCCATGGTTAGTTTTATGGATTTTTTCTTTTTGTTATTTATGTTGGTACCCAGAGGAGAACTTCAGTCTGACGATGAATGAGGTTGGAGCAATTATGTAACAGTATACAATAATAATCATTTGAATCAAAAAATAAGTAATTGTATTAATGGGGTTTGTTTTTTTTACATACAATACTATTAACATATATCAACTTATTTATTTTTAATGTCTTAATCCTTAGGTAAAATTCAATATCCATTTACTAAGATAACTGCCTACTAAGATAGGTGTTTTTGCGAGGGCTTTTGTTATGTTATTCCAGTAAATAAAAAACATAGTTACCAAATCCCATCCTTGTACCATAATGAACTCAGTATGGGATTATTATGGTAGTATATCAACGAAACCATCAGCAGCGTAACATTAAAAAATTCACAAAAATATATAAATGGAAAGGTAAAAGCTATGAACATTCCAAGTTTTAAATAAAAAAGTAAAATAAATGTTAAAATACTTTATTCAAACATTGTTAATAGCAAATCAGGTTTTTTAATGAATTTTCAAATTTATTTTCTAAATATTGCATTTTATGGCTAAACGGTTAAGTATATCAAAATATTGCTAAGGACAAAAGTTGTAGCTCTTTTTATGACGAACATTTTGTACTTTTAATGTTTTTTTCATAGGAAGAATAGTTTTTGAGAAATCGGAGAAAAATTGGTTTTTGGGCGCCATTTTCCAAGATGGCGGCCATAGCACAAGTTTATTTTTCGAGGACTTTTGATATGTTATTCCGGATGTAAATATACATATTAAGTTTCACACTTATAAGAGTTTTTTTAGGTAATGGAAAATTTTTGATTTAAAATGACTACACTATATGGTTTGATTTTAAAATTTCGATGTGATAAGGCGCGTTTTGTGAAAGGTTTTACTACTTGGATGAATTCCAATAAGTTTTAATTCTTCATGTCTATGGCCAACCCTCAAAAGTCTTCACCTTATATGTTTCATGTTAAAAGTTTTACGACCCCTAAACAATGTTTGACGACAGCCATAAAACTGGAATTCCCTTGCAATGTAGCGTACATGAAAAAGAAATATAAATTATTTATATTAATTTTAACAAAATATATTAAAGAAAGTCATAAGTAACACAGCTTTTGACCGCAATTACATAAATGGAAGTTGGACAGTGGACAGGTGTTTAATTTAGTGGAACGAATGCTGTTATTCAGTTTAGAATTATGAAAGAATAAAAACACAGGCTGAATAGCTTTAAACAAACCAAGCCCTTTCACTAAAATAAATGCAGATTTTCAATTTAAATACGATGTTCATTGTACAACGAAACCTTTAAAGAATATGAAGCTGAATTTATATCATCCCTGATAGATACAGCGCCGAAAACTTCATAGGCTATATTGCTTCCCTTGAATGGCAATTCATTTAAACGAGTTTTATTTCACATAATACGAGAAAGTTTCCGCGCCTTTGTGTTTAGGTTTAAACAGTATTTAATAAACGGAAGCTACAGGAGTGCATGATGCTATCCTCTTGAATTCATGCAATAGGGGTTCTTATAAAATTTCATTAATACGATTTTAATACGATCCTTTTGTTGTTATCTTCAATCTTAAGGCACAATACAAAGCCCTTACACCCATGAGAAATGATTTTCCTTTTATATCAAAGACTCGAATCAGGACAAATCTCGACACACAAACGGTAATTAAGTCCAGCATATTTGTTGATCTTAATGAGATTATTTCAATTGTCGTGTTTCTGTTTTTATCCGTACCTTCTTTGAAAAAAAAAAAAAAAAAAAAAAATATATATATATATATATATATATGTCTAGGTGGAGTACACGAAAAGAAATTAGCGATTAAGTCGTTGTTTACCGCTGAGCTTAAATTTGTAAAAAAAGTTGTTGTTATCTGATAACCCGTAATACCATAAAGATTATTAGGTTTCATAAAACCTCAGAGCATCTACGATTAAAACATAAAATTATGTTTAGGACACACGTAATTTGTTAAATATCTAGATCATATTTTACCATTAGTGCGTGTTTCGACTGAGTATATTTTTAATTATTTTGTCTATTGCTAAAAAAGGAAATTGGGTCGTTGAAATGGTCAATGAGATTTATTTCAAGTTAAATATTAAAGAACTAACCGGCTCAACAAATATTAACCCGAAGAACAAAGCGAGTGAGTTGGGGTTATTTATTCTTATTATAATAGCGGTTAAACAAAGAACGAGTAAAGACACATCAATTAAATTAAAAAAAAGAAAACACAGAATTATAAAGAATTTGCTTTTGCTTGACATTTTAACTATCACTTTACAAACATCCTATATTTTCTCATTTTATCAAACGTTCATGTTAAGGATATGGCTTTACTATAAAACCAAATTTGTTTGATTCAAAAGGGATGTAAGTCACTTGGGAGATACGTAAGCATTTAATTATTTGCCGATTTCCATTGTTCTCGATAGGTGTTGTGAATATGTAATAAAACGAAACCTTAAATGAGCAAGATGTATTTGTCATAACACACTTTCTCATATCCAAACATACAATAAAGTGGAAATGTAATTTTGATTTCATATAGACAATTAAGTGAAGATGATTGACGAAATGAGACTCAGATTGAAGAGGAAATCACTCAATCAGCGGCGCAAAGCATCTCCCAAATTACAATCATAATAGACATGCTGACTAATTCATTGCGATTACATTAAACTTTTATTTGTTTGGCATTATAAGGTATTTATTTATTCTACATAATATAGAGTAATTCTACCCAAGAACTTATTAATACATGTAAAACCACATTTAAAATATAAAAATGTAATATGTGTCAGAAAGAGAAAAATAATTTTATTTTTTGACTAAGTATTTGTAAAACTTAAAATGGTATGGGAAAATAGAAACAAATATTTAATCATACTCTTGGAATTATCACACAGTACCAAGCATGGCTCGCTTTTTTGAAACTTTTCAGATTAACCATATAAAAACAGTAATAACAAACTAAAGTTTATCAAAATAAAATCGATTCTTGAATTAGCGACGTGAAAAGTGTACTTTCGCCCATTAATGTCACATGGAAAACATCATTGTTTCTTACAAAAAAACTTACCAGCTTTCGATCGCTTATGTGACTCTTATGACGAGACTCGTATGAGACTCTTGTAGGAAATACGAGAATATTTAGGATACCAAAACAAAGAAAAATAGATGTAATGATTGTTATAAAACTATGTCACATATTTTAACGAAGTGTTCTTGTAAATTTTAAAACGGGTTTTTATAATAGGTTTTCAACTCAACGTAGCGGCAACGCAGAGCCCACTAATTGCTATCTCCGACTAATTGTTCGCTATCCTGAAGAAGCTGTAATGATGTTAATTAAGCTGGGAAAATAACTTTTTAAAAAACCTGGGTATTTATTTTCCTTTCCCTTTCTTTATTTTAAGGGCAGCCCTTGAATAAATGTAAATATTCTGTTAAAAATCACAAACTCTCGTAAAGAACAGACATTATTGTTAAGAATAAACGTTTCCGGCGGTTATTAGTATGTTTCTCTCTAAACATTTTAGACTTAAATGGACTTTTAAATTTTAACTGTTAAGTTTATGTAAAATAAGTTTAAATAGTAGATTAAATTTGAGAAGATTAAGACATTGTTAAAATAGTTGAAAACTGTAGGGAAATGTTTCTCGTATGATTTCAAAATTGTGTCGTAATTTTTTTCACTTTTGGGAAAAACTTAAGTAAGAGATCACAGCGGTTTTATGTCAGACCATAAATTTTTAACATTACTGGCAACCGCTGGCCAGCCCAAAACACTCGAGGGAGAGGCCCTTAAATTCTTATGAGCTCTAGGAATAAGAGTAACGGACTGACGTAAAACTGACCTCTTTATGGACGGAAGGAGGATTTCGGTTCGAGACTAGCTTGTTATTTTGAATAAGAGGTTATATCATAATGTAGATAAATTATATTAATAAGTCCCGCTAACTGAAAATATTGTTGCTTGTTCCGAAACTTAGGCCTACTCAAATCACTTTGATTGTGTATCACATTGCGTATCATGCCAACCATCATCAAAGAATTTGGGAATTTGAGCATCAATGATCTGACTTTATTCGCAGATTTGTTTCAAAACTTGCTTTTACAAGGTTGTTATTTTGTTAGGTAACTTTTTTGTCAAATATTGTTGGACATTTAAAATATTTGTTGGAAATCATCGAGGAATGAAATGTTTTGATCTCTTGGATCGTAAACGAAAACGCTGGGGAGTTGCGGATCTGTTTTACATTTCGTCCCCAGAGCCACTGACGACAACCGCGGTATATAATATAGTTTTAACAAAATAAAACTTTTTAAACGAGTAATTAATCACCTTCAAAAAAATATTATAATCAAATAAAAATAATCCGTGTTAAAAATAGCAGTCTGTTAGGATTAATCTTAACCTGTAATCAAATACGTTTTGCCTCTGAAATAGTACAGTAGTGTGAATATTTTACAAAGATTTCAACCTGACAAAAACTTATGAAAAGGTAAAAACAAATTCTATATATGTTAACACCTAAGTGCAAGTTACGTGCATTTTAAGGTACTACTGGAACAATTCATTACTATTGCGACAGTTGAACAATCACGATGTACACATTAGCCCATTTCTGTAATGTATGTCATTATAGATAGATAGTATGAATGATATCGCATTCTCAACTCGTAACAGATATGAGTGATTGATGGCAGAGTATTGGTACGTGGTATGTATTACTTTGATAGTATTATAATTTTTGCAAAATAAGGAACATTTTATTTTGGCAAACACCTGTAATACAAATAGTAACAGCAGTCGTTCCATGGATCATTGTTATCAGATTGTTGTAAATTGTGTAAATAAAATAATTTTTTATTCAGTTACCTTGATAAAGAATTCAACAATGTTTTTTCTTAACACCCCGAACACACATGCTACATGACAACAATGTAAACGCTTGGGTTTTTACCCTGTTTGCTGGACATGTTAGTGTCCCCCCGTTAACCCCCCCCCCCATCCCATTACTAGTCGGGAGGTTTCTCCCACAGTTACTTGTATCGACAGGGTTATTTATGGTCCGTATATTGGCCAACCTGTTGCCGTTAAATAAATGGCCTGTCTCGACTCGCTCCTAACTTCCAATAGAGTGACGCCGCCGCCACCGCGCCGCCCGGCGCTGACAATGTAGCGGGGAATTGGGAATTATTATTACTAAGGTTTAAACACTTAGTAAAATAACGATTTATGGCGAAATATTTCCAATTGATAACACGTTTGACTGGCCAACTGCAAATTTGATCAAATACATTAACTTTCGATACTGTATAAAAATTACTCCAACAAACTACAATACTTAATTTATGCTCTAAAAAATATATTGGGATCATAACCTTAGATTAGATATACATTGTCAATGGACCATAACCAAGTAAAAAATCCATTTCTACGAAACAAAGTCGTCCTTAAGATTGCACGATGTTTAGCTGTTTGGCCTATTCACAATTGTATACTTTCTTATTTATTTTACCTTTTTCTCTGGAATAAAACGAATTGTATATACTACCTAAAATAGAAGAAGGCCCCATTTTTTCTTCAATTTCAAGTATCTTAAGTTAAGTAGTTATACGTTTAAGTAGTTTTACTATTAGAAATAAACAGAATAAGTTTTAAAATTTTTAAAAGTGTAGGCTAAGCAAATTGTTTATTAACGAATACACAATTCTAAGACATATTTCAATTAAATAAACCTCTCTAATTATGCATTAACAAATACAGGCTAGACAGATGACATTTATTTGAAATTATAAATTCAGGATTTTTTTCTTTGTTTTTTTTAAATTATTATAGGGCGGGTCGCTTCTAGTTCGCACTCAAGGTTTTACTATAACCCCTAGATTATCCCCTGTAGTATTATCATTAAACATAACAGAGAGAGGAAGGAAAAACAAAAATGTGGATGATTCATAAAATATTCTCACAAGAACATCTGGCCAGCAAGTATATAATGATATGAGGAGGAGGCCGCTGAAAGATGTATTGAGATCAGGCGCAATCGCCCGACATATTTCAAGAGGCCAGATTTCCCGGCCTGGCGGATTGCCCAATATATTTGTGTAAACGATGACGTACAATATCTCACACGAAATCGTACTCCCACCGCAGTAAAATTCCACAATAAAGCATCAGACAAAGTAAACCACTAAACATTATAACAGAATAAAAGTACCTATCCTATAATGTTCGTTTATTTGAGGTAAAATTCAAAGATTATAATTTTTAAAGAAGTATGATAGTTAAAGTTTTAATATTTATTCGTTAAATTGTTTATTAGTTTTAGGATGGATTTTAAATAATTAATCTTTACCTTTATACAAAATTTTCATTGATAAAAAAATCTGGTTTATTTCAAGAGTGAGCATATTTTTTAATGAAATTAAGTGTTGCAAAACGATGAACTGAGAAGTGCATAATTACCTACCAGCTGAACAAAGTAGTGGCAGGAATTTAAAATGTTCTTCACGCTTTTAATATGCGACTTTTGCTCCGACCTGTCGCTAATCGACGCACTCGCATATTATTTAAAATAAAAAAGTATGCCTATTACAATAACAAATACTACAAATGTCTTTATAAAATCAAGGTTTTTTTATAATGCCTTCTGTGATGAAACTTGTTTAAAATCGTGGAAAATGTACCATACCAAACATATGTTAAAAATATATTTTTTAATATCGCTAAACATTAAGTGTGACAAAATCATAGGGAAATCTTGTAAATGCCATTTGTAAGTTATATGTCACCATATTTGAAGAATATTTATTTTTTAATGACAACAAACAGTTATCATCATCTGTCTCGTTGCATTTTAGCATCACTTTAACAGTTATTCCAAACATAATGCTGTTGCCACGTCATAACACTGACCTCAACTGACAGAAACTGATTGTTTGGGCTCCCTATGAATTATTTTCTCAACAATGTTTTTGTCAAGAAGTAACTTTGTCAATACAAACTAGAGTCACTCAAACAATATATATGTATATATATGTAACATATATGTTATATATAAATAACACACACACATATTTTAAGGAAATATTTATTTCTGTAATCATTATTAGTAAAAAATATACTATATGTAATTAAACAGCTAAACTTATATATCTAAAATTGATATACGTATCAAAACGTTTAAACGGAAACAATAACTAAATGCACGGATTATTAAGATGATTTTGTTGTCATTTCGCAAAGCTCAGCAATTCCGGTATAACAATTAATTAACTAAAACACTAAATTGCCGTGAGCTCTTTGGTGATGCTATTACACGGTTTATTTTAGTTTGTAATACAAAGAATCCTATTACTGTAAATTATAAAAATGAACTTTTCATATTTATTTCCAATTTTAGCGAATTTCCCATAGGGAATAAGCTATTACCGTAGGTCTCATGGAAAGACCTAAGCCCGGGACCATGTTACTTTTTCGTTTTTAAGTGCCCAGAGACCAAAAATAATAGTCATTAAAATTTTTATATATATATATATGTATATATATATATATGTATATATATGTATATATATATATATATATATATATATATGTATGTGTCCCTAGACACGATAACTCTCGTAAAAATGGTCCGATCGACACCAAATTTGGTAGAGATGTGTAATCCTACGTTTATTCGGATGAGTTCGAAAACCAGACATATCGACCTACCGCAAGGGGTAGTTTTGGGGGGTTTTGTACCCCAAAAATGGGTTTTTTGCATTTTTCATATGTAAATTTAAAAAATTTAAAATTTTTATTTTGACCATTGGATTTAGCTCAAAAAAACACACAATTTAGTATTTTGAAGCTTTGCTCTATCTCCATTGGTTACCGAGATATTACAAAGTCTAAAGACAGTACATTGTCTTTTGGGGCTCCAATGTTAATCTTATGGAGAATAAGGATATGTTAATATTTCACTTATTAACCAATATTTTTGGATGAAACTTAGTATTTAGCTTCATTTGGTTGAGATTCATCCATTTAAGGTAAAAAATCTTGGTTTTTGTACTTATCATGGCAGCAAACCTGCATACTCTTTTCCCATGTTAATCATATGGAGAATAGGCAAACTCTTTTATTTATGGACAGATATTGATGAAACTTACTATATGGCTTTATATGGTCGAAATAAATTTTTTCTATGCTAAAAACCTACGTTTAGTGTCCCCCATGGCAGCATACCTGCATACTCTTTCCCTATATCTTAAGGAGAATAGACATTTATTTCCCTATTTATGAGCACGTGATGAAATTTTGTTTACAAGTTTAGCTGGTCAAAATTAATATTACTAATTTGGAAATTCGCTGAGTACGCAGGTCTGCTGCGACGGGGGGTATTTTTAATTATAATGTGACTGATTGATTTGCACTGTATTCGTGTTAATGATATTATTGTAATGACTGCTTATAATAATTTATATACTTAATAACATGCTTTGTACTTATCAAATTAGGCTACTTCACCGATGTTTGTTAGTTAACCTCCCTTGAAACTCTTCTTCCATACCTGTAACAAAAAACAATTTGTTAAAATTTTGAAAATTTTGCTTACGTCAAAGAAATGAAAGATATTTAAACACTAAAGTCTAAAAACATCTCATAACTTTTTTACTAAATCAAGGATAATAAAGGAAATCGCAAAACTAATTGTGTTTTGTTTCACGTTTCGGACACCAATTCAATAATGCAGATATAAAACCAAACTTACAAAGAATAAATACCAAAATTGTTGTTGTGTGAAACACCTAAATGTGTAGGAAAATGTGTAAACCTTTAAATAAGCTGCGCAAAAAATACGCCATCGATATAAAAAAACGAAAAAAATCAAAACTGTCATCAAGGAAAGTCTTTAATTTGGTGGCTTGATGATTGGTTTTTTTTCTTCTGCTCAACTCAAAATAATTAATTTTTTACAACTAAATTACTTATAAATTGCGCACTAAAATACACCACAAGAAGGTAAAATTCTAAAAACAAAAATGATTTTTCATGAAAAACGAGAAGTAGATGTAGAATTTAGCATTGGCGAGTTTCATGCGCCGGTCGTAGCTGATTTGACAGAACCATCAAACGGTTATCGAGTAGAGTAGAGTGTTGGCAAGATTGACACATTGCATTGTCAAGACTCAATTTGCAAATGGAGGAGATCTCAGCGAGGATTTCATGTGTTCACAATGTCTTCCAACTCTTGCTGCTGATATACGGTTCCCCAGAGTATTCATTTAGGCCAAATTTTTTTACTACCACAACAATACAAAGTAATGTAAGAGGTAAACCATGACTGCATTAAAAGATTTGTCTTCAAAGGAATCGCAATTTGTGTTTCTCATAGCCTAATAATTTTAAAATTTCTTGAATAAAAAAATTTGATTAATTTTAATAATGGCGGTTTTCTGGAAAATGGATTAGTTTGAAAGTTCATAAAACTCCAATTGGATAAATTCTTTTGACATCTATAATTATTAGAGGCAACAATTTTAACATAGTGAGTAGGCTATGTTTTATTACATTTATATCTTTAAAATAGTGACATTTATTTTTATTTTTTATTTTAAGGATCGGCAAAAATATTCGTTTATACCATAAAATTTATACAAGCATACGGTTTAAACTGTTTACGGAATCTAAATATACTAGAATTGTTTGTTAAAAAACGGTGCAATATTTCACTCTGTACAGAAATAAACCAAAATTTACTAACTTTCTCTTTAGCGAAGTAATGTTGGTAAAACTGTACGGTCTTGTAAAACAAATGTTTAGGTAAATGAGAGTCAATAAACAGGCAAGCATCGAGAGGGTCTCCCGGAGGAGAGTGGACAGGTCAACACAACAATTCCAAGTGACCAACGTAAATGTCGACTGCGTTTAATTGCGGTCGTTATAAATGTCAATATTACACTAGTTATTTGACGTGTTAAATGAAATTTTAAATTATAGGTATATTTAATTAATCGATGAGTTCAACTGGAATTAATTAAAACAAATTGAATGAAACTGTATTAAGACCAAAATACTGAAATAACACGCACTACAGAACGCTACCAACGTGATTGGCAAATATATTTTTAACAAAATTGGTCGCAGTTCCATCAGGTAACGAGATGTTGCTGCATTTTACACCCTAAAAGGAAAAGAATCCACGCTCTCATTTTGTAGTCAATCATCACCATATTTAAATTAAATTCTAATACTATTTTATTTTATTATTCTATTTCTTAATTTAGTGTCTCAATTTCAGTTCAAAAAGGGCATGTTACACTCTTCCTTTTCCGTCTAAGTAGTCCTTACCACTGTCCTTCATAAATGGGTACTGTAGTTCGCAATGACTAGAAACCCCTCATTTCCCGCAACCCTCAATTTCTATTTAAATCTTTCAGCCAAGGGGATTACAATTCTAGATGCAGTTAAAAAGATCATATTACTAAAATCAATCATTAAGTTAATTTTGTTGCAAAACTCCAACAGGACAATTCGACGAGTGCTCAAATCCGGTAACAAAGAAAACGACATTCTCAATCAGTCGGAGTGTTTAATTTGTTCATTTTCTTTTATAAGATTTTTACACAAAGATGATAATAGGTCGTACTGCTAAGGTGGTTAACTGATTTAAGCATCGGGGTACTAAAAGTGAAAAAAATCACTAATTTTACTATTAGATCACTACAAGTTATGAAGCCAATCTTATTTTTATACGTGTTCCTACCACTACAACCATACTTATACTATTTTAATTATTTAATACGGTACGAATGACAAACCAATGAAGTATAAAGATTTGATGGAATTGGCCGGCTTGTCAATAAGTATTAGTAGTATTCTCTATGAAAATGGATCTGGTACGCAAGTACATGAAGAGAAGAAGTTAATCTAGTTCCGACGTCATTAAAGGGTACATAAAGAGCTGATATTTCAACACATAGAATATGACTTAATCAAAGGATTCAAAGCCCAGGTTGACCACAAAAGATGATATCCGAGTGAATCCTTTACCGGGTTATAAGCTTATAAGCCTTATTAACGCTTTGGCGCTAAATCGTGTACGGATCAAAGCTCCGACCGGCGGCAGGAGAGTTAAAAGCCTTCACAGCTGCTGCTATCAATGCTTTTATCACGAGATACTTTGCTACACTTCGTGAATATTGTGAATATACATTCTATAAGAAATATTGGTACTTTCTCAAAGAGTACCAAGCAAATTAATTGCAGAACTAGCTCTATCTCTACTGGAATAGGTTTAATGGATGACAATTCCCTGTTACTGTGTGAAATGTTCACCAACATGACTAACCAGAATAATCTCCTTAAACAGAAAAAATTACGAGTATACAAGTATGTGTTATGCACAGAAACTAATAATGCATCTTGTACCCTGTGATTTAAAATTATCCAACTTAAATTGCCAAAGATGTTCAAGATGTAATTTAAAACTATTAAATGAAATAGTAGAGAAAAGCCTTGAGGAATTTTCGCTTTTCAATTTTATAACCGTGAAACGAGTAACGTCTACCTACCGTCTTAATTAACAGGGTGAAATAACAATGTACTGCTCGTTTTTTAGATATTGTTAAAGAAATAATACTATACTAATAAATAACTTTGAAAACAAATTATTGAACTGTAAAACGTAGTGTGAAAATATGGTTAATTTAAATACTATCGAAAGTCTTAAAGAAGTGTAAGAATCATGATGAAATTAAGTTCCATGATATTAAACTTCAGACAGTTCATCTCACTTTATTAAAAACTTCGGAGTTCTGTAAATACTTTGGAAGAGTCTTCCTACTTGTGCCACGAAATTCATTTCAAGTGTTTTATTTAAGACAGAGAACACAGTTTTGTATTTACTCGAAAGCGGTTAATGGAAAAACTTTCTTCATTATAATTTATTATGGCCACAACAAAAACCACTAAATTTCATTTCAGCTTCATTGTTGGACCGATTTTGTCAAGAGGTCGAACTACTTGGTGATGCAGCATTACTTTTGTTAAAGCGGAAGCATCTGCAGAATGATTTTAGATTTTTTTATTTAGTAAAATATTTATTTTTTATTTATGTTTCATGGCAATGATTAATAATTAGAAGGTTAAGTTTTATTAATATTAAACACAACACAACCACGAACTGTTGAAGGGTTTTTTAGGCCTAAAACATTCATTAATATTTACGTTTATCGTGGTTTATGAATGAAGAATTAATTCCAACAATAATGTGAATTTAATCCAAGGTTTCTGAGTACAGGAAATCAGAAATTCAAAACTAAGCAAAATGATTAAATTAAACTGAAAGTTTAAGGGAACGAAATGGATGAGGGGTATTCTCTGTAGGTAACTACGAAAAGTTAGCTCAGTCATACTACATTTCTTAAAATTATGTCACAAGTTACCAAAGTAACACATTTATCGACACGCTTGAAAAACGCTTCATGTAATACGAGTTGTATTTGCATAAACGAGCAATATTTAACAAATTTACAAAAATGGGCATATTTCAGTTAGTTTATAGTTGAAAATTAATTTCACCTTTTGAGAAAATTACCAACGCAAAAGCATACTTAATGAGACTAAATCAATGGATGGGAGTACCAAATAATAAATATAATCACACAGGGACTTGACAAGGCTGTCAACACGTGTGTCTGGAATAATGCATCTGTCGCCTTTACTCGACAACATGCGTGTGGCGTTACTATGATCTGATTACATTAGGACTACCAGCACACGCAACTCTTTAATAAATTAGGCTTTTAATCAGATCTTGGCAAGTGCATAGGGAAAACTTACTAATGACTTGCCAATGAATAAATCATGGATGAATTTAATTGTTGAGACTACTCACAAAATGTGTTTCATACAGTATATTTGTCAAGTCATTAAAAACATTAATAATAGAGACGATTTTAATACTGTACATCGCGCTTAAAATTAATAACAATCGGGTTATTTTTGAAAGTGTATGAAAATCTTATGTACATGTAACGACTGATACAAACAGTGAAAGATAGAAAGAAAAAAATATTGATTTGATAGTAAACTAGACAATAGATAATTCGTGGAAATATTATACGTGCTACATGCTGTAAATTGCAAACTAAAGCACATTCTGGGTAAGGCGTTATAATTTGCAGAATGAAACTAAGTGGGTGAAAATTTTAGAGGAATTACTCCGTGACGTAAATTGTACAAAATTTTAATCAAAGCTTGCCAACTAATGGTAAAAATTGCCTTAAATGTTTTAACGCAAAAAATCTGAATATAACATTATGTTTATATTGAAATAGGGATTAATCTATGTATTTTTTAATTGTGCTATATCTCATATTTTTTCACATTCTTCTCTCTTCTATACAGAAATATATATAAATATTTATCTTTTATACGAGTAAAATTCAATTTAACTACTGTCAAAAATATTAGTGTTATAACAGTGTTACTAATGAGGGTTTACCATCTGCTAAATTGCTATGCACATCATAACATTGTTTTTCGTTGCATGCTAAAATTATTTCAATTGTATGTAAAGTATTTTAGCTCTCGCATATTTTTCAGTTTCCATTAAAAATTAATTGTTCAGAAAGTTTGGACGAAGGTGAAGAGACCAATGTTTGGGTTTCCATTTGATTAACCAAACCGCATTCGTCTTTGATGGTCACTGCGGCGTGGATCAAAGGTTTGGGCACCATGACACGCGATGAAACTTTGTGGATTGTTTTGATAAGGCTCATTATTCTTAGAACCACCTCCTGCAATGGAGAATATGCCAGCCATTTTTTCTGACATTGCTTTATAATGCACTTACTCTAAATAAGTTAAAATAGTTAAATAGGATAGTGGAATTTAAAAAGTTATGTCTGTCTCCATAAAGAGTTTAATTCATAAAATATCTCAAATTAAACAAAAAATAATTACAACAAAGAAAAAAAGCTATGAACGTAAAAATTTACTATTACGTGAGCTACTTTATTTATTATTAACATATTTTCTTTCCAACAGTAAAAATATTAGTTTACATTTATTACCGTCAAGATTCATTAGGTGAAGTTAAAATTATCATAACTTCAAATAGTTCCATTCGGAAAATGAAATGTAAAAAATACATGGGTTAAAATACATATTTAGTAAAATCCAAGCATATAACATTTGGACCGTGAGTTGAGTTTCAACTCGTGGTTGGTTAAACTCAAATTTCCAGGAGGTGGAAACTAAGAACAAATGACTCGAGTCACAATGTTATAAGCCAAAACAGCCGAACTGTCACAATAAGGCGCCTCTGACAGCAACTAATTGTTCTTGTTTCCTGGAGCACATTGCTAACTAAACCATCTCCTGTTTACATTTCGCGACAACAAAACCAATTAGAAGTCGTGGTGATGCCGGTCACCCACACAAATGGCGTTTACTCGCTGAATTTATATATCGTATTATTCATCCATTAGGGCAATAGTTTCCTAATATTACATTATATCTGCTTCTTTTATGCATTTGCTTAAAGGACATAACATAGATTAACGTAGACCTCATGATACTACAGAAAGTTTGATGAATGCATATTTTTTTATTACAGCGAGCTTGTTTAATCTTACCGTGCATGATGATCCTTCTCGCTATTTAAAAATAGTCTTATACCAATAATATGAGTGGTCTATTCCATTCCTTTTTAACCCTATAAATGTAAAACTTTAACTGCATAAATTTCTGCATAACTATCTGGCCAATAGTTGAAACATTTTTTTCCTTACCGTCCTCATTAAAACATACACCAGAGACTTCTAATAAATCTCATAAAAATGCAGATTGGTGTTAAGTAGATTACAAAGAAGACTGTGAAGAATTCGGATAAGCATAGCAAAGCTTGGACTTGCAAATGCTCCGAACGATTCAGTTAACCCTAGTAATTTAAGTATCTTAATTGTTTTGTAATAAAGTTTTACATTTAAAATAATCTTAGGAATAAGAGCGAGTTATTATTATTATTTCTTAATTACATTGAACATCGATAAATGAATGAATTAAATAAATGTAGTGATACTAAAGAATAAAAAGGAAAACTTTGCGTAAACAGCACCTGTTAGTTTTACAGCTATGTATTAAAAATCATTTCGAATATTCAAACCAGACGGAGAAAATAATTGTATTTTTTATTTAAAAAAATACCTTTGTTGTTAAAAATAAAACAATAGGTTTTTATTTATTTTCTAGGGATTTTATTGTAGAGGAAATGGGAGGGATTTTAGATTTTGTAAAGCGTTTTTTGTTTTTTGTTAGATTTTGTAAATTAGCTACGCAACAGTGAACAAGACCTAAATTGTTACTTAAGACGGAGAAATTGCACAGTTTTCTTTCATTGTAAATCTAAATCCACTTTCGTATTATAGCGTGCAATAACTCATTTCATAAAAATAAATTATATGGAATACGTCAATGTTACTATGCTTTGGAATAAATTACTTAGAATGTTAATTATTCTCCTTCATACTTTTCTGGTGAAAAGTTTGAAAGACCAGAATAGTGCCGAAAGACCAGCAATAGACTACATTCACCATCAATAGACAGAAGAACAAAGCAGTAATAACCCATACCAATACATTAACGATTTGAGCAACGTCGCGAAGTTTACCTGTTGAAATGCTAAGATTCAATTTGCAAATGAGACTCAGATAAGGTGCCTCAGATATTTAAGTACTTGTTGAGAAATTTCTGCTTAAATTTTAATTCGTGAATTTAATTACCGAAAGCGAATCCATGTATCGGGCCGAATAATCTTTAATGTAAGTCAACTCGTGCTGTGAACAAGTTTCAGTAGCGCAGATACCCATCTGGTAACTAGTAAAATCATAAAACTGTTGGATCGTAATAACCAATATTTTTTGTATCTTTGATAGAGAACAATCTTGTTCTGTTTACAATCTAACGTCGAATTATTCGTAGAATGATTAACTAATATCCCAATGACAAAAACGCAAGTAGGTCCAGAATTGACCCGGTTAAGATCTCATACTGGAAAACTCAGGGTTGTGAGATGATCACTATAACTACTCCAACACACAAACATTTTAAATATTCATATAAAAATGCTTTTTGAATAGGTATTTTGTAAAACAATACTAGTACCTTAGCCATGGCAAATCTTTTACTCTGTTGTGAACCACCTATTTAAAACCATAAATGAAAAACTAAACTGTAAAATTTTTCGGAACTATTTACAGCCAAAATGACTCAAAATCTGGATGTCTGTGGATTTGCTTGCACTATGAGGTTCCCCGAGGAGTCAACAAGGAAAGTCAACACAATAGTTTGAGGTGACATACAGCATGGAGGGGGAGTAAATACAGTATTCACAATAACCCCGACTCCATATTTGCAGAACTCTACACCACTTCGTTCAAATGCGTTGGCTTTAAAAACTGATAAACATATATGTACTTCTTAGACGGCTAAGAGTTTTAAAATGTCTCACTATTAAACACATCAGAAACCGTTTTGAGTTATGTAGAAAATATGAAATTTTTTACGTTAACAGCAAAGAAAATTGTATTGAGTTTTATGATAGACTTCGTCATGAGTTTCACAAATTTATTATAAGAAGGCGTTAGCCAAATGAGCTAGGCTAAGCCCCAATGTAATAATCTGTTTGTCAGGGATTTGAGCTGCTTAGGGAGTTTATACAGGGACAAATCTTGGAGTTAACGTAGTCTTGGAAATTATAACTAATTACTTCTTGAAATATTCTCTTCCTTTATAACCTATGAGTTGTCTTGCTTTTATAAAATTTACAGATAAATATAGTTTTTTTCAGTAGGAAATTAGAACTTTTTTGATTTCACTATTAAATATACATGTTTTTACTTTTATTTTTAATGATATTTAACTGTCTTACAAAAAACCCTAGTATATCCTTGAAATTATGACATCACAACGAAATTAATATCTCTATCAGCATGCTTTCACGACTTTAGAACGTTTGAGATTTGTACTTAAGAGCATATTTTAGATACTCAAACCTTGTAGGTCTCACTTAAAAACATTTTACACAAAAATGGAAAATTTTATATACACCATTGGACAATGATAATGTAGCATTTAGCTACTTTTCATTGAATAAACTTGATATTATAATGAATTGTTTGTATTGGCTTTGTGTCATTTTTTAATCAGTCATTGTTGCGTCTCAAATTCCACAGACAATAGCAACCACAGTACAATACCGAATATACTGCTGTACACACAATGGCATGGGGAATCGCAATTGGCAGTGAAAAATTTTAAAACACGAGGAATACGTTCACGTAAGACGTAGACTAAAATGTATCTTATGGTGGCCTATGAGACAATAAATAACTGTGTGCATTGGTCAAGTTTTTAATACAAGGTTTTAAACCTAAAGAGAATTGAATTGTGCATTAATTGCTAAATTAAGTAACAGTCAACCATAACAGATTTCACGCAAATTTAATTTGTTCTATTTGCTGTACTAGTTTTATCATATTCTAAACTTTAAAATTTTAGGTTTTATGGACTTTCAGTTTACCAAAAAAACTGCTCCAATAATAGACCACCATTTATCTTTTGTCTTGTTCTATCGTTTACCGTTCGTTTAAATCGGTTATAAATAATAAAACAATATTCAAGACAACTTAAATCAGGATTTTGTGCGTGTTCCTGCATAAATTCAGGAATTAGTTTTAATTGTGTCTACGCTTCTTGAAAGATGCAGTTTGTTTGCACTTTAATGAAAGATATTTTCGTGGGGTGACTTATTTGTTGATTTGTTTAAATAATCAAAGGAGTTGATCGCTATTTATAATAATATTAGGAAAGTGGCCGTATTAAAAAAATTATGTTTTATTAACATTATTGAAAGATCATATTTTTCAAGCATCACAAAACTAAAATATTAAAATCATGCATTTGTAAATGACGAGTTTCTTCCATAAATATGTACGGTGTCCCCTCCTCCAACGGAGTATTAAATCTGTCAGTGCGGTATTGACGATATGAATAATATTTTATGCTTAAAAGAACATGAGGAGATATTCAAATGTAGATACCTCTCAATTTATTTGTCATATGAAAGTATCACAGTTTTCGACCGAAATTACATTAATGGAAGATGGGCCGAGGACAGGTCTTTAATTTAGTGGAACGAATGTCGTTATTCAGTTTAGAATTATGAAAGAATAATAAACACAGGCTGAAAAGCTTTAAACGTACTAAGCCCTTTCACTAAAACAAATGCAGATTTTCAGTTTAAATATGATGTTCATTGTACGACGAAACCTTTAAAGAATATGAAGCTGAATTTTTATCATCCCTGATAGATACAGCGCCGAGAACTTCATAGGCTATATTGCTTCCCTTGAATGGCACTTTATTGAAACGAGTTTTATTTCAGATAATACTAGAAAGTTTCCACGCCTTTGTGTTTCGATTTAAATAGCATTTAATAAACAGCTATTTAACAGCTACAGGAGTGCATGCTGTTATCCTCTTGCATTCATGCAATAGGGTTTCTTATACAATTTCGTTGATACAATTTTAATACGATCCTTTTGTTGTTACGTTCTATCTTAAGGCACAATACAATGCCCTTTACGCATGAGAAATGATTTTCCCTTTATATGAAAGACTCGAAAGAGAACAAATCTCGACACACAAACTGTAATTAACATCAGCGCATTCGTTGATCTTTATAAGTTAATTTTAACTGACGTTTTTCGTTTTTTTTTTTTTTACTGTTAATCTGTATTGTATGGATTTTTGAAAACAATTTGAAAGAATTTAACTTTCCTTTTTCTTAGAAAGACGTGTATAGGTAGAGTAGAAAAATAGCGATTTATTCGTTGTTTGCCGCTAAGCTAGAATGAAACGCTAAGCTAGTAAAATGTTTGATACCTTATGAAACGAAGTATCATGATGTATTTTAGGTTTCCCAAAAGCTTATAATCTACGGTAAATACACACTTAAAATTAAATTAAGAAAACACTTAATTTCTTTCAACCGTATTTTTCGGCGTTTGTTAATGTTTTTGAACGAACTTTGCATGCGTTTGAAAGTGACACAAAACAACACACAACGCAATATTCCGGAGGTGGGAAAAGCCCAAAAAGATGAGCTTCATTAACATCTACTTGACATTAGACATTGAAAGTTATGAATGTGGTGAACAGTACAATGAATATGGACTGTTTTAAAGCTACAAATTGTGAAATGAAAATAGGAATATAAGGGGACGAATGTTGCACTATTCTAATCTCGGCAGACAAGGCCACTGATGTGTGAAATTTTTCCAACCACAATACACGTCTGAATGGGGACGTCTCTACATATTTCAGATACATTGAATAAAACCAAGACTGACAACCAAAGTATAAGAAGTTGTTAAAAAAGGTTTATCTATTAAAAGTATTTTGAGTTTATAATAAAATCCAGACCTGAAATTTGTTAAATATTTAAATAATGTGTTGCATTAGTTCTTGTTTTAGTAGATTTTAAATTATTTTGTATTTGCTAAAAAGGAAATTGGGTGGTTGAACCGGTCAATCAGTTTTATTTCATTTCAAATGTTAAAGATTTAACAGGCTCAAGAAATTTTAAAGCAAAGAACAACAGGAGTGAGTTGCGGTTTTTTTAAATATAAAAGCGGTTAAACACAGAACACGTACAGCAACATGTAATTAAATTTAAAGAATTTGTTTTTGCTTAAAATTTGAACTATCACTTTACGATCATTCTATGTTCACAATAATAATACTTTATCAAAAGTTAATATTGACGAGGTTAGGACTATGGTTTTTACTATGAAACCAAATGCGTTAAAAAAATGTATTAAAAGAAACCAGTGAAATTATGTTGGCCATTATTCACCAACATAAAAAACCTACATAAAATATGACGAGCTACTCAATACACCTAAAATAAGCAAAATGTATTTGTCATAACACACATTCTCATATCCGAACAGACAACGAAGTGGAAATGCAATTTTGATTTCATATAGACAATTAAGTGAAGATGATTGACGAAATGAAGCTCAGATTGGAGAGGAAATCACTCAATCAGCGGCGCAAAGCATCTCCCTGATTACAATCTTATAGACATGCTGACTAAATCATTGCGATTACATTTAATTTTTATTTGTTTGGCATTATAAGGCATTTCTTATACATAATATTAATTTCTACATAATAGGTAATTCTACCCAAGGACTTATTAATACACGTAAAACCAATTTTAAAATATTAAATGATATAATATGTGATGGAAAGAAAAAAAAAATTTTTTTTCTTGACTACGTATTCGTAAAACATAAAATGGTGATCAAAAATAGAACAAGCATGGCTCGCTTTTATAAAACCTTCCAGATTAACCATGTCAAACAAATGTAATAACGAACTAAAGTTTGTCAGAATAAAATCGATTCTTCAATTCCCGATGTGAAACGTTTACTTTCGCTCATTAATGTCCCATGGAAAACATAATTGTTAAAAAAAAATGCTTCCGATCTCTCTATTTTATGCAGTAAATACGAAAATTTTTAGAAAAACAAAACAAAGAAAATCAATGTAATGATTGCAATAAAACTTTATCGCATATTTAAAAAAATCTTCTTGTTTTTTTTTTTAACAGGGTTTTATTATAGGTTTTTAACTCAACGTAGCGTCAACCCTGCGCCCACTAATTGCTATCTCCGACTAATTGTTCGCTATCCTGAAGAAGCTGTAATGATGTTAATTAAGCTGGCAAAATAACTCTTTAAAAACCCTGGGTATTTATTTTCCTTTCCCTTTCTTTATTTTAAGGGCAGCCCTTGAATAAATGTAAATATTCTGTTAAAAATCACAAACTCTCGTAAAGAACAGACATTATTGTTAAGAATAACCGTTTCCGGGGGTTATTAGTATGTTTCTATCTAAAAATGTTAGGCTTAAATAGACTTTTAATTTTAACTGTTAAATTTATGTTAAAAAGTTTAAATAGTAGATTAAATTTGAGAAGATTAAGCCATTGGTAAAATAGTTGAAAATTGTAGGGAAATGTTTCTCGTATGATTTCAAAATTGTGTTGTAAATTTTTTCGATTTTGGGAAAAACTTAAGTAAGTGATCACAGCGGTTTTATGTCAGACTATAAATTTCTAACATTACTGGCAACCGCTGGCCAGCCCAAAACACTCGAGGGAGAGGCTCTTAAAGTCTTATGAGCTCTACGAATAAGAGTAACGGACCGGCGTAAAACTGGACTCTTTATGGATGGGAGCAAGATTTCAGGTCGAGACTAGATTGTTATTTTAAATAAGACGTTACATCATAATGTGAATAAATTATATTAAGAAGTCCCACTAACTGAAAATATTGTTGCTTGTTCCGAAACTTAGGCCTACACAAATCACTGCTGTGATCGTGTATCACATTGCGTATCACGTCAAGCATCATCAAAAAATTTGAGAATTTGAGCATCAATGATCTGACTTTATTAGCAGATTTGTTTCAAAACTTGCTTTTACAAGGTTTTTATTTTGTTAAGTAACATTTTTTGTAAAATATTGTTGACTTTTATAATTTTAAATAGGCCTACTGCTTTTTTTTATGTCACGAAACTGCAATTTTTACAGGCTATAATTAGTTACTGTTTAACAAACTTATTACTCTTTCCACTTATATTTGATTTATAAATAACATGATAAAAAACTCGTAACAATAAATAACGTTGGAAAAAATTAATACTACGACGTTACGAAGAAACACCCGTAAATTCCTTCCGTATAAGCAGACATGTCAATTTCGATTATGTTAAGCAATACATCAAGAATATAAAGGCTATTATCAGTTGAAATTAGTTTTAATATGCAACATAATAGTATCGCGAGAGACGAAAATTGAACATACAACAATGTCAATGCATGCATCACGAAATAAATTCACTATTACATATTTCATATTTATACGTTAAAATATCGATGTTAAATTATTTACAATTTTTTAATCACTTATCTTATCCATTGACGGGAAATGACTTAATACTTGAAAATACAAATTTATAAAATAAATAACATCGAGAAAGAAAATGTTTTGATTTCTTGGATCGCAAAAGTAAACGCTGGGGAGTTGCGGATTCTGTTTTACAATTAGTCCTCAGAGCCACTGATGACAACCACGGTACATAAAATAGTTTTAACATGATAAAACTTTTTAAAGGAGTATTTTATGGCATTCAAGACAGGACTATGTTCAAATAAAAAATAAAAAATCCTTGTAAAAATAGTAGTCCGGTAGGATCAATCTTAACTTGTACTCAAATACGTTTTTCCTCCACCTACTATCTAAAGCCGTATTTTACTCATTGGAATAGAGTACTAAGGTACTAGTTTTTATCCCATGTGACTTGAATACTTAATATTTCTACCAAGGGAAAACTCAACTTTTTTTGTACCATGAGGTTATTGTAGTTAGTTACATAAGAATAACATTAAAAGAGAGATTAAAAAAAAAAAAACATGAGTGACAGTAAGCTGTCACTTGTATTTGTTTTGTTTACTAATATCAGCTGTAGCATAAGCCATTCTGTCAGCAGTGTATGTTTGTTTTTTTTTTTTTTTTTTTTTTTTTTTTTTACTTCGTTAGGCTATTAACCATAGAAGTCCAAAACCGTAGTGTAAGAATTTTCACTTTGCTTAAATTCTGTTTGGTTTTTTGTGTTCTTTAAAAATTACATAGCTACCTTGTGTGTTTTTAGCGAATTTCCCTATAGGGAATACGCTATTACGGTAGTAGCCATGGTAAGACCTAAGCTTGGGACCACTTTACTTTTTCATTTTGAGGTCACCAGAAGCCAAAAACACCATTCGTTCATTTTCATATATATGTATATATCTATCTATCTATCTATCTATCTATCTATCTATCTATCTATGTGTCCGTGGTACTGATAACTTTTGAAGGAGACCTCCGATTTTGATGAAATTTGGTATGGAGGTGTAAGACCAGGTCTATTTTCATGAGTTCGCGAACCAGCATTGTCGGGTTAGGGGAACGGGGTTTTATGGGGTTTCAAAGGGGCCAAAAATGGGTTTCTGGCATTTTTGGACCTTAATTTTTAAAATTCATCAATTTTAACTGAAACCATTTAAAAGAGCTTAAAAAAACAAACAATTTGGTATTTTGAATTTTTATCATAGCATAACTGGTTACGGGGCAAATCCAAAAATGTGTTTTCCATGTGATTCTTATGGGAAATCAAGAAAACCCTATATCTTGCTTATTTATTGACATAACTTAATCAAATTTGGTATGTACATTATCTATACATGTTTTAACTTATACTTGCTTACAAAACCCATATGGCGGCAAACCTACATACTCACCCCCATGGGGTTTATGGGGAAAATAAAAAATTGCCAGAGTTTGATACAATTTTGTGTTTACATTCACCAATTATTGATTAACTTAGATTTTCTAACAACACCCAATGGCAGAAAACCTACATACTCGATCCTATGGTGTTTTTATGGGGAAAGTAAATAATCTGAAATTCCATTGGAAATTCGCTGAGTACGCAGGTCTGCTGCGACGGGGGTATTTTATGTTGATGTGATTGATCCAGCTTGACGGAGCAAGGGATCATATGACAGTAAAATGAAAATATATACAGTAGGCTATTGTTTTAGGCCTAAATTTTATTCGTGTAGGTGGAGGAAAAATGTTGTGTGCATCAGGGGACTAAAGTACTTTTTCTCCCTCAGGGAAGAAGGTACTTTTTCTCCCTCGGCTTCGCCTTCGGGCAACAACAGTTTCCCTTCAGGGAACAGTACAGTACAGTAGTGACATTTTACAAAGATTTCAAAATGACGAAAACTGATGAAAAGGTAAAACCAAATTTTATATATTTTAACACCTAAGTGCAAGTTAAGTGCATTTAAAGGAACTTCTGGAACAATTCCGTACTACTGCGACAGTTAAAGAACCACGATCGAGACATTAGCCCCTTTCTCTCATGTTTGTCATGATAGATAGTATGAATGATATCGAATTCTCAACTCGTAACAGATATAAGTAATTGATGGCAGAGTAGTGGCGTTTTTTTTTTTTTTTTTTTTTTTTTTTTTTTTTTTTTTAGGGAGAGGCGGAAAAATGCATTACGCACACAGGTGGCCAGCCTGTAGTGTGGGGCTCCCCTAAAAACGGGTTTACCCACTAAAAAACCTCCTCTACTCTTTAGGAATCTAACCTGGAATTGTTTGTCACATTACGTCAGGCTAGGCCTAAATTTGGCTTACGCCCGTGGGGCTCGCTCCTTATCCAGCCGCTCGATCAAGGGATCTCGGCCACTTCGCGGTCCAGATCGGTTTTCTTTTCCAGGATGATGCCCCGGACGAACTGTGACACACAATCCCAGTTGCCCTCATCCTCCATAATCCTTTGGCAGACCGTGTCCACCGAAAAAACACCGAGTTTTCTTGTGGCCTCCAGGCGGGGCCTTTCCCAACGCGAACAGCGGAAGAAGGTGTGTTCCGCGTCATCGGGAACGCCCGGGCAGTAGATGCAATCCGGTGAACCGGTCTTGCCAATCCGGTTCAGGTACGACTTGAAATAGCCGTGACCTGTCAGGAACTGCGTGAGGAAGTAGTCCACCTCGCCATGCCGCCTTTCTACCCATGGTTGGACCTGCTCGATGAGTCGCGCAGTCCATCGTCCTCGGGTGTCGTGTTCCCAGTTGTGTTGCCACTGCTGGAAGGTTCGGGAGCGCTCTTCTGTTCTTGCCGTGTCCTTGCCGATCTCGCCTTGTCTCTGATAAATCGCTTTCCTCTCCCCTGCCAAGAGCTTGACAGCGATGACTCCGGCGACCACCAGGACGGCGGGCTCGGACACTGTCCGGTAGGCGGAACACACCCGAAGCGCAGCTTGACGCTGAACCCGGGCGAGTCGCAACCTGTAGCACTCCTTATCTAGAGCGCCTGCCCACACCTCTGCCCCGTAAAGGAGCACGGACTGGACCGCGGACATCAACAGACGTCTTCTGCTGGATCGGGGACCCCCGACATTGGCCATCAGCCTACTAAGGTAAGTGACTACCTTAGCGGCCTTGTCCGCCGTACGGAAGATCTGATCCCTCCAGCTTAACTTGGTGTCCACCATAACCCCAAGGTATTTGGCGGCACGAGTTGATGTGACCACCTCCCTTCCCACTCGGAGTGGCACGACGGTGTCGATCCTCTTCTTCGTGAGGATCACAATCTCCGTCTTACTGAGAGCAAGCGAGAGACCGTGATCTGACATCCAGGTGTTGACCACACGCATGACTCGGTTCAACTTTAGTTGGGCCAGCTCAACGTTGCGTGCAGCTATGAGAGCTGCGACGTCATCGGCGTACCCAACCAAAGTGGTTTCCTCAGGCATCTCGGACCTCAGGAGGCTGTCATAGGCAACGTTCCAGAGATCCGGGCCGAGTATTGAACCTTGTGCGGCACCAGAAGTGACTTCCACCGTCCGCGTTCCGTCCCTCGTGTCATAAATCAGACTTCGAGAGCGTAGATAATCCTCGATGAGCCGCAACAGATATGCAGGAATACGAAAGGTGTTTTGAAGCGCATCCAACATATCGACCCACCTCGCCGAGTTGAAGGCATTCTTGACATCAAGCGTAACAAGAAGCACTACTCGGCGGGAGAAATGGTTGTGGCTCTCGGCTCTCTCCACAGCTCTCTGAACTTCGGTGACAGCGTCGATCGTTGACCGTCCCTTTCTGAAGCCGTACTGACGGGGGCATAAGTCCCCGGCAGCTTCCACGGCAGAAGTCAGGCGGGAACGGATCAGCTTCTCGAACAGCTTCCCAGCCGTGTCCAACATGCAGAGAGGCCTGTGGGACGACGGCAGCTCGGGATCACCTTTGCCCTTGCTGATCAGTACAAGCCTGGCTGTTTTCCAGGGAGCCGGAAACACCCCTTCTACTAAACAGGCATTGTACATTCTCAACAACAAGTCAGCATTGATTGAAAATACTTTCTTTAAAGCCTCACTGGGAATCCCGTCCGGGCCAGGAGCCTTGTTGCTCTTCAGGGAGAGAACGGAGGTTTCCAGCTCCTCGAAGGTGAAGAGTGGAATGTCCTCTACCCGTCCGAAGTCAACCGGCGGTCGCTTTGGATGTTCAGGAAACAACGCAGCGACGATCCTCCCCGTGGTGGCGCCCTCCATGAAAGGTGGAGAGCGGGCGCCGAGTTTCTGTGTTACAAGTTTGTAACCCAGGCCCCACGGGTCGGAGTCAACGTCGTCACGAAGTCTCCTCCAGCTATTCGCCTTGCTCCTGTTGATCGCCTGGCGGAGAGATTTTCTCGCAGCTTTATAGGCCTCCGACTTACGAACTCTGTCTGCGGGAATTCTTGCTCTTGTGGCGGCTCGTCTAGTTCTTATACATGTTCTTCTGAGTTCCGCAATCTCTTCAGTCCTCCAGTAAACGGGTTGTTTGTCGCGTCGGGGTTTCCTTCGCGGCATAGACTGGTCGCAGGCCGAGACGATCAGTTCCATCGTGGATGTTACTAGTCCTCAACTCGTAACAGATATAAGTAATTGATGGCAGAGTAGTGGCGCATGGTATGTATTATTTTGATAGTATTATAATTTTTGCAAAATAAGGAACATTTTATTTTGGCTAACACCTTTATGCTAATACAAATCATAACAGCAGTCATTCCATGGATCACAGTTATCAGATTTCTGTAAATTGTGTAAATAAAATAATTTTTTATTCAGTTACCTTGATAAAGAATTCAACAATGTTTTTTCTTAACACCCCGAACACACATGCTACATGACAACAATATAAACGCTTGGGTTTTTACCCTGTTTGCTGGACATGTTAGTGTCCCCCCGTTAACCTCCCCCCCCCATCCCATTACTAGTCGGGAGGTTTCTCCCACAGTTACTTGTATCGACAGGGTCATTTATGGTCCGTATATTGGCCAACCTGTTGCCATTAAATAACTGGCCTGTCTCGACTTGCTCCTAACTTCCAATAGAGTGACGCCGCCGCCGCCGCGCCGCCCGGCGCTGACAATGTAGCGGAGAATTGGGAATTTTTATTACTAAGGTTTAAACACTTAAATAGTAAAATAACGATTTATGGCGAAATATTTCCAATTGATAACACGTTTGACTGGACAACTGCAAGTTTGATCAAATACATTAACTTTCGATACTGTATAAAAATTTCTCTAACAAACTACAATACTTAATTTATGCTCTAAAAAATATATTGGGATCATAACCTTAGATTAGATATACATTGTCAATGAACCATAATCAAGTAAAAAATACATTTCTACTGAAACAAAGTCGTCCTTAAGATTGCACGATGTTTGGCTGTTTGGCCTGTTCACAATTGTATACTTTCTTATTTATTGTACCTTTTTCTCTGGAATAAAACGTATTGTATATACAACCTAGGATAGAAGAAGGCTCCATATTTGTGCTTCAATTTCAAGTATCTTAAATTAAGTAGTTATACGTTTAAGTAGTTTTACTATTAGAAATGAACAGAATAAGTTTTAAAATTTTTAAAAGTGTAGGCTAAGCAAATTGTTTATTGACGAATACACAATTCTAAGACATATTTCAATTAAATAAACCTCTCTAATTATATGCATTAGCAAATACAGGCTAGACAGATGACATTTATTTAAAATTATAAATTCAGGATTTTTTTCTTTGTCTTTTTAAAATTATTATAGGGCGGGTCGCTTCTAGCTCTCACTCAAGGTTTTACTATAACCCCTAGATTAGCCCCTGTAGTATTATCATTAAACATAACAGAGAGAGGAAGGAAAAACAAAAATGTGGATGATTCATAAAATATTCTCACAAGAACATCTGGCAAGCAAGTATAATGATATGAGGAGGAGGCCGCTGAAAGATGTATTGACATCAGGCGCAATCGCCCAACATATTTCAAGAGGCCAGATTTCCCGGCCTGGCGGATTGCCCAATATTTGTGTAAACGATGACGTGCAATTTCTCACACGAAATCGGACTTCCATCGCAGTAAAAGTTCACAATAAAGAAACAGACAAAATAAACCACTAAACATTATAACAGAATGAAAGTACCCTATTATGTTTATACATTTAAGAAGAATTCGAAGAATAAAATTTTGAAAGAAGTGTGTTAGGTTAAAGTTTTCATATTTATTCCCAATATTTTTTATTAGTATTAGGACAGATTTTTAATAATTAATCTTTACTTTTATGCAAAATTTTCATTGATAAATAAATATGGTTTATTTCCACATTGATGGCATTTGTCAGCGAAACTAAGTTTCGTAAAAAATAGTGGCAGAAATTAATAATGCTCTTCACGCTTTTTATATTAGAGTTTTGTTCCAACCAGTACCTCATCGAAACTCGCATATTACACAAAATAAAAAAGTAGGCCTATTACAATAACAAATATTCCAAATGTCATAATAAAAACGAGATTTTTTTATGATGCCTTCTGTGATCAAGCCTGATCAAAATCGTGAAAAATGTACGATGCCAAACATATATTTATAAAATATTTTTTTAAAATATCACTAAACAACAGATGTGACAAAATCATACCTCTTGTATATGCTATTCGTAAATTAAATGTCACCAAATTTTAAGTAGCCATATTTTTTTAAATGACAACGGACAGTTATCATCCCCGCACTGAAGAAATTCTACCTCGACCGGATGGCCGTGGCGTGGCAGGATGCCACAGGTGCCAGGTTTGCGCTAGGTGTAGTGTGAGAATGCGGGTGTAAATGTGTACGAAGATAATTTATATTATTTTGACGATGTATAAAAAAATAAATTAATTTTGTAGTTCTAATTGTTTTTGCATAGTTTTATATATTTGTTATTTGTATTGAGTTAGTATTAATTTAGCAATACGTAATTATTTAAGAGGTTAATTGTACGAAAGGACCACGTGGTCATACATTCGCCTCAATAAATAAGTATTTTCATTCATTCATTCATAATTATCTGTCTCGTTGCATTTAAGCATCCGTTTAACATTTATTCTAAACATAAAACTGTTGCCGCCAACTTATATCACCTGTCATAACACCTCAATTGACAGAAACTGATTGTTTGGGCTTCCTATGAATCATTTTCTCTACAGTGTTTGACTCAAGGAGTAACATTGTCAATAAAAACTAGAATTGCTAAAACAATGCAAATAAAAAATACATACATATTTCAATGGGGTATTTATTTATGTAATTTTTAAATTAAAAAATATATATATTTAATTAATCAGCTAAACTTTATATCTACAAAGTTAATATACAGTATATATATGTATCTGGCTGAACATTTAAAGGGGAAAAATAACGAAATGCACATTATTAAAATGATTTTGCTGTAATTTCGCAAAGATCAGCAATTCCGGTATAACAATTAATTAACTAAAACACTAAATTGCTGTGTGCTCTTTGGTGATGCTATTATACGGTTTATTTTAGTTTGTAATACGATAAATCATATTACTGTAATTTATGTTAATGAACTTTCTACATTTATTAACAAACCATTTAATTATAATGTAACTGATTGTTTTGCATTGTATCCGTGCTTACAATAATTTATATACTCCATAACACTCATTTTACTTATCAAATTAGGACACTTCACCACTTTTCATCTTGATATTCATATATCATTAACTTATAAAACAATATTTTATAAGTTAAGGTCTCTGGCAACTATAGGTTACCTGTAACAAAAAATAATTTGTTAAAAAAATTAAAAGTGTTTCAATAAAATAGTCTACAATAAGCCTCTCATAAATTGTTCAATATATCAACTCACTTGATCTTCTGGTTAATAAAAGATATCACAAAACAATATAAATTGTGTTTTGTTTTATTTTTGTATACATATTCAATATTGCAGATATAAAACCAAATTAACAACAAACTAACAAACTTACAACCAAACTAAGTTCCTAAACAGCTGTGTAGGAAAATAAGTAAAAAACTTGAAATACGAGTCTGTTAAGGCCTGTTGCACACTTAAGTGGATCACCTGCTACGCCCCCACGCTGCACGCGACTGCTACACCACGCAAAAACCAACCCCGAACAACAATGCCGAATGCCGCATCTCGGCCGGAGCGGTAGGCGAGTTTGATGGCTGCAGAGGTTTACGGGGATCGTGTTTTAAAATTAACCAATTAAGATAGAGATTGACTCAAAATTTTTTTGAAAAGTAGAAAAATGATCTCTTCGGCTATCTTTTTTAGAATTTTTAAATAAAATTCCTAATTTCAGTTATAATTGTCTAAAATCATATGTTTTTGAGTTTTATAGATGCAGAGGTTTACGGGGATCGTGTTTTAAAACTAACCACTTAAGATAGCGATAGGCTGTCAACTTTTTCTAAAAGTAGAAAAAAGGATCTCGTCGGCTATCTTTTTAGAGTTTTGAAATAAAATTTCTAATTTCAGCTATAACTGTCTAAAATTGTCTGTTTTTCTCGATTTTTAATTGAAGTTTTAAATTGTTTTTGATGAAACTAAAAAAGTGAGATTACCAAAGTGTAATCAAGGAAATTTAGCACTGTTATTCTTCTTTAATATGACACCTTAGTTATAGCTCTAGGCTGCATTTAACAGAAGTTAACAGGATTCTAAAAAACCCCTAACATTTGCATCGAGAAAAATAGATGATTTTAGTTAGTTATAGCTTGAATTAGAAATGACATTTAAAAAAATTCAAAAAATATAGCCGACGAGATCCTTTTTTCTACTTTTAGAAAAAGTTAAGAGCCAATCTCTATCTTAATTGGTTAGTTTTAAAACAAGATCCCCGTAAACCTCTGCATCTATAAAACTTGCCACTTGAGAAAAACAGGTGATTTTAGACAGTTATAGCTAAAATTAGAAATTTTATTTAAAAATTATAAAAAGATAGCGGTCGAGATCTTTTTTCTACTTTTAACAAAAGTTAAGAGCCAATCTTTATCTTAATTAGTTATTTTTTAAACACGATTCCCGTAAACCTCTGTAACCATAAAACTCGCCTAACACTACGGCCGCGGCCGCGAGGCGGCATTCGGGCTCGGGTAGACCGGAGCCTTGGGAGCTTACACACTACAGTAGCAGAGGCGTGGCGGAGATGGCGCTACTGTAGTGTGTGTGTGTGTGTGTGTGTGTGTGTGTGTGTGTGTGTGTGTGTGTGTGTGTGTGTGTGTGTGTGTGTGTGTGTGTGTGTGTGTGTGTGTGTGTGTGTGTGTAAGCTCTCTTTAAAAGCATTGGTTGGTTTTCGCGTGGCGTACCAGTCGCGAGCAGCGTGCCGCCGCGTATAGCATGTGCGCCACTTCAATGTATAACAGGCCTAAGTTGCGCAAAAAATACGCCTTCGACATCTAAAACTTTAAAAATCAAAACTGTTATCACAAACAGTCTTTAGTTTGGTGGCTTGATGGTTGATTTTTATCTTCTGCTCAACCCAAAATTTATTTGTTTATTTGTTCTACAAATAAATTACACACGACACAAGTAAATTACTTCTAAATTGCACAGTTAAATACACTATAATAATAGTAAAATAAAAATGGATAAAAATTTTGTTACATGAAAAACAAGAAGTAGATTTAACGTAGAATGTTGGATGATGTAGTTTTCATGCAACGTTCGTGACTGATTCGCCAGAACCACCGCGGTTATCGAGTAGAGTGTGCGCAAGATTGACACATTGCATTGTCAAGACTCAATTTGCAAATGGAGGAGATCTCAGCGAGGATTTCACGTGTTCACAATGTCTCCCAACTCTTACTGATGTTCGGTTCCTCAAGAAATTCATTTAGGCCTACATCGTTTACCACCACAACAATACAAAGTTATGTAAGAAGTATACAATGCCTGCATAAAAAGACTTGCCTTCAAAGAAATTACAATTTGTGTTGCTAAGAATTATTTTAGGATTTCCTGATTAATAAAAAAATAAGATTAATTTTAATAACGGTTGTTTACTGGAAAATGGAATAGTTTAAATGTTTATAGACCTCTAATCGGCAAACTACTTTTGGCATCTATAATTAGAAGAAAATATTTTAACTGTTTATGTACCTGATAATTATATGAATGTTATTAAAAAAAAATGTTTATAACCCGTTAGCAACTTATTAATTGGCATACATTGCAAAAAATTTTAATAAAATCTATATTTATAAAAGAGGATGTATACATATTTCTATGTATATTTTTTCATCAATGGACTCAGAAACCACTGGACCGTTTGCCATGAAACTTGATAAATAAATGGAAAATTTCATGGAAAAGATTTATAAGCCATTAAATCCAGCCATTGAGCCAGAACTCAAGGCTTAGGCCTATAACGTGGGTACGTTATAAACGTAATTATGTCAGGGTTTAAAACTCTCTTCTAGTTGTTGTCATGGAAACAATCAAACCAATTTTCATGTTGGCATTTTAAAGCATGCCTGTCATCAGCTAATTATAAAAAAACTAGCAATAATGTTTAAGTTTTAATTAATTACAATGTATGTATTATTACATTTGTATCCTTAAAACAAGGGGCATTTATTTTGTATCGTCTTATAAGAATCTTAAAAATATTCGTGTCGTCTATAACTTTAAAATTTATACAAGCATACGGTTTAAACTGTTTACGAAATCTAAACGTACGAGACCTGTTAAACAGTAGTAAAAAAAACCATGCAATATTCGACTCCCCACAGAAATAAACCTAAATTTACTTAATTTCTCTTTAACGAAGTAATGTTGGTAAAACTGTACGGTCTTGTAAAACAAATGTTTAGGTAAGTGAGAGTCAATAAACAGGTCAGCATCGAGAGGGTCTCCCAGAGGAGAGTGGACAAGTCAACACAACAATTCCAAGTGACCAACGTAAATGTCGACTGCGTTTAATTGCGGTCGTTATAACTTTCAATATTACACCAGTTATTTGACCTGTTAAATGAACTATCAAATTATAGATCAACTAGTTGTTGTCCGTCGATACTCGACGGATATTGCTCCATTAGTGGTAAATGAAACGCTATAATAGTGCAAACATGTAAGGTAGTCTATAAAATGTACTTCTTTGAACTGCCATACCAAGAACAATAATATATTTTACAGAAAATACTACGATTTTAGTTGGAGCGTCGGAAAAGTAGGCTTTTTCCTTAAAACCAATAATGTTGCATCCTTGTACTTATAGGTCCTACTCTTTAGTATTTTATAAACATGTCAATTTGATTGTTTAGGTAGGCGCAAACCTAATTAACCTAAGGAAACCGTTCTATTAGGTTCAACAACATCAGAAATAAGTAGACCAATATCCACTTGTAGGCCTATTGGATGAACTGTTCTTAACAGTTTTTTCAAGAATTAGGAAAGGCCTACAGTGTTGTAACTTATGATGGTTGGCTTTAACAAATATTGGTGTATTAGGGTAGGATAGAACGTAGAGAAACCATTTATAACCACTTTCATATCGCAATACCTATGCTGTAGTGTGCAAGTTTCAATAACTATCCAAATTTAAAGAATACAAATTTATTTCACAGAAAATTACATAATTTTAGTTGGAGTGTCTGTCAAAGTGGGCCTATAGGCATATTCCTTAAAAACAATAATGCTGCACCCGTACTATGTAACACAGACACTCTTTAGTATTTTATAAACATAACAAATCCATTGTTTACTCAGGCCTAAACCTTAGTAGCCTAATCAAAACATAAGAAATAAGCAATCCTAAACTATCAAGTTGTATTTATTAATTTTTTAAATTTAATAATTAATTTTTTTGAGAATTTGAAAAGGCCTATAAATATTTTAATGTCTCTATTTTGCTTAAAATAAACATCGGTACCATCAGTAAAACATTTATTAGTGACACCGTTGTTAGACACATTACAAAAAGTATACTTTAGGAGACCGGTTTGGAACCCGGGCCTTCTGGTTTGTATAAAGTTACGCTACCGACTGTGCCACAAATTCCGTTGGTAAGTGGGAGAAATGTAAAGCATTACAACCTGGCAACCGACAAATTGATTGCACAAAGAATTTCCGATACATCCGTTTCTTTTAATATAAATGTGAGCAATTTATTTAAACTAAACCTTTACAATTTAGTCTTAATTTTAAAGCAATCAGCTATTTTACATAATTAAGCAAATTTCTTTCCATTTAAAGGATAATACATAATAATAATTGTAAACGTTTTTAGGTACTGACCATAATAAACCAAATCCTTCATGAACTTTTGTTCATCCACTCAGTATTTAGACAAAATACCTCGTGTGTTTACAATCAGCTGATTGAAATTGTGTAAATTAAATAAATTGTTAAGGTTTGATAATGTCGACATTTTTAATTTAAGGGAGTAAGATAACGTTAATTATATGATTAAGCAACTTTCTTTTCATAAATGACAATACATCATAATAATTGTAAACGTTTTTAGGTACTGGCCATAATAAACCAAATCCTTCATGAGCTTTTGCTCATCCACTGTATTTAGACTAAATACCTCGTGTGTTTACAATCAGCTGATTGAAAGCGTGTAAAATAAATAAATTGTAAAGGTTTGAAAATGTCGATATTTTTAATTTAAGGAAGTAAGATAACGTTAAAGTAAATAAAATCTGCTAATATACCAAGGTTTACGTTTTATTTGGTACAAACTGCGTGTAAATTGGTCCAGTGGAAGTCTCAGACGAACTGTCCAAAGGATTGGAAATGTTGGCTTTTTTCCCATGTTAAATCTCCATAAGAAAAGTTTATTTTTCATTTTTGACCGATTTAACGTAAATATTTTTGAAATACGAATAAAACCTGCTAATATAGAACCGAAAACGTTTATTTTGGTACAACCCGCATGTAAATCGGTCCAGTAGAAATCTCAGACGAACTGTCCAAAGGATTGAAAATGTTGGCTTTTTCCCATTTTAAATCTCCATAAGAAAAGTTTATTTTTCATTTTTGACAGATTTAACGTAAATATTTTTGAAATACGAATAAAACCTGCCAATATAGAACCGAAAACGTTTATTTTGGTAAATCCCGCATGTAAATCGGTCCAGTAGAAGTGACAGACGAAGTGTCCAAAGGTTTTTTAACTTTGTGTTTTAAATATATAGATTAAACTTGAAATAAAAACTAATTTAACAAAGTTGCCTTAAATCTGCCAAATTCTGTTATTACACATAGTAAAGACTCTCATTAACTTTATGCAAGAAATTTTAATTCAAAATTGGGCACAGCTTAACCAGAACAAGACAGATGGTAGCCTATTACTGCATTGTACACTATAAATGAACGAGTAAAACTCGCTCTTTTTAAACGACTTATTTATTATAGTTTAAATTGAGTGACTCTTTAATTGAGTGACTCAATTTGAGCTTGAAAATAGCAGGTTACTCTTCCTTTACCGGTAGTCCTTACCTAAAGTTCACTTCCTTAGCTCGCAGTGACGAGAAAAATTCGCAATTTCCGCAACCCTAAATTTCTATTCTACTTTTCAGCCAAGGAGTTAACATTATTAATCTAGAACAGTTGCATAACTCTTATTACCAAAATCAATCAATAACATCAGTTAAGACTCTGCAGTACCCGCCACCTTGTATTTTTATTCCCATAAGACTAATGTTAAATTTGAAACATCCGCTATACCTTGAATATTTATCAAAATGTATTCATCTTAAAGTCATTTTAAAAGAAATTTGATAGACTAAGAGCGATTTATGAGATTAAACTACTGAAAAAACGCGGCCATCTTCAAACAAAAAGTGTCGAGAATCCTTTGTTCTTTAATTAATCAAACAATCAATAATATAAACATTTTTATTTCATAGGATAATAGATATAAAATTTCCTTTTACATTATATAAAGGTGAATCTAATTCGACCAATATTAAAGACGTAGCAGACGTTTTAAAGTTAACATTAGTCTTAAAATCCAAGATGGCGCGTACCATACTCATACTAATTGCTTTATTTAATAAGAATAAGAAATGAATAAAGTACAATTTGATGGAGTTGTCCGGCTTGGTAGTAAGTGTTGGTAGTATTCTCTATCAAAATGTCTCTGGCTTAAGTATAAGCAAAGAAAAGTTGAGTTTAGTTCCAACGGCACAAAAAGTTAATGAAGAGCTAATATTCCAACAACTATTACTCATGCCAATAGAATATGACGTGGTCAAAAATTCGAAGCACAGGTTGGCCAAAAAAATGATACGGTATCCGAGCGAATCCTTTACCAATTTATAAGACTTATTAACGCTTTGGAGTTACGGATCGTGTACGGATCAAAGCCCCGACGGCGGCAGATGAGTTAAAAGCCTTTACAGCTGCTGCTAACAATGCTTTTATCGTGAGATGCTAGACTACAATTCGGGAATATTGGTGCATGCTAAAAGAAATATTTTTGTATCAACTCTTTTCAAAGGGATTAAGCAAATGAATTGGAGAACTAGAATTCGTTTAATGGATGACAATTTCCTGTTACTATGTGAAAGTTTTATTAAATGATTTGCCAGAGTAAACTCCTTGAAAAAGGAAATTAATTTATGAGTTTAATTATTTTTAAAGTCAAAAAATCACTTCGGTTATAGATTAATTAATCCAACTTTAATTGTCAAAGATTTTTAAAACGTAATTTTAAATTGTCACATGAAATATTGATAAGTCTATGAGAAGAAATTTAAGGAATGTTAGCTTTTCTATTTCAAAGCAGTTATATGAATATTGGGTACCGTCTTAATTAATATCAGGGTAAAATAAAAATGTAGGCCAACTGATCGTTTATTTGATTATGATACAATATATTATGATATATCGTCAACTAGTTTGTGTAGGTATAACAAAGAATCAATAAACTCAGTTAATTTACTTTTTTAATTTCTTTTTAAAAACTATGTGAAATGAACATGTTAGTATTTTTTATACCCATAAGACGACAGTATATTAATTTTTTTAATAAAATATATGCAAAGAACTTCGAAAACGAATTATTAGACTGTAAAAAATAGTGTGAAAATATGATTACTTTAAATACTATCGAAATTCTTAACGAAGTCTGAGAATCATTATAAAATTAAGTTCCATGATATTAAACTTCAGACAGTTCATCTCACTTTATTAAAAACTTCGGATTTCTGTAAATACTTTGGAAAGGTCTTCCCACTTGTGCCATGAAATTCATTTCGAGTGTTTTATTTAAGACAGAGAACACAGTTTTGTATTTACTCGAAAGCGGTTAATGGAAAAACTTTCTTCATTATAATTTATTATGGCCACAACAAAAACCACTAAATTTCATTTCAGCTTCATTGTTGGACAAATTTTGTCAAGAGGTCGAACTTGGTGATGCAGCATTACTTTTGTTAAAGCGGAAGCATCTGCAGTATGATTATAGATTTCTTTTATTTAGTAAAATAATTGTTTTTATTTATATTACATGATAATAATTAATAATTTCCTAGCTTTAGTTTTATTAAGTACAACCCAACCATGAACTATCGAAGAATTTTTTGTACGCCTAAAACATTTAATTAATATTTACATTTATCATAGTTTATGAATAAAGAATAAATTCCAATAATAATGTTAATTTAATCCAAGATTTCTGAGTAAAGAGCACAGAAATTCAAAATTAAACAAAATGATTAAATAAAACTGAAGTTTAAGGGAGCAAATTTGATATGACGAATATTTTTCGTCCTCTGATTCTTACAATATACTTTCATTTAAAGATTCATCCAAAATACAGATGACTATTTTGTAGTTAACTGCGAAAAATTAACTCAGTTACACTACATTTCTTGATTATCAACACGCATGGAAAATGCTTGATGTAATACGAATTGTATTTGCATAAACGAGCAATATTTAACAGATTTACAAACTTATTTCTGTTTGTGGATTGGAATTAATCACACCTTTTGAGTCAATTTCCAACACAGAAGCTTAGTTAATAAGACTAAATTTATGGATTTGAATCCCAAATAACATTATCACACAGGGACTTGACAAGGCTGTCAACACGTGTGTCTGGAATAATGCATCTGTCGCCTTTGCTCGACAGTCTGCGTGTGGCGTTACTATGATCTGGGTATAACTCTCAATTAAATTAGGACTTCTAGCATATGCAACTGTTTCATACACGAGGCCTTTAATCTGGTCTTGGCAAGTACACAAGTAAAACTTACGAATAACTTGTATAATTGATTCATTTAATTGTTGAGACTATTCACAAAATGTTTAAATGCAGTATATTTGTGAAATAATGAAAAATATTATATTAAAAACGATTTAAATACTATTTATCGCGCTTAAAATTAATAAGAATCAGGTTAAGCTTCAAAGTATATGAAAAAGATATTTAATAACGACTGATACCTACAGTGAAAGAAAGAACGTATTGATTTTAAAGTACACTAAAACATTTCATATGAAATAATCTGTGCTCTAATCTTTAAATTGAGAACTAAAGCAAGTTTCGGTTAAAGGGATTCTAATTTGCAGAATGCAACTAAAGGTTCGAAGACATTGGAGGAATTACTCAATGATGCAAACTTTATACAATTTTAATAAAAGCCTGCCAACTATAGTAATAGATATCATTGTCTTAAACGCGATTAAGCTTCAAAATCGCAAGCAAACGTTACGTACAACTTAAATAAAAATTATATTATTATACTGTATCTATCTTGTAATTTTGTATATCTTATATTTTTTAAATTCTACTCTGGTCTACAGAAAAAAAATTATATTGTTTATACGAGTAAAAGGCAATTTAATGAATGTAACAAATTATTAGTCTTTTTACAATTATACTAATGTTTTACAGAGGGGCTTACCCTCTGCCAATTGCCAAATTTCCATGCACATCATAACTGTGTTTTTCGTTACATGCTAAAAGTATTTAAATTTTATGTAAAATATTTTAGCTCATTGTCTAATGTTTTCCAGTTTCCATTAAAGAAAATCAACTCATTATTAAGAGAATTAGATGATTGTGAAAATACCAATGTTGGTTTCCCATTTGATTAGCCAAACCAGTTTCGTCTTTGATGGTCACTGCGGCGTGGATCAAAGGGTACCATGAAACACAATGAAACTCCATGAATTGCTTTGATAAACTTCATTATTCTTAGAACCACCTCCTGCAATGGAGAATATAAAATTTATTTTCCTGAATTTACATTATAATGTAAAAACAATTACCCTAAAAAAGTCAAAAAAGTTTAATAAAATACAAGAATAAAAAAAAAGTTTTTCCATAACGATTGAATTCGTCAAATATCTCATTAACAAATTAAAATTAATTACTACGAATAAAATGCGATAATTGTAAACATTTCCTGCTTATCATGTAAGTGTTAAATCTATATCAACTATATCAGATTTTAATGGTACAAACGTTTTAAAGGGCATTTAGTAAACTACATGGTATGATAAAAAAAAAAAAACATGCTAAGATTTAGGATTACTTTTTGTATTATATTAACGTATCATCTTTCCAACAGTGTTTACATTTATTACCGAAAATATTCATTCGGTAAAGTTCAACTTATCATAAGCTCAATTAGTTCCATTCGGAAAGTTAAATATTGATTAAAAAGTTAATTTATGGGTAAAAATACATATTTAGTAAAATCCAAACTCAACACCACAACGTGATGTTGAGTTTCACTCGTGGTTGGTTAAACTCAAATTTCCAGGTAGTGGCAACTGTTAACAAATGACTCGAGTCACAATGTCATAAGCCACAACAGCCGAACTGTCACAATAAGGAGCCTCTGACAGCAACTAATTGTTCTTGTTTCCTGGAGCGCATTGCTGACTAACCCATCTCCTGTTTACATTTCGCGACACCAAAACCAATTAAAAGTAGTGGTGATGCCGGTCACCTACACATAAATGGAGTTACTCGCTGAACTTATAAATCGTATTATTCATCCATTCGGGCAATATTTCCTTAACATTTCGTTATAATATATGCTTCTTTAATAAATTTGCTTAAAAGACATAACATAGATTAACATACACTTAATTATACTACTTAAAGTTCGATGAATGCATATATTAAAAAAAAAATAATAATAATAAATTAAAAATAAACCCATCAGAAACCAATTTTAGTTCTATAGAAAATATAAATATATATTATTTTTTGTAAACGTTAACAGCAAAAGAATTTTGATTATGATAGACTTCGTCATGAGTTTCGCAAATTTATTATAAGAAGGAATTAGCCAAATGAGCTAGGCTAAGCCCCAATGTAATAAGCTGTTTGTCAGGGATTTGAGCTGCTTAGGAAGTTTATACAGAGACAAATCTTGGAGTTAACGTCGTCTTATATATTATAACTAATTACTTCTTGAAATATCCTCTTCCTTTATAACCTAAGAGTTTTCTCGATTTAAGGTAACTTACAGATAAATGAGGTCTTTTCAATAGGAAATAAGAAGGTTTTTTTAAAAATAAAGTAAACATGTTTTCATTTTCTTTTATTTCTATGATAACTTAACTTTTTAATTTTTATTAAAAACTATAAAATATCTTAGAGAAAATGCAATCGCATCAAAACTATTATCTCTATCAGCATGCTTTCAATATATTGTAGTGAACGTTTAAATCTTTTGACATTTGAATTTAATATTATATATTACATACTCAAACCTTGTAGAAAACATTTTACACGAAAATGGAAAAAATGTATACACCATTGCACAATGATAATTTAGCATTAGCTACTTTTCAAATAATTAAATCTATTATAATTATATCAGCTCTTTGTATTGGCTTTGTGTCGATTTTAATCAGTCATTGTTGCGTCTCAAATTCCACAGACAATAGCAACCACAGCACAATACCAAACATACTGCTGTACACACAATGGCATGGGGGATCACAATTCCCCTCTCCCTTGGCGATGGAAAATTGTAAAACACGAGAAAAACGTGCACGAGCTCGAGGCTTGCCTACATCTTACAGTGCCCTATAAGACAACAACGGACTTTGTGCATTGTCTTAAATACAAGGTTTTAAGCCTAAAGAGAATTGAATCGTGCATTAATTGCTAAATTAGTAACAGTCAACCATTACAGATTTCATGCAAATTTAATTTAATCCATTTACTTGAGTTATAATTTTCTAAACAATTTAAATTCGACTTCCTAATGTCGATTAAGTATATTTGTAAATATTTACAATTATAATTGTTTATTATTTGATTAAGGTATTTTCTCTAGTAGTTTTATTGAAATACCCCAATAATATAATGTAAAAAATACGTCTAAGTTTATTTAAAGGCTTCGTAATTGATATAAATTAAGTTCCTTCCTGTAAACAGACAAAAAATAATTCGTCTTCAAAAAAGGAAGTATTTTAAGAGACTAACGGATTTTCTTGTATCAATCTCATTAAATATTGGCGAGGAGGTTTCTTGGAATTGTTCACCGGTTAAGATTAACAAGGGTGGTTGTACAGGAGTCAGGCACCTGTCTTGATAACAGAGTTTAACCCTCCCCGCCCCTACCCCCATTCCACCCCCATCAACCCTTATCTTATCCCAGTTGTTTCGTTCCATTTAATGTTCTTATCAACCTAGAAACATTTTATAAAGGAATGCAGTTTATGAATAGCTATGTATTAAGAGTGCAAAGAGCGTTATTGTAGCTTGAGTATTAACGAAGCGTTAGCTTGCGTAGTGCGGCCAAACATTTCGAGAGCGGCAATGACTATTTGTACTCGTAATACACACACGATTTTTCCTGCCACCATAATTGCAACAGATTAAATGGTTTATTCTAGACAAAATACCATTTAGGTTATGTTAGATGTTTCTGTTCTTACACATTAAGATCAAACATAACCTCAAACTAAGAAAAAAACAATAACTAAATGACAACAATGACTAACGTGGTATGGGTTTGTAACAAGAGCTGACTTTAAACAGCCATTTGATTTAGCGTGCTGGAATAAACAATCCCAAAGCCATCTGTAATCTGATCCCGTCTTCCGGTGGAAGAAATACCTTGAACATAACAAAGTTAGTAAAAACGCACTTTGTTATGTTCTAGGTATATTTTCCATCTGAAGATGGAAAATATACCTACGGGATCCACGGGATCAGATTCCAGATCCCTAATCGTCGTGAATTTGCTTTTACAAATCAGTGATGGAGAATGTGCGCAATAATTTTCTAAACAATAACTAAACTTGCCATCACCAACAATGAACTTTGAACAAAGTATGAGTATTAACATTATTTATAAATTATTTTATACTACTGATATAAACCTGTGCGGTTTAAAATCAAATTATTTTTACGTCGGTGTCAATAGACACAAACATTTTGAGAGAGAAGTCAAGACCCTTAAGTATCAGAGAGATGGAGGTGTATTGTTAGTGGTATTGTCGTGTAGGCCCAACCGTCAAACTGAAAATAACAACAACTGACGGTCTGATTCCAGCCTCAGCCACAGCTCACTCCTTACCGCCCTCCATCCTTATATATAATGCAAATTTAATCATCTAATCATAGCTAAAATATTAAATAAAAAATTTTACAGGATCAAAACTAATACAGTATATACTTTTTAGCACATCAGGGAAAAATAACAACTTCTAAACAGGTTGTGTGACCAGGCATAGCCTACTACTTCACTCATCAAATGAGCATAATCTTGTTAATTCACAATAAATTAAACAAATATTTTAACAATAGTTAAGTAATAATAGTTAGAAATCCATTTTAAAAAGAAAAAAACCTTACTGAAAAAAGGTTGTATGAGAGAAAATTTGCAAATAGACGACATGGAAAGGTGGATTTTCGTACGATATCGTAAAAGCTTTTAACACATGCCATTAATGTTTCACAAAAGAGTGTAGTCATGTCATAATAGTAGTAACTTGTGTATTGATAATATTTTTTCATACTAGGAATTCAATTAAATACTATTAATATATTAGTTAATTAATAACTAAGACACATATATACATTTAAATTGCCTGTTTGCCATTTAATTTAAACATTTTCATTGTTTTAAGTGATCCGTATTATACACTACTTTAAATTGGAAGCTTGCCGAGCAAAATTTGCCTACAAATAAAAAATCAAGTTATAAATACATTAATTTTATAGTGTGTGTATAACATTTTTGTGTTTGTTATACAATGTATATGTACTTATATTTATAATTTTAATTCGAGAAAGAAAATAGACGCATAAGAAAACTTTACTAAGGCACTGATGTAAACTACTCGTATAACGTTTAAAGTGGGTTTTATATTTATATTGAATTTATTTTGATTACGAGAGTGAAGATGTATGAATAAATAGTTTAACCGAAAAAAGACTAGTTATTATTTTTTTATTACTATCAAGCCTTGACCATGTTACAAGTAGTAAAAGTTGAAAAAGCATCAAATGTACCGTAGGTCTTGACTAATTATTGACAGAATAAACTAAGAGAAAAAAACTTCTTTACAAATTGTTATACCTTGTTTGAACTACATTTTACGATACACTTGAATTAAAAAGGCAGTTAATTATTTAAAATTCGTTTAATTTATAAATTGCCAAGTATACGAGTGTCAGTACGTGTTGGATTCTCCAAAATTAAATGAGAAAAGTAGTTAGGTATAAGCATAGAAAAACTATTTTTTCTATAGTATAAGGTTTATAAGACGGTGCCCTTACTCCATATCGAAAAACCTTTGGAACTTCATAATTTACTTTTTTTTACCTCTGTGTTACTCATGGGCTTCGGTAAGTAGGTAATTGTGTAATTTTCTATACCAACAATGATGTTTTGTTGTAGTTTTATTAATGCGATTGCGATACGATTTTTATATTAAACCTAATCAATGATTGGTAGGCCCAACAAAATATGAAAGTAAAAGGGGTCAAGGTTGCGTCGCCTAATCACCTGTCTGGTGATTGTCTGCCCTAGGTTTAATTAATTTTCTAAATTAATAGTAGGCCTATTAAGTTTATAATATTTAACCTAATGAATGATAAATACCGGTTCAATTGTCTACCGTTAAAAGTCATTTACGACAAATAACGTACTTGAAACTAAACAAACAATCAAGTCTCGAGGTCTTAATGCAGGTCTGTGCAGTGACATTTTCTTAGTTCCGCTATTTAAATTATTTCAATTTACGCTAGCGAACAGAATTGCACTGTCCTATCTTTCCTTTTAGGGATTTTATGATAGTTTTTTTTCTGTTTAGTTTCTGAAACAAAGAATGGGCATTGTATAATAGCATTCTGTATTCACAACCTTCATTTACAATTTTCTCTATCTTCAAATATTTCTGACTCGTAATCCGTATTCACTCATTAGCAATTATCATACTTAGCCTCATTTCAACAATGATCAAAATACATTGCATCATCTAATAGCATTTTTCATTATTTATTGCACAATTGTTAACTAGGCTTATAGTTACTTCAATTACTTGATTTTTCCTCTAATATGAATTAAAAGAAAGTATAGCATAATTGAAAATTCTTCAACCAGGAAAGAAAGGGATACAAAAAAACAAGTTACTTACTAAATAAAATACCCCTATATTTTGAAAGTAACACAAAATATCACAAAATATAAATATATAAACATTAATAAATATTAAATTTACAATTACTGAGTTCATAAGTTTTGTGTTTTGGGACACAATTCAATTTAAAGCACTATTTCAGCTTCAAGATCTAATTTTAAAAGTTGCTTTCATAGTTATAGTTTGTTTATCGTTCTCAAAAACCTTAATGTTATTTTTTCGTATTTATTCGTGTCAAATTAAACTGTTGGAAATTAAAGGAAATTGTTATAAAACTATGATTTTTTTAATAAAAGAACATATATGTGGGTTCTTTTAAAAGATAAATCACACTTATTTTCAAAACACATAATGAAAACCAACTTTTTCAAGATTTCAGAAGAAGAATCAGGATTTCAGTCCGTTGACGTGTGACGATGAAATGCATAAAAACTTAATGTGAATTGCATGTTCTGAGAAATTTCAAGATTTCAGCGATATGCATCCAGTTTGTCAGTTACATTTCGAAAACTGAACGGTATTATTTATCTATAACTTGGCCATAAGTCATATTATAATACTAAAATATTGTTCCTTCATTGATTCTGTACAAACAAATGTCAAAAATTCTAAACCATAATGTATTAATTATTAACTACTATTTTACATTTTTGATAATCACTACAATTAAGCAACTTAAACGACATCATCATGGATGTATGTATACGGATGATACATCAAGGATATGATGTCGTCGTTGGCTGCGACGAGGGCTGTACGGGACCGCCTCTCCTTGATGCTTTTATCTGATTCTAATTAATTAAGAGCATTTCATGATTTTAATGACTGTCAACGCCGCAGTGATGATCTGGAGACACGAATTACACACAGTCGAGGAACTCAGCACATGATAGAACTATACGTCACAACGAAGATAATTTTTGTGGGTAGTTTAAACTTTGCAGCTTGTTGCACCTTGCCACCTTATTTGACGCACTCTGGAATTTTAAGGTGAATACGGCTGAAGAGTGAGTGTGATGGATCAGACGAGGTGTAGCTTTGTAACTGACAAAGACCAGCTGATCCGTTTCTCTTAGAACGCCTTGCATTGAGTGGAATTGTCTGTGGCTTCTTTCATTATGTAAAATAGCCGGGTATTTAAAAGTCGGGGTGAGTACCCAAAATTCATAAATACCCGCTTATTTTGAATACTTTAAAAACGAACAATATAAATTAACTCCTCCTGAACATGTTATTACTATCAATTATAATAAATTTTAATAGGCCTAATCTATAATAATTTAACCTTCTTTATCAAAGACTTAATAATTTTTTTATACTATCCAAACTTTGTAAATAAGCAGAATATTTTATTGTAAAAATCGGGTAAGATCAGTCGTATTAAGTAATTATTACTGATGGATTGTTAGTGTTATTGTTTTAATGAGTAATATTCTCTAAAGTAGACTATCATTTCAATTAACTAACCATTCTATAATTGAATGTTTACATTTGTATTTCAATTTGTAAATACCCAGGAATTTTCGAAGATTTATGAAAATCTTGTAAAAATCAGGTTAACCTGCCATTAATATGTTTATTATTATCATTGTGTAGTCTATAACATTTAACAATACCCTGATACAGCTTGATCCATTGAATTATTTCAGAATGGTTTATTCAATACTAAACAAAATTTATTGAACAAAAGTCCTTTTAAAACTATCATTGCATCTTTCTACAGTTAGTTTGACTTAATAGGTAAACGTTCCCCCTCTCTAAATAATAAATATTACTTAGAATTTTCTATAAGATAAATTCCTTCAACACGCAAACTAAATTAAGAAATTCTGTTGAACTAGAGTAAATTTTGCAGCAGCCGTTGCTAAAAGGAGGCAATTTGCTAAAGAGACAAGTTGCTAAAGAGGCAAGCGTGACTGAATACTTTCGCTGAAACCTTATACGAATAATATTAATAATATACATTTTTCATTTATATATTTTTAGACATCTTGGTGAAAGTAATTCCAAACATTGTAAATAATATATGTACCGGCTTGAAGGTTTTTAGTAATATTTTTTCAGCACATGATAAGCTATATAACTAATGGTATTTATGGCATCCATATACATAAATTTGAAACTTACAAAACAAACAAAGGGCCACCCATAATGTTTTTAATATATTTTCTTCCATTAATTAACATTGTTTGTATTCGTTTTAATTAATAACTAATTGAGGAACAAATTTTTAAAGTGATTGCGATTAACTTTATTTTAAATGAAAACATTTATGAAATATTTTGTGTACATTTGAAATATTTAATTTTGATACACACACATCTTCCAATTTGAAAAACATTAGCGTTGCAATTCCTCTGAAACTGTGCTTTTATCAGGAAAAGTACATGCAAATGAAACAATCCTGAAACAGTTTTGCGAGGAATATTCTTCACGCGGGAACATTTCACGCCGCGCTCGACGGAGGCGTAGGTCCCCAGGGAGAGGGTGAATTGGAGGCGAACTTGGCGAAACCACTCTCCCGCAGTTCCTTGTGAAGAATTATAGAAGTACAACTCTGTTACACGTCGTTTAGTATTAACAAGAGAAAACTCGTTGTAAGAATGTCTAAATCTCTCCGTTATTAGGTTACTAAATCATTAAAAAAATTATTATCAATAACTCTATTTAAATTCTCTAAGAAATTACGTTTTCTTAATTGTTCTTTGTTATAACAAATGCTATTTCTCACTGAATGGAGTAAGCCGAAACAGCCGGCGCGAAGCCAGTTATGTTCGGGTTGTACCTGAACGCGTATTTAATTAGCCACGCGTCGCTTCTCTAATGTCTCCCACACGCTCTGTAATCGCGGTTTAGCTTTCATTGTCGACTTGTAATTGGAATGACATGGCACTAAGAAAATGTAATTACCACTGATTTTAGATATCAAAGGTTTAATCATGTCATTTTCGAACAACGCTTTTTGAAATGAGGACATGATGTTTTTCATTCAATAATTACATGTACAATAAGTTTGGTTAAGAAATATCAACTTCTTTTTAATAAATTCGACACTCTAACTTGATATAATGGTTGGTTTTGTCCTACTTGCGGTCGTTCCTGTGAGCGGTCAAGGGTAAAATCGTTCAGTTTGCGGTCAACCCAAATATGTCGTGCATGGGGTAATCGAATATTTGTCCAATATGCTGTCACATATTTGAACCCCTTATAGTCGTACAACAAGCTAGCCAGAGGTACGACAGCAGGCATGTACAATGTACACCTGTAGGGAATAGCTCACAAATCTATATATTAATATTTAAACATGATTATTTCCCTCTTTTTGTAGGTTTGGGTGCATTGTAGAAGAAATCCGTGAATTCAGTTAGAAAGGTTCTGAAGATGAACGTTATAACTTTATAACTCACATTGCCCCTTCCCCAGGACTACGCCCTACAGGTTTACAGAGTTTCAATTTTATCTAATTATTGAATCATTAGGCCTCACCTGCTGTAAAATCAAATGCTCGCAAAACCTTAAGATCAGATGTTACAGTATAAAATAATTTAAACTTTTCTAACACATTAAGGTTATTTTTAAAATTAAAACTCCTTCAACAATTTTCAACCAATATTCAAGTTTTTGGTGTCGTTTTATAGGGTCGTTTTATACATAGAAGTTGTATTATGTGAATATGCAAACAAGTGTACTGTATTGTTTTAATATTCATTGTTAATGAGTATTGGATAAGAATCATTCAAATCAGTAACAACAAGACCGGTTAAAGCTATGTTATGTTAAGGATTAGCGGTTTGAAAGAAAGTTACTCTGTGATGAGGTAGACCGGTTAAAGTGGAGGCCGGTTTAAAGGTAGCTGGGAGTCTACTATAATATGTGATGGTGTGATGGAATATCAACATGCCGGGGTAGTGGCGGCGCGGCGGCGGCGGTCCGCTGGGAGTTGTCTGTTGTATTGGAAAAGAACGCTGAGAAACCACTTCCCACTTTATAGCGAAGATTGCGACACATCACGTGATTGGAAATACTTCAATCACGTGATAAATACGTGATTTTTTTTGTATTTATTTCAAACTGTGGTTTGAAATAAATACAAAAAATCAGCTATATGACGTTGAAAACTTTAATAGGTAAGAGGATAAAAGTTATGATGGAAATTGGCAACAGTTTGTAAATTTGTAACTCTGTTCACACATAGCGACGATGTTCAACAAACAATGTTTTTAGAGCAATGTTTTTAGTGTAAAATATTTTTCCTACCACTGCATGGAAATAATTGCATTTTCACACCTGTAACCCCTATTCAAAACAGTTCATTTCCGGTTTCCGTTACTTTCCCGCTCTAGAGCGGCAATGATTCTTTACCGCACGCTAGATCAAACAGCAATTTTAAATCAGCTGATATTACAAACCATGCTACAGCTGTTATTCATTGTTGTCGTTTAGTAATAGCTTCTTTTTTAGTTTGAGGTTATGTTTGATAGTTAACATTATGTTGCAACAGAAACAAATAAAAAATAATCTAAATGACATTTTGTATTAAAAAAACCTGTAATATGTAACAATTATGTTGGTAGGAAAAATCTTGTGTGTATTACGAGCGCAAATAGTCATTGCCGCTCTCGAATTGTTTGGCCGCACTCAGCTGGCGCTTCGTGCGGCCATCTACAATTCTCGAGTGGCAATGACGTACTTTACGCTCTTATTACACAAATAGCTATTGTGCAGTGGCTATGTTTCGCATATAACGTAAATGTCAGTTCAACTATATATTTAGTACAAGAGAAACATCCATACTATTTTACTTAAACTCAAAATTACACACAGGAATATTGAGAAAATGCTAAATAGTCTCTCCTTCAAAAATTCCCCTGAAGGAAAATTACTAAAGTAAATTTTTAGTGTTATTTTAATTAAATGAGAAAAATAGATAAAATTTTGGTTTTAACCGTCATTGTAATTTCAACTATTTTAACTTAATATATGTTCACGTTAACTATATCTACTCTATATCATACTTTAAAACATGTATTAAAATTTGTTTTCCCAACAAAAGTAAATATTCGCCAAAAACTCCTGTGGACACTATATTTCTACAGACTATGTTTTAATGTAAAAAATAAACAACTATTTCATATTCCTACTGAAGAACATTGAAACATCTGAATGCAAATTTCACCTGGTGCAGTTAATTCTACTGTACTAATGCCGGATGCTCCTACCGTAACGGAGTCCAGCTACATTAGAATGGCAGCCATAACGGCAAGAAGCGGCCGAGACATTAAGGAGCGAAGCAAGTGGTTAATTAATACCAGGTTCAGATAGAGAGCGTCTGCTAACCGGGTCACGTGGTACCCGCTCCCCCCACCACCTTACGGCAAACATGCTCCCTGATGCCATCTACACAGGCGTTTATCTGATGGCCAACTTTAACATGTTTAAAACGTAATTAACTAGTGTCACATGAGACTTAACGAGCTAAAGTTTTTATAAATTAATGTTTTATTATTTTTAGGAATAGGTAAATTTATTAAAACATATTGTATCATAGGCGTATTTAAATGAAACAAACATATACAAATTTTTTGCAATAAATACTGCGTAGTACTATTTCCCGTTTTTTTTTTTTTTTTTTTTTTTTTTTTTTTTTTTTTTTTTTTTTAATATTCACAAGTATGCCTATATCAAGTATTTTTATTAAAGAACATCGAACCTGAAAACTAAACTTGAATGGAATATGAGAAAATTTACTCAAGACTATAAATAAAATATTATTTGTTAATATTAATTACGTAACTAAGAGAACTGAACAAAACATTGAAAATGATAACTACTCGATGTTAATTATCTTGTAGCAAAACTCTAGATTGTGCAACTTATAAGATATATATTAAACTAGTCAGTTAGAAATGGAAATCAGTCATAAACTATTTTAAGCACTTAACTGATTTCATGAAATCTTTTATCAAAAGAAAACTTAAGAAAACTAAACTGCCCTAATAAATGTAAGTATTGTAGTCACAGACAAGTATTGAAATTTATTCAAAACCTGTCCTGCAATTTACTGCAAACTTGGTCTCGTATTGATCCAGGTCAAGAAAATTTATTCCTAAACGATTTGAGGTTAGGGCAAAACAGGGGAAGATTCAATCAGTATAAGGTTTGGGAACCGGTAAAGGGAAGAATATTGAATTCTAATATGAGATCGGTAGATTCTATTTACTCCCTGTTTTGTGTTGTATACGAAAATTCAAATTATCTTGTTTAAAAGATAAAGTTTCTAAATACATACTAAACGACTGAGCAAATTATTAATGGTACCATCAATCTTAGAATAAAACGATTTTGTCACGAAAGACCATTTTAGAATTTTGTAATGGTTCTGGATTATCTAAATTTAACTGTCAGTACATTTATACGATCAACCATGAAGTTCAACCATAAAGCGAACAAAATAGAGTCATCGTCATTATTATAGACCACAATATTTTACGGCACATGGAAGATTTCAAAAATCAAAATAATAATGACCGAACCATTAGCATTTATGTTTAAAGTTTTTAATCAAGAACAAGTTCAATGAAATTCTCCAAGTGAAATACTTGTGTGACTTAAAGTGAACCAGTTGTTATAACTTCTGTTGGTGGGTGTCAGTTGCATTAGAAACGTTAGTTGAACACAGTTTAAACACAACATCCAGTTGAATTTAAGAGCAAGTCTTAAATTTTTTAATTAGTTAGTAATAGCACAGATGAAATATAATATAGTACAATCTATGGTAATAGCTCACAATCAAAAACCAAACGTAAAAGTAAGTAACTAAATCAAAAGTCCTTACAAAAGTTTAAAATATGCATAAATTAATTCTGAAACAGTTATACAGTATAATGTTTTAACAAGTTTCTTAAAAGAGGATAAAAAAGCAAAAGCGTGAAATTGGCTGGAGAATTACTTGTCGCAGAATACTACAGGATGTATTCTTAAATAAATTCACAGACTCTTCAGGTTTACCGCTTCGGAGAAACGGGTGCTATAAAGGCGTTAAATCGGATTCACTAACGACATGCGCAGGGGACATTATCCCGAAATCATTAAAAATACACCATTTCACGATAAATTTAGGATATCACGTGGCATGAAATTGATTTATCCTTCAGATCTGTGAATCGAATGGCGTTTTTAGTTGTGAATAATAGATTTTTGTTACTGTTGAATTGCAGTATTATATACAATTAATCAAACATAATTTATTCTATACATTATATCATAAAAAGGTTAATAATAGTATACATTATATTATTATAATAATTGAAATACTACTATAATATGATATTTTATATAAAATAATGGTCACAGAAGCAATCAGTATTGTGCTTATAGTGCAAGCGTTAAGCCATACAATGTAGAAGCCACACATTTATCACTCGAAATAGGATGTCGCCATGACGACATTAACTGGCGGCTTTTTAGAAATTAACACACGCAAAGCAAAATGTAGCCAACATAGTTCCAATCAAACTTTATTATAAATAATTAATTAATAGTGTTGAGCATAATGTACGTGTTTTAGGTAATTTCTAGTAAAGACTGTGGTTGGTACTTCAATAGTTGCGTTCGGGATGAATAGTAAATGCAGTAACAATACAAAATTATCTTTCTATCTCTAATATTCAATTTTTTATACTTAAAGAGGTTTCATCCGAAGATTTCTGTTACATTTGACATTTAAAAATAAATAATATGTCTTAAGGATAAAAGATAAAATCAGTTTTGCTTTCAGGTAAGCTAAAGGGATGTACTATTTCTTTTGCCTAAGATTTCATTCTCACCTCTCGTATAAAACACGGTGAATATAGTTTCGAAATTCCTAAGTGCAAGAGCCACGAAAATGTAATAAACGAAACCTTTTAGATTAAAACATATTATTTGTTACCTATTTCATTTATTTATTATCGATATTGAATCTCTACAACAGTTAATTATAAACGGTGATGCTTGTATTTCTTACAAAACAAAAAAAAAACGACAAGACTACTTTCTGACCATGTTTCACCCATATTTTCGGAGGATAGGCCTGGTAGGCCTGCTTAAAATAACTGTGGCCTATGTGGAATAATTTTGACAGTTTTTCCAATAATTTTAGAGCATTTTTAAACTAAAGTATTTAATTATTAGGGTTTACTTGACAAAATGCTTTCGTTATTAAATCTATAATCGATAAACAGTTGTTAAAATAACGTGTTTTTTCTATGAAATTCATAAAACACAGATAAGAAAACTTGACACGTAAGAAAACCACCCGTATAAAACAAAGTTATTTACCCGCGCTCGTTTCCCACAACATCATGAGTATATTCACCTGCGAGTTTACCCTACCATATGTCGACATAAGGGCTTCCTTCCCATATAAAATACATGGAGGTTGAGGATGCATCACAAATAACCCTCTCTGACAGTGCAGTGTAGCTCCCTCCACGCCGCCACCTTAACACTGTGCTTCCATAAGACACCCCCCCCCCCTCCCCTCCCCCGTCAACCCCTCATCCAATGGCGTTACCTTCGCCATCGTCACCAACTTTCCATCGGGGAGAATAGGTAACAGACGATGGACTTGAACTTTAGGTCTACTTCCCTGGGATTTGGGCCGATGAAATGATAATGGCACGGTAAAATTTAGATTTGATTGAGATTTATAAACTATAAGATAGCAAGTAAAGAACATTTTTTTTATTCATTTTTTGTTAAAAATATATGCCATTGGCTTAATGGTACATAGTTGGATATGGCGTCTTCTAAGTTTTAAAATAGACTAAAATATGTTTGACTATTATTGACAAGGTTATCACACATGCTATTACCGGAAACCTCAACAAACAAAACCATTCTCACTGGTGTTCTGTTTGCATGTAGCTCAATTTCTATTAGAGTACAATTCACATATGATGGCTTTTCAATTGACGTATTCATTCAACGAAACTACTTCCACTGTATATTTAATTTAATTTATGTTATATTTTATCATTAATTTCGGCTAGAATATTAGTAAATAAATTATTTATAAGAACATAAAATTTTTCAATTTACTCTTATTATTTAGAAAGGCCATATAAGTTTACAGTATTTATTTAATACAGATTTATGTTACGTCGACAAAAATTCTAACTTAAACAGTACAGTATTTGGAAATGTAATTTTGGTTCAATTTACTATAGTTATAGTTTTGCTGCACGCTATGTTTTCACTTTTACTGAACAAACTATGTTTTACTAAGAATCGGTTCACAATTTAGTTTGAAAAGAAAAATTGTAAATAATAGATATAATAAAATAAAAGGTATAACTAACTAAAATTCGTTGAGATGATGTCTAGAGGTGCTCAGTAAATAAATAATGGAGGCGGGATTTATGGAGTTTTTCCTCGTCCGGGCGGAACAATGTGGTGTTAAGATATTTTCCCCGACACCGCCACCCGTGTATGGTACAGTTCACACCACCTAAACAATACAAGGGGTTCCACAGCCAGGACAAGAGAATTATTGCGTTTTAACCTTATCTGCTCTCTTTTCCGCATGTTTACTATTTATTTTAGACGCCATACGTAACAAGTATTATAAAATCAAATTAAAAAATATTTTATTTTAAAATTAAATTTACGTATTCATTAGTATGTTTTTGAAGAACGCCTATAACACTTAAGTTTCAAATGAAATAAATTGAATTCATTTTTTAATTCGCATTAAGGCATAAAAACTAACGTCAACTATTGTAATTTATTATTTTTGGAAGGAGCAAAGATATAATTGTTATTCTTTTACTACCACATACGTTGTCTGAATTCCGTTTACTAACTGTCAGCCAAGTTCATTAAAACACACCAAGAATGAGAAATTAAAATTTATGCAATCGAATGCAAAAATTAAAATCTTCTGGAAGTTTGTTGAGCTTTCCTTCACACCCTATGGGTAATGCTCGGCGAGAGCGCACTTACACAGACCCTAAATATTGCTGTTTACTGGAAAAGTTTTTTATTTTACACTTAAAATACAATAGTGCATTTTTAATAGACGTTAGAAGAGTTCACTGTTACGCTATATTTAAGTTTTCGTTATTAGGATTATATCAGAAATCATTTTTTTGTTTGTTATTAAAATATTAACTAAAACACTAGACCTAAGCAATTTACAATCAAAGATAATGTACCTCTATTATTAAGACGTATTCTAAATTCCAGCACAGAGAAAAGCACAAATTTACTAACTAATAAAATGAGACAAAGATTTATTGAGAAGAAAGATTTAATTGGAAAGTTTAATCAGAAAGGATGCCCACTGGCGAGGCGTTTGGAACTGCCGAATGGGTGAGGGGGTGGAGTGAATGGTAGGGGGGGGGGGGGGCAAACGAGCCCAATTTGGCCGAGATTGAGGCAGACCACTAATGGATGTGCCAACGTTACATAATGAGAACACAAGATTTCGAAATATAAAGAAAACAGCGACAAAAATTAACTTTTACATTTGTTAACACAAAAATAACTGCGGATGGTGTTAGCTCTCATTTTATCAGGTGTTGAATTTGTGTTTGCCTTTTAAATTATATACATTGAGTACCAATTGGTCAGAATTTACCAAAGTGTGTAAGCGTAGGCCTACTATAAAAATAAATATGTTTCTATGAAAAAAGTTATTTGCAACTTTACACATTGATTTTATAAGTCTTAAAAAAGTAAGCTAAGGATTCCTGGACTTTAAAAAAGGTAAAACTATAGTATATTATTTACTGTCTATTTTTTTTTATAACGCTTGCGCCGAGGAATATAATTAGGAAAGTTAATGTCTGATTACATTATATCTCTTACCAGCGCAAAAGTGAAATTCAATCCACCATACCTGCACAAAAATAAAAGAAATTTTAGTGTCACAATATTATAAGAAATTGCATAAGACACATTTCAGGAAACGACACATTATTAACTATGTTGAAATACTCGTTAGTAAACACTTTAAAAAATACTGACAGCAAAATAATCTTTTCCAACAAGCGATCTCAAGTCCAACTCTTAGCAAACACAAACGAGATTTCACGTCTAGGAACTTTTAAGGGTTATGACAAACCAGGAAATTGGATTGCGACCGGGTTCAGATGACTGGTGGCCGTAAGGTCGGGGTTGTGGGAGGGGGAGGGTTGAAGGGTTGGTTGTTGGTTGTTGGGTGAGGGGGAGGGTAGATTAAGGACTTATCTGGGCTGATAAAGTGTTTGCGAGTTGAAGCTCCATCTTGACACCAACTAAACAACTTGGCCGCGCACTTGCGGACATTATCTATAACTAGGGTGCTATTGATTAACTCCATTGTTGCTACACAAAACTCAGCAAACGTTACGCTTAGACTAAAATTTTGTTTTACAGTGATAGTTTTTTGAAAATTGGTTTGGCTACAATTGATAAAAAAGTGTCCTGAGTAAAACCTACATTAAAACAGTGGTTTTAACATTGTTCGGACACAAACAAAATACAAGGACTTCTTAGTACTTCTCGTAATCCATAAAAATATTACTTTTAAAAATAATTGTTTTAACACGTGAAATCGTTGTTAAAGCTGGGTCCACACTTAACAAATGTTCGGCAAACATGTTTGTTGAAACAGTTTGGCCAAATTTTACTATGTTTGCCAAACAATGTTTGCCCGTGGCCAGTGTGGACGCGTCACAAACAAAGTATTTTGAGGTGGGTTTTTCCTGCGCCGCCATTTTTGTTTGGAGTGAATGTTCGCTCTCACAGCGACAACTGGCAAACTGTTTGTTGTCAGTCTGTGCGATTTCCTGGTCAGAGGCAGGTCTGTTGTGGTGTTTTCTGTGAGTGAGTTGCTGTTTTTGTGTTTTCTACTACAATTGGTAAGTGAACAACAATGAGTAAGGACTTTTGGACGCAAGATAATGTAACTTTGTTAATACGAATCATACGAGTAACCTGTACGAATCGCACAGGTTACTTTGGGACACTAATGATCCAAACTACAAAAACAAGTACAAGAGGAAAAATTCCTATGATAGTATAGCTAAAGAGTTAGGTGTAAATAATACGGAAGAAGTCAAGAAAAAAATTGAAAGCCTCTTAGTTCAATTCAGAAGAGAGAAAAAGGCAGTAGTATTAAAGTCAGGAATGGGAACTGCCGACAAGAAAAAACCTTGGTGGGGTTTACCATTATTTCAGTTTTTAAGTAACAAAAATGTACCTAGACAAACAGTGTCAAGCGACACACAGGATGAAGTTTCTGAAGAACCACTATATGAAGATTTACCTCCCCCTACTAGCCCTTCAAGAAGCAGTACACCTTTATCGTCTGCTAGTCTTTGTGGAACTTCGAGCAGTAGTTTCGGTAGTAAGCCGGTTGCCAATCGAGGAAACAAAAGAAAACAAGTTGATGAAGCGTATAAGATGATGACAACTTGTTTTAACGAAATGCAGCAAGAGCCAAAACCAATAAAAGATGAGCATTCAGTTTATGGGGAGTGTGTTGCTAACCGAATGAGAAAAATTAAAAACCCCATGAGACTCTGCATCATTAAAAACAAGATAGATAATATACTTTTTGAAGCTGAAATGGAAGAGTATAAAGCAGTTTCTGAAAATCCTAAGAAAAAAACATCTGGCCAACCATCAGGAACTTTTGGGGAACAAGGGGAAGCAGAAGACAACGGGAATTTTTCTTCATTGATTGCGTCATCAATTAATGCAGTTTCTGAATACTTAGAGATTGAGAACTTATAACTTTCTTAATAACAGTGTTGAATTCAGGTTTGTTCAAGAAAATAAAGCTTTTTACAATGTGACACAATGTGAGTAACCTTTATTTCATTTACCTTAAATATTATAGCATCAAACTCATTATTTCTACAAAAGTTTAAGTTAAGCTCAGCTATTAATGATTAACAAACTGTTGTTATAAAAAAAGGTGTTTCGTCAAATCTCATGGATTAAATTATGTATGATTAGTTCTATATTTACCAAGAGCCTTTGTATTAAATGTACAAATTTCGAATATTATTAAACTGACGTATTTTCCACTCACAAAATTAATGAAATACTTAAAGTCTGTTTAGTTGAGTTTACCAAAAGGAAGCAGTGTTGCCACACTGCTCATGAGTAGTCATTTTGCCATGGTACACTACCAACGTCTGAGACGAAGTATGTTGCATATTCTTCTCTCACAGCTTTCGCAAATTCACTGGGTTTTCTTCCTATTCGAGGAAGTGGATAGAATGATCTTAATCCATGGTTGTCTTTCCTCCAATCTCCATTCACAATACTTCCATCTGGAGCTACGCTGTCTAGGGAACCAGGAGGTGTGTACACATTTGCTGATGACTTACTTTTAAGCAAAAAGTTATGTAAATGTACACACGCACAGGTAACAACAGTCGACTTTTCTGGGTCTAGAAGCATTGGCTTTCTTAGTACTCTAAAGACTGAACTGAGAATTCCAAAGGCATTTTCAGAACATCTGCGAGCTCGAGACAAGCGATAGTTTAGTATCCTTCTTTTGCTTCCCTTTTCTTGGTGGCCTGGAAACGGTTTCATTATGTGCTTATGTAAGGCAAATGCATCATCTGCTACAATCACATATGGAACAGCAAATAATCTTCCAGGTAAAACTTCATCCTTAGGTAGACCTGTTCCTTTCTCAATGATTCTCCACAAACTACAATTTTTAAAAACACCACCTTTAGATATTCGTCCTTGGCATCCAACGTTCACATAGATAAATGAGTAGTTAAAGCTACAAGAGCCATCAATACAATGCTGTGGTGACTCTTATAATTGAAAAAAGTAGAGCCACTGTTTTCTGGAGCTTGTATCACAATATGCTTCCCATCTAGAGCACCGATGCATTGGTCAAACTGCCAAGATCGCTTAAAATCAGCTGCAATCGATTTCCACTCTTCTGGTTTGCAAGGAGTTTTTACATAGTCCTTCAATGTACTAACAAGGGCAGAACACACTTCAGGAACGATTTGGGATATGCTTTGCTTCGATACTTTAAACAAGTACATCAAAGAATGGTAAGAATCACCAGTTGCTAAAAATCTTAAAGTTATAGCTAATCGATCATTTACACTTATCACTTCTCGCCAGTTTGTATTTTTCTTAGCAATCATGGGCCCAATCATGTTAGCAAGTATTTCAAAATCTGCATTTGATACTCGAGTAAAGTTAGTGAACAAACAGCCAGCTCTCAAGTCAGTGCGCAAGTCCTCACCACTATACTCATACCTCCTTTGCAACAGCTGCCTCTGCCACCATCTTCGAGGTCTAGGTGAGTTGATGATTACAAACGCAGCGGCCGCGGCTACAAAAGCTAGGCGTCGACGACGGTAGGGGAGGGTGGGCCACAATGGAACAAAAATTACCAAACAATTTTTGTTTTTTTACCTATTTGCTTCACAGCTTCAGAAGATGGATGTACTTTGAGAAAAACCTTTCCCACATACATTTTATATATTTTTAAATTGATAATGAAATAAAAACTAATTTTTATGAACTGGTTTTAAAAATCTATGCATGTGTTCCACTGTGGCCCAATATAGGGCCACAGTGGAACATGATACGGGCCACAATGGAACAACGAATTAAAACGCAAAAATACCGTAATAAATCATGTTCATTAAACTCAAATGTTATCCATGTAAAGACTTAACAGTTTAAAATGTTTCTTATCTTATTTCTTATCCTTTCTTCTTTTTTCCTCTTCCTTCCTCTTGACATACTGATCTGTAAAAAGAACAGCCAGTTCAAGACTTTTGCTTTTCCATAAATTTCCAAAAGGATAATTTAATGAAAAAAATCTATAATTGGGTTTCAAACTATTAAATTAAAAACATATAATAGGTAATATTTTTTGTTATATTGAGATACATGATGTTGGGCTACAATGGAACAGTTCCACTGTGGCCCAACATCAAGTGTTTCATTGTGGCCCATGTCTATTAGATCAGAAAAACTAACACTAATTCCACTCCAGAACTTTGTACAAATTATGCTAAATAGTCTAAAAGTTTTAGAAAGAGTTGTTCTTTATACTGGTGTATGGCACTTACCTCTAACCACTGCAAATAGAAGATAAATTGGTGACGAAATAACCTGGAAAACTAACTTTTAGAGGTCAAAAACAAAACATGAATTATTTCTCTTCCTTACAGGAAGGCACCCATTCGCACCAATGAACCATGGGTAGACAGGTAGTTTTGGAGTTCACTCACAGAGTGCAGCAGTTGACAGACTAACCAATTAAAAAAAAATATAATTGTTCCACTGTGGCCCACGTTCCACTGTGGCCCACCCTCCCCTACACCAAAACTTCGTCCATGTTACTAGCTCGGCACTCACTGAAATACTGAAGCTTACAGCAAACGTTGAAAACGTTTGGCCAAACAGTAATTTTTTGTTTGACAAACAATGTTTGTCCAAACTATTTTAAATGTTTGTCCCTGAACCCCTCAACAAACATGTTTGTAAAACATGTTTGCGAACATTTGTTAAGTGTGGACCCAGCTTAACATTTCTGAGACATTTCATATGTTTATATTTTTAAAGGTATTGAAATATGACGATCTATATATTAATACACAAGCATGGTTATTTTCCTCTTTTTATAAAAGCTCGTTTTCATCGTAGGGGAAATCCACGGATACTATTAGAAAGCTAGTGAGTGTCCTGTAGATGAAAAGAATCTGATCGATCTCTATAAGTAATTGTGTATCTTACTTGTTTCTTCTTCATTTTTATTTCATATTAAAAATGTCATTTTTATTAGTCTTAACGTAAGTGGCATTTGATATTTTCGCCAGAAAATGTTGACACGAAATGAAGGCAACAATATAAGGTATAATTACACAACAATACATCCGTACTACTTAATATGCGAACATCCGTATGTTTTTTACGCTTTCACGCAAAAACTACTAACCGATCATTATGAAACTTTGTACACATATTCTTGAAGGAATTAGAAGTCACATAAAATACTTTTTATTAAATAAAAATATTTTTTTACAAAAGTTAAAACAATTGTTTTTAAAAATATCTCAAAATCTATTTTAATGTCTAGTTATTTGTTGCTAAGAAACAAATTCAATGAAGATTCCAATTTTAGGTATTCTAGCGATTTTTACATATAGGAAGAGCGTAGCGAACGACCTAAACGTGACAGCGGGTAGGCGTGACGTCGAGTGAGCGTAGCGAACGAGCTAAACGTGACGGCGAGTAACGCGAGCGGAGATGCGGGAAAAAGCTAGTAAAATATATATTGTTATAACCCATTAGCTCAACGTATTAGTTCGATATGAATTTTTATCAGCCTTTACATTAAGTTTATTTCATTTACATGCCAAAACACATCAAAATGAAGTCAAACGAAGAAGTTTATAAAGAAACCACATAGACCATGAGCCGCCAATATGAAACCCTCCCCCCCCCCCCGTGGGAATTTATGACTTATACTTTTTTTGTTGGTATTACCTACTAGATTAAGAATTTGGTTGTTTGCCTTTTTTTAAATTACAGCATATTCCAGAAAACCAAGAAAAAACGGCCTAAGAGGAGTCAGACAAAATTTTTAAGCAGCAGCATAGGTCGAGTTTGGTACAAAATGCAAGGTCTCACATAGCAGAGTACAATGCCGCAAACTAGACTTCAAATGGATGACCGAAACGGAAATGGCAGGCAAACAAAGTTTCCATTAAAATATATGGGTAAAACTTTAAAATGCAATAACTTTCTTTACACCCACCCTTTTAACGTCGGGTTTGCAGCATTGTACTCTGCTAATTAGGACCTTTAATTTGATACCAAACTTGACCTATGCTGCTATTTAAGAATTTTGTCTGACTCCTTGTGGGCCATCCCCCTTAAGGGGTAAAAAAGCGATAATGCCTTAAAAGACTAGACATTTATGACCATTATTGATATACCAAGTCTTGTAACTTTATCTATATTGGTAAAAAATATATTTCACCGTTCCGGGACTTTTCAACCACACTGTATATAAAACAAGTCATTTCACATTTTCACCATAAATCTAAAAAAAATCATAATTATTTTGAAATATTTAAGTAGAGAGCTTTATAACGACCCATTAATTAATAAAATTGGCCAAGAAAACTGTCAGTGTTTTCAGTCAAAAGATTTTTGAAACTGAATCATTTTAATGATGATAGTAGATTTTATATTTTTCATGGTTTTTTCGAATTTTTTGGGATATGCTGTAATTTTTAAGTGGCAAACACCTAAAACCATAAAGTACATGTCAATACAAATACAAAAATGTATATGTCGAAAATTCCCACGGGGGGGGGGGGGAGTATATGTTCACATCAGCCTCTGCTCTAACAGGGTCATTCCAATATCGTGTATTGTTCAGTCTTAAAAAAATCTGCAACCGCAGGCAACTGATACAACACAATGGAGAGATATATTGCAAGAAAATATCGCCTCGGCCCGCAATTCTTTTGGCTGCCGCGCCGCGCCGCAGTTGACTGTCCGGCCGGAACTAGATCATTAGTGTTCTTTTTACTTCCGGTTCCCGGTGAGGTCGTAATGATGCTATCAATTTATTGACGGTCGGTTAATGGTCGCCGCCACCATATCCTCGACCCCCCCCCCCCCTCACCCACGGATAACCTCACATGATCCTGTGTAAAAGACACGAATCCTGATAATTTAGCTCAAAATGAAATTTAGTAAAGATGCGCTATACCTCGGCGCCAAAATTGTCGAGCGAGACTGTTAACTGCCGCTATACGCGGAAAAACGTTATGAAAAAACGTACTACCTGTAACAAAAAAAAAATATATATATATATATATATATATAAATATATATATATATATATATATATATATATATATTTATTTATATATATATATTTTTAAATGTGCAGAAGTTGATGGTCCTATGTAACGTTCAACATTATGAAGGTCCATGGGACATACCGTTTTTAAAAAGTACAGAATAGATTCCACAGAGTATATAACGCTATTCTGGAACTATAAACCCTTCCGAACTTTTATATTCACTGAAAATTGTTTATACTCTATAAATAAAATTATTACAGGATTTGTTGGTCCCTTGCGAAAACTTCGGAAAATGCTGTTCCTGTATAATACACCGCGTATAATGATTCTCATCATGCTGGTCCATTGCAAAATGTGATTTTGGAGGGGATGAGGGGGAATTGAAGTATAAAAAGTGTATAATCTACGTCATCATCTTGGTCCACTTAGGTCTAAGTAATCAAGAAAGTGGTTTTATTTATAGTAATGAATACTGGCAAGCTAGTATTACCAGCAGCATGAAAGTGATATTCAACAATTAAATTACATATCTATCAATCGTTTTTTTAAGTTTAAGAAAAAAAGGTGTTTCATACTTATTGCATGAAGCTGAAATTAAATATTTTCTAGGAATAAAACAAAAGTGAATAAATTTTTTAAAAGTGAATTAAAATTTGGCATAATTTGTTGAGATGAATATGTTTAAAATACCATGTGTTAAAAAGACCTGGAGGAGTAAAATATTTCTTTTATTTGTCATTTTACGTAAACACAATTTGTTGTGAGTAAATTTTAAGCGTAAAAAATAAATACTCATTGAGAACAACGTGTCATATCACATGGAAATTTACCGATAAGGGAAAGTACAAACTAAAGGATTCTTTAAAATCTTAATGTTTTGTTCTTATGTCTTCTAATGCTTACATTAAAAATGTCTTTAAGTAGAAAAGCATTGCTACAAACTCAACTAGAAACTAGAAATAAAGACCCAGTCAAACATGGAGGGCGATCAAATATTGCAATAATTAAAATCCGCCAACCTGCAAGAGAAGAAGCATTGTAAATTCTCAAGAGGAAAGTTTGATTTTAAGTTTAATGCGGTAGCCTTCTGACAGATGCGTTTTGGAGTTGACCATGCTTTTTATACTTGAATTATCTTCATTTGGTTGCTTGGGGGTATTAACATACGTTTAGAAATATTGACTTATATCTATATCATTTGAAAGAAACTTTAATACCTAGGGCCCTATGAAATCAACAATTTTATTTTATTGATTGTTTGATTAATTAACAACAAAGTAATCTTAACATTAACCGGCTTGACATGAAATAATGGATTTTTACTCTGAATGATTACAATCACACGTCCATAAGGATCATAGCTCGTTTTGAACATTAAGTTTTGTTTAAAATAAGCTCAAGGATATATCTTTATTTCATTTTATTTAAATTTAATGCTCATTCATTTATTAGTACCACTTATCACAGAATCAACTTTGACGGGCATTTAATGTCGTGGGCCAGGATAGTTGAACTTCAACTATTACTACCTGTAATATAGCGGAGTGTATGCTGGCTGTTTTGTTACATCCTTAAATAAATATTGTATTTATTTAGACCTGCTTGTTATTAATAATGAACCACTTGCTAACCCTGTAATACATTGCAAAAAAGTATTACCTCATTTGCAGTTTTCATAATCTTGGAAATATCATGATTAAAAGAATAATTAAAAATGCAACCGAGTAAATATTTCAAGGTAGATGAAGTATGGGATTAAATGTCCAACGCAAACCATTCTATTTCATAGTTCAAGACCACATGTAAAAAAAACCTAACAGTGAGGATTCCAAAACATTCGAAAACAATATCAGAATCATTAAATGAAGTTAAAATTGTAAACTATCTAATAAAACAATAAAATTCGTAAAGTAGTATAAAACAATGAATTATGGATATTTATGTTTTAATCCAATTTTTCATTACATAGTTTTCCAGACGGACAACTTATTTTATATTTATAATAATGTTTTCATAAGTTTTTTTGGTGTTTTCCACAACTATAATATAATTTTATTAATTTGTTATGAAACAAAGTTCTTTAAATTCATTATTGCTTTCAGTTATTTCTTTACTACTTTTAAAACACTTAAAATTTAAAAAATTAAAAATAGAATTCCCAAAGAATGTTTTTATTAACAACGCCTCTGTATTTTTCGATAAGCTTTTCATTATGCTATTTAATACGCTAAGGGGTTTTTGTCTTTAGAATTCCTCCTACAATTTTCAGCCGATTTTCAAGTTTTTGGTGTCGTTGGATAGGGCTTGGTCTGGAGCTGTTTCCATCAAAAACTGATGGGAATCGGACTGAAAATAAAAGCACTATCCACCATTGAAATCTCAAAATTTCCCATTAAAATAACATTGGGATTGAATAAAGCATTTTAAACATCTGTTAATAATCAGCTGTAAATATTGTTGTAGTTATTGGTTATTGCAAATATTCACATTATTTGGTTGGTCGGATGTATTTGATTTAGAGCTAAAGTAACATTTGTACTGTACTGAAATAAACTGCTTGATTTCGAGCAACACGTATACTAGTATCCTTTAAAATATTAATGATCTCATTCATTTCTGTTTATCACATAGTTAATTGTAATTTTTCTTACTTTTTTTCTTATTGGCGTATAATATGAACGCAATGAAAATAATTTATATAACAATTATATGAATGTTACTTAAAAAATACACAATAAAAGATAAAAGGAATAAAAAGTAGTTAAATTACTAATTACTAGGAATCGCCCATGGTTGAAATTCGGCCAAAAATTAAGTTTATCTTGAGCCAATTAGTCTTAAAATGTTTTATAATTCAAACATATGTTCTTCCTGATTTGCTGAAATTTTACAACAGCTGTTTAATGATCCTTCTCTCATAAGATTAACATTGCAACTTTTAACACCAGGAGGGCGTAGCCCTGATGGCAAATGTAAATTATAATAGGATTCTGCTCATCTACAGGACTACATTTCTGATGGTATTCGCGGATTTCTCCTACGATGCACACAAGCTGAGAAATAGGGATGAAAAGAAACATGCTTGCCTATTAATATCTACTAGGGATCGCCTCCTGATCGAAATTCGACCAAAATTTCAGTTGATCTTGACCCAAGAAGTTTAAAAACATCTTATAACTGAAACATCTGTCCTTCCTGTTTTCCTATCAGTTGTTTTTACAACAGCTGTTTAATGATTCAATGAATTATCCTTTATCCATAAAATTAACATTGGATCTTTGAAAGCCTGTGGGTCGTAGCCCTGAAATCAGATGTGAATTTGTATGGGATTCTGCTCACCTACAGGACTATGCCTTTCTAACAATATGCGCGGATTTCTCCTGCGATGCACACGAGCTGGGAAAAAGAGGAAACGAAACATGCGTACCTAATAGGCCCTCTTTAAAATACTTAATCCCAGACAAGGAAGTATACAGTGAGACTGCCGTGCGCCACGCACTGCCGACCGCGTTGAAACTTTTGTCTTGCATCTATTTTCATCAAGTATAAGTCGTAAATCAATAAAAAATTAAAAAATTCAATTGCTGCTCTCAAAATCACATATTTTGATAGTTCCTCTGATGGAAAGAAATTTTAATCGCCGGTTAACTTTTTTATGTAATGTATTAAAACTAGTACAAAAAAATATTCTAATTTTTAAATTTTTTGAGAAAAAAATATTTATAACTGTATTGTCATAGTTATAATTCAATGCCCCATGCTCATGAAAAGCTAAGCATTTTTATCTCAATCTTAACTGCATTTAATTAAAACTTATTTGATCAGTAAACATTTAATGTTTTTGCACTCAAAATCACGATTTCGTCTTTCTGTCATCTACTGCTATGGCGGATTTCGTTTCAACTGCTTTAAATGCAGCTATCACCCGTCTATTGGTCTCATGTGGTTGTTGCTTAGAAAATCCGAAATACTTTGAAATTAGACACGCTACCCTCATATTGTGGCGGCACGGAATGGGTGGAGGTTATCGCAAGAACGGTTTTTATAGAGGATGTGCGTAATGCTATGGACATCCGGCGTTAATCTGTTTTGATAATTCGCACCTTCGGCCGAAAGATATCATCATCAACATCAGAGAGGTGTTTTTAAATTAATGTCGACTGGACATACAAAGAACTAAATTTCCATTATATAAGCATTATATATTTAAATAGCGTTGTCTACCTTATATTCCAAATTTTTAGCAAATATTTTTTTCATTTAGATTCGGATATAGTTTTAAAACACAATATTTTATCTAAATAAGTTGTATGTATCATACTGAAATAGTAGTTTTCATTAATAAGATGGAAAGTGAAATTTTTCTGTGCGTATTAGCGTTTTAGGACTAAGGCTAAGGCAAGCTTGGATTAAGTGACTAAGCACAGAAAATACACTGTCTGTTTGAGTGATGAACAAAGTTTTTCATCACATTGCAAAAATATAAAATTAATAACTAATCCTAATATAAATAATTTACAATTTCATCATTGTAACTTACATTTAGTAGGCTGGTTTACTTCCATCTTAATTTAAATATTCTTAAAATTAGCTATGTGAGTGGAATGAATGAAATGCCGATATAAAGTATGTAAATTGTAGGCTGCAAGTAGGTTTTTTTAACATTTTAGTCTTATTCTTTTGGATTTATAAGATTTTTGCTTAGAAGAAAACTTTTTCATCACACTGCACAGAACAGCCGTTTTATGGCTTGTAATTAGACCACAAATTAGGTGTTTTCTGTAACCTTTTAAAGGTACAAAAAATATGTTAATTTCTTCATGTGCAAACCTCAAAATTCAATTTTACTTCAGCAGAAATCGTACTAATCCAAAACAAATAAGACTAAAAAAAACCACTTTTAGACTACAGTTTGAATGCAATTTTTTACATTTCATTTACATATCAGCTGTCTTTAAGACATATTTAAATTCAGAAAAAAATTATTGGTTAAGAAGACCAATAAACTCAGAAATCACATTAAAATAAAAAATATCAAAATTAATAACTCGGTGTCTTATTTTACTTGAGATTGCAGTGCATGGCGATCTCATTTTTATCCAGCAGTAGCTAGAATAAATCTCGTTCAGGTTTCGATGGAGGGGGTAAGCGGGATGATGCCACACACTTCCCCTAGATTTCTCGTCATAATTCCATCAGAGACCAACATCTTCTGGTTTTACAAAATATAAAATTTACAATAACACTGATGTTGTTGGTCTACTTTAATGGCGGGCTTTGTAAAAACGGTCACATAGTGCTGGTCCACTTAAAAAACAAGATGGTGGTTTTATAAACTTGATCATATCAAGCTGGTCGGACCTGCTTAATGTAACAGAGGACCATGAACTGCTATCGGACCTGCTATGTTCTGCAGAGAAATAGAGGGTGGACCATCAATAGTGGGGTTTTTATATCTATATATATATATATATATATATATATATATATATATATATATATATATATATATATATTACTAAGTGTAGCCAGTAAAGTGTTTTACACTCAAATGAAAAAATATTAAATTATAAGATTGATGAACATAAGGAAAAATTAAGCACGTAGGCTATGGTTTATTAGTTGTGATATATATCGAAACTTCATTGTGAAAAGTTCCTGAAATTGCACAGATTGTAGGCTACAACATACAAGACGTAAAAATTTAAGCCTTTTAAATTTCGCTGAAATCACTAAGAATAAATAACAATAGTCTTCGTCTTTCCTTATTTTTACAGATTAGTAAAAAATGGCATTAAACATTTTAAATAGCCAGGTGATGAAAAGGCGTAGGTTATAGGGGCTAAGGGTTATTAGACAGACGTTGATTAAGTGATTTCATTATGAGACTCTCAACTTGACCCGAATAAACAGGCGGAACTTGTAACACAACTTGAACAGCTTGTCACTTTATCTATCTCAAGATAACGAGAATAATGAATAAATGAATAATCATTGTTATTACGAAATATTCAACATAATAAACACCCAATCCTTTTGTACCCCAAGTCCAGAGTAATTAACCTAGATGTATACTTGTCATTTAATTATGCTTGTTATATAATCCACTTAAAACTACTCAAAACATTAATAGAATTGTTATATTTGACATTGGGTTCCTATGTATTCAAGACGATACCTATGTATTCATCGATTCTAACACTACGAGTGAAAATATACGCCAAAAAACTATTAAATTAAAGCCAGAGTAACAGCTGAATGATAATGGTAGGTGAGAATATGAATGTTTCTGTATCGAACACTAAATGAAAAACATCGATAGATTATTAAGAAGAGCGGGTTTCAAAATGATAGTCACGTGGAAGAGGCCCCCAGCGATCCCGTACATGATCGGCGTGGTGATGGACGCGCTCCTACATGCAGCGGCCATATTGCTACAGTTTTGATTAAAAATCAACTAGGCCTAGCACAGTTTCAGGTGCGGGTCGAATAAAATTGAAACTATTTAATTACAGTCATGGTACAGAAACTTAAAAATGTTTTGCTTTATTTATTTTCGCCTATGTGGAATGTTAATTTTAAAACATTCTCAAGAAATAAACAGAATTCAAAGGTTCACGACTAATTTTGATGAGCAGAAAAATTATGATGGAATGATAGATTGAGTGAATTTTTTAATAGAGAAAGAATTATTTCGCTAAATATACTAGAATTATACATAATTATTTTTTTTTCGGAAATGACCATCATTTGAAGTTCTATGAGAAAATACAAAAATATTTTTAAAAATATAAATAAAATAAAATATTTAAATTATAGCCATTTTTTTATAAAGTGCAGTGTAAAAAAGAAACTCTATAAGATTTCAAAGGTATATAATGTACAAAAAGCATAAATTCAGTTTTTTATTTTACTTATTGTTTTTTTTTTTCAAAATTACCATTGTCTACCACAGGCTGAAGATTTTTGGGCCACATTTTTTTTCAAAGCATCACTTCTTTCAAGAATTTCACCTTATTCGTGAAAAAATGTGAAAAATGATTGTAAGACAATAAAAGAAATGTGAAAACTATAAAATCTTATATGAGTTTTATATCAAATAAACTTATCTTACATTTTTGCTTCAGTTTAAGTTACAGTTGCTATATTCTAATCGCTATATTAAGTTAATTCCGTATTTTTAACAAGAAATAAAATAAAAACAGGCACGAAACATAAAATATATATTTGTTAAAGCACTTGATTCATGTACAAAACTATTACAACTGTTGTTTAGCAATACAACACAATCTCAATCCAGAGGTTTCCGCTTTAACTGAGTTTTGAACGGCTTAATTAGGTTATAGTTGAAAAACCCGCATAACGTGATACGTATGATTGTTCTTAATAAGAATACAAATCAATTTAAAAAGCAGCTTTAGATGGTTTACGTTCCTTGAGGGAAAAAACTAAACTTTGTTTCAATCATAAAGTCAATCAAAAAATTGTTAAGTGACTACGTTTCATCACGTTAGAGCAAGTGCAAGTGTGTAGGCCCTCGAGAATGTAAAATGGATGTCTTTGGCGACACCGAGAATATTCTAACGTAAAAGCAGGCGATGCATTATTCAAAAAGCGTCCGCACATTTGCTGGCCACGGGGCGGGGGCCATAATGCTCCTTACCTGACGATACCTAAACACATCGGGAAGAGTCAGCACTCGTAGACGTTAGGGGTACCGAGTCCACGATTGCTGGTACAGTCAGATCAAAACTAAATCATCTCCTACTTTTTAAATAGTTTACATTATTCGCTTGTTTATATTTTTACTTAAACTAATTATGGTTTTAAGAATTTTTTTTAAATATTAACATAAGCTGTCAAAGCAATGGAGACATAAGGTATCATAATAACAGTGATATATTATATTGTTAAGGCATATACTTAATCTTAACTAAATCCAACGGGGATTACTGAGTTGAATTATTTTCGTATTTTGAGAACGAAGAATGTTTTGAAACATAATGGGTGAATTGTGAGATTTAATTCTCTACAGGGTGAGAGGGTGCTGCGTCAGACTTCGGGACATGGCAGCGATGTCTTGGGGTCGTATCTGGAAATAAAGCACAAATCAATAGTCTATGTGGTCGTGGCAAAGTAATGCAAAAAATAGGTAGCAAACCTCTAAAATATATTTTAGCATTAAACTTTGTTTTAAATTTAAATAAAAAAATACTTAAGTTAATTACTAAATGTTATTAAAAGTGTGTTAAATGATTGTTTACTAACTTGTTATTTGTTACTGAGGTATTATGTATCACCAACTTGATGAGTTCGCATACCTTTTTCAAAGTATAAAGTATTACTATTTTTGTACTTTCAACAAATTATTAAATTAAATATATATTGAAAAAGATTTTCTTGAATTAACACCTAAGTGTAAACTTAGCAAGGGGTGTGGTCCAAAGTTTGAGGGCTTCAACTAAACCTAAATTGAGCAACTTGACAGCATAACCAGAGTATAACTTTGTTGCTATGCAGCTGTGCAACAATTTGGGCTGATGAGGTATTCAACACACTATATCGATCATAAAATATCTCACATAGGACACCATGCAGAGGGCGAACTGAACAGGTTGTTAGATCAGAGTTGTTACCGATCAGCGAGAAACACAAATCAAGATAGGGATACTTAGTTTTGAATGCGCTAAATATGTATGGGGACTAAAGACGAAAGTCATTTGCTAAGATGGTAAAAATATATTATAATTATTAGGTGTAAAACCAACAAGTTATTTATGTAAGTGCACATAAAAAACACATTTTCTTCTCTGAAAATTTGTTATAAACGAGACTTCACTAGATGCCCACTCTTTAAAATATTTGGTTTGATTTGTATATAAACGCACCATTATGTTATGTAAGTTAACAAAATCTATATATTAATACGCAAGCATGTTTCATTTCCTCCTTTTTTCTCAGCTCGTGTGCATCGTAGGACAAATCCGCGCATACCATTAGAAAGGTATAGTCCTGTAGATGAGCAGAATCACATTCCAATTCACATCGGACTCCCGCTCTACGCCCCACAGGCTTTCAATGTTCTAATGTTGATCTTATGGAGAAAGGAGAATTGAATGAATCATTCGACAGCTGTTGTAAAAACAACTGCTAGAAAATTAGGAAGAACAGATGTTTTAGTTCTAAAATATTTTTATGCTTCTTGGGTCCAGATAAACTGAAATTGTTATCGAATTTCGATCAGGCGATCTCTAGTAAATTTTAATGTAACAAATTAAATTGAAGTGTATAAATCAAAGTATTGTAAGAATATTGAAATTTAAAAAGTAATAAATTAAACTTCCGCCAAAGGAGATTATTTTATTAAAGAATGCGACGGCTTGAAATAAGTTTGTACGAGCGCGTCGTAAGCATTGTAGAAGTTTGACAGATAACGGCTTGCGAGGTAGCGGGTAAGATGAAGAGCCGGACGACGTTCATGTAATATTCAATATGTGACGAAGTGTTCATTCATAATGACATCCGCACCGTCTACACACTGGGGACTGTTTAGTGTTTACCAGTTATATCCTGGTATAACAGCGAGGCTTTAAATTTTACTAATAGTTATCTATGCAGCCTATGAATCTTTAACATTATTTAAGTTTCAGATAACCCAATTAAACTATAATTTAACTCTGCAATCAGTAAGTCAAGTAGATTGAGTAAGAATAAGAATACAAACATTTTTCTAGTCTTTAAAATAATGTTTTAAAGCACGAAAAAAACGATGACATTGATATTAACACATTGATTGTTCAGTTAAGCAAGAACTAATAATAATAAAATAACATAGTCTACATTGCACTGTACTATAAGCAACATATGGCGCGTCTATCTACAAGTTCCACCTGAATCTTTAAATATTTTGATTAGGCTTTAATACATGTTGCTTTACATTTAGTATATTTTATTTTGATTTATTGTTACACATAATATATCCCGCCTTATTTAAAATTTATTACTACTCTCGGCTTGCTTCCGTTTGAAAACTTGAATACACGCAAACCTCCTGTGGGTCCTTTGGGTAAGGCGATTTTCGACGTGGCTGATTCCTTCCACAGGGATGTTTATGGAAATCCTTAAAGACTTTCCACGAGAGGAAAGGGTAAACACCACATGTATATTTTGGATTATAGGTATAAAAATATTTGAAAAAATATTTTACCAAATGTTATCAAAATTAATTTATATAACAATTTATAGAAAAATTTAACAAAGAGAAACTATAGAATATCTATGAATTAGTAGGCAAGCATGATTCTTTTCTTTCTTTTTATCTGCACTTGTGTGCACTGTAAGAGAAATCCGCGCATACTGTTATTGAAAGGGGTGTCCTGTATTTGATAAGGATCCCCATATGTTTTACATCTTCCCAGGACTACACCCTACTTTTTTCTACTTGGGTCAATAAACTGTCTTTTGTTTGAATTTTGATCAGCTGACGATCTTTAGTATGTGTAATTTTATAAATATAACTACTCATTTTAAAGCTCATTAAAAACAAAGAAAATACGCATAGTGCCCTTTAATTCATTAATGGTGGCAATTTAGATGACATAGCACGGATCATTCAAGAGCATCTTAGCGTTGATTAAGTTGAATAGTCCAACTTGACCTGAACTGAGCAACTGCTGCATAACTTGGGTAACTGCCTCTCCAACAGGGCGCCGAGCGGCATGACCCCAGGCTGGCATGAGGGGCATTGGGCATTGGAATTGATAAAGCAACGAACCACCAAAGATGTTTTTAATATATGTATATTTTCATCAATTAATAAACATTTTTATTAATCTCAGCAATCACTAATTGAGAAACCAATTTGATAATAATATTTTATGATTGTGATTTACTTTGTTTCACATCAAAACATTTGTGAAACATTTTGTGTACAATTGAAATATTTAACTTTAATACAAACACACATCTTCCAATTTATTAAACAACGCACACGTCGGAATTCCGCTGAAAATGTGCTATTATCAGGAAAAGTACATGCAAATGAAACAATCCTGAAACAGTTTTGCGAGGAATATTCTTCACGCGGGGAACATTTCACGCCGCGCTCGGCGGAGGCGGGGGTCCCCAGGGAGGGGCTGTATTGGAGGCGAACTTGGCGAAAATACTTTACCACAGTTCCTTGTGAAGAATTAAACAAGTACGACTCTGTTACCCGTCGTTTACTATTACAAGAAACAACTAGTTGTAAGAATGTCTAAAACTCTCCGTTATTAGCTTACTAAATTATTAAACAAATTATTATCAATAACTCTATTTAAATTCTCTAAGAAATTACGTTTTCTTAATTGTTCTTTGTTATAACAAATGCTATTTCTCACTGAATTGAGTAAGCCGAAACAGCAAACGCGAAGCCAGTTATGTTCGGGTTGTACCCGAACGCGTATTTAATTAGCCACACGTCGCTTCTCTAATGTCTCCCACGCGCTCTGTAATCGCGGTTTAGCTTTCATTGTCGACTTGTAATAATTGGAATGAGATGGTAATAAAAAATATGTTTGGTAATTACCACTGATTCATTGATATAAATGGTTTAATCATTTAATTTACGAAGAACGACGCTGTTTGAAAAGAGGACATGCTTTTTTTAATGGAATAATTAAATGTAAAATAAGTTTGGTTAAGAAATATCAAATTCTTGTTAATAAATTCGACGTAAACTAATATAATGGTTGGTTTTGTCCTATTTGCTGTCGGTCCTGTGAGCGGTCAAGGGTAAAATCGTTCAGTTTGGGGTCATCCCAAATATGTCATGGGCTAATCGAATATTTGTCCAATTTGCAATCACATACTTAAACCCCAAATAGTCGTACAATGAGCTAGCTAGAGGAATGTCAGCAGGTATGTAAGTACACCTGTAGAGGCAGCTGAAAAATATATGTTAATATTCAAACGTGATTATTTCCCTCTTTTTGTCAGCTTGTGTGCATCGTATAGGAGAAAAACGTACTTTCAGTTAGAAAGGTTCTGAGGATGAGCGTTATCTTATATACTCTAAAACAAGCTCCGTTTGTACGAGCAAAATTTTTTTTCGCTCTAAGGATTTTTGATTTTTTTTGTTGATTATAGGGGTTTTGGCCACTAGGAATCGATTGTTGTTGGATAAGAATCTTTCAGATGAGTAACAACAAGACCGGTTAAAGCAATATTATGTTAAGGAATAGCGTATTGAAAGAAAGTTACTTTGTGGTGAGGTAGGTCGGTTAAAGTGGAGGCCGGTTTAAAGGTAGCTGGGAGTCTACTATAATATGTGATGGTGTGATGGAATATCAACATGCCGGGGTAGTGGCGGCGCGGCGGCGGCGGTCCGCTGGGAGTTGTCTGTTGTATTGGAAAAGAACGCTGAGAAACCACTTCCCACTTTATAGCGAAGATTGCAGCACATCATGTGATTGGAAGTCAAAACTGTGGTTTGAAATAAATAAAAAAAATCTGCTATATGACATTAAAAACTTTACTATAGGTAAGAGGTAAAAGTTATGATGGAAACTGGTAACAGTTTGCATAAATTTGTAACTCAATTCACACATAGGGAGCAATGTTCGCCAAACAATGTTTTTAGAGCAATGTTTTTAGAGAAAAATATTTTGTGCTGTGGCTATCTTTCGCATATAACGTAAATGTCAGTTCAACTATATATTTAGTACAAGAGGAACATCCATACTATTTTACTTAAACTCAAAATTACACACAGGAATATCGTGAAAATACTAAATTGTCTCTCCCTCAAAATTCCCCTGAAGGAAAATTACTAAGTAAATGTTTAGTGCTATTTTAATTAAATGAGAAAAATAGATAAAATTTGGGTTTGCACTGTCATTGTAATTTCCACTATTTAAACTTAATAATTGTTCACGTTAACTATATCTACTCTATATTATATCATACTTTCAAACATGTATTAAAATTAGTTTTCCAAACAAAAGTAACTATTCGCCAAAAACTCCTGTATACACTATATTTCTACAGACTATATTTTAATGTAAAAAATAAACAACTATTTCATATTCCTAATGAAGAACATTGAAACATTTGAATGCAAATTTCATATGATAGTTAATTATACGGTACTAAAGCCGGATGCTCCTACCGCAATGGAGTCCAGCTCCATTAGAATGGCAGCCATAACGGCAAGAAGCGGCCGAGACATTAAGGAGCGAAGCAAGTGGTTAATTAATACCAGGATCAGATAGAGAGCGTCTGCTAACCGGGTCACGTGGCACCCGCTCCCCCCACCACCTTACGGCAAACATGCTCCCTGATGCCATCTACACAAGCGTTTATCTGATGGCCAAATTTAACATGTTTAAAACGTCGTTAATTACAAACTGATATCATGTGGGGCTGAATGAGCTAAAGTTTTGATGAAATCTTTTTTATTATTTTTGGTAAGAGGTAAACTGATTAAAATATATTGCATTATAGGAATACTTATATGAAAATAACATATATAAATTTTTAGCATGGATTACTATATTACTATTTTCCGTTTTGTGTCTTTATATTTACAAGTATATCAAGTAATTTTATTTTTATTAAAATAGCATCGAACCTAAAAACAAAACTTGAATAGAATAAGTGAAAATTTACCAAAGATTGTAACATGATTTATTAATATTAATAAAGATAACTGAACAACACATCAAAAATGATAACAACTTGATTTTATATTCATCTAAAATTATAGATTCTTCAAACCTATAAGATTCATATTAAATTATTCTGTTTGAAATGGAAATCGATCATAAACAATATGAAGCACAGCTCATGGAATGTTTATGTATCGAAAGAAACTTATGTAAACTAAACTGGCCAAATGAATGAAAGCATTGTCGTCACAGAGAGTATTTAAATTTATTCAAAACTAATTCTGCAATGTACTCCAAACTTGGTTCTTGTATTGATCCAGGAAAAGAAAATTTATTCCTAAACGATTTGAGGTTAGGGCAAAACAGGTGAAGATTCAATCAGTATAAGGTTTGGGCACCGGTAAAGGGAAGAATATTGAATTCTAACAAGAAATCTGGAGATTCCATTTACGCCCTGTTTTTGTGTTGTATTAGAAAATTCAATTTATAATGTTTTAAAGATAAGGTTTCTGAATACATACAAAACAATTTAGCACATTATTTGTCGAACCATCAAATTTAGTATAAAGCAATTTTAACACTAAAGACCATCTTAGAATTTTGTAAAGGTTCTAGATTATCTTAATTTAACTGTCAGTAAATTTATACGATCAACTATCTATATATTACCAAGCAAGCGTGTTTCTTTTCCGATCATTACTCAGCTTGTGTGCATCGACCGATAAATCCATGCATACCGTCATAAAGGTTTTGTAATATAGATGACTATAATTTCATTATAATTCAGATCGGTCATAAGGTCTACGCCCTAGAGGCTTTCAAGGTTACAATGTTAATCTTATGGAAGAAAATTAATTGAATAAATCATTAGTCAGCTGTAGCAAAATCAAATGCTAGCAAAAAAGGAGGAAAAGTTTTAGTTATAAAATATTTTAAAACTGATGGGGTCCAGATAAATTTAAATTTTGGTTGAATTTCGACCGGTTAACGATGTCTAGTAAAGTTAAATTATGCAACTTACGCTGGAACTTACTCCTTATCATCTTATTTGATATAGTCAATAAAATCTGGGGTGGTCCCTGTTTTTAGAATTATAGTAGATTTAGGCCTTTTGAAAAAAAAAATCACTATGATGTCTTGTAAGAAAAGCCTTCGTGAAAACCTGTCTTTTAAGTTATATAGTACCAGATCACACTGATCATTACAGTACACGAAAATGAGTTTGAAAGCGAACAAAATAGAGTCATCGTTATTAATTTAGATCACAATATGTTACGTCACATGGAAAATTTCAAAAATTTAAATAATAATGACCGAACTATTAGCACTTATATTTAAAGTTTAAAATCAAGAGCAAGTTCAATTAAATACTCCAAGTTACACACTTGGGTGACGTAAACTGAACCAGTTAGTTGTTAGAACTTCTGTTCCTGGGTGTCAGTTGCATTGGAAACGTTAGTCAAACACAGTTTAAACACAAGATCCAGTTGAGTTTAAGAGCGAGTCTTAAATTTATTAATTTGTTAGTAATAGCTCACAATCAAAAACCGAACATAAAAGTTAATAACTAAATCAAAGTCCTTATAAAAGATTAAAATATGCATCAATTGATTCTGAGATAAGTTATACGGTATAATGTTTTTAACAAGTTTCTTAAAAGAGAAGAAAAAGAAGAAGAAAAGGAGTGAAATTGGCTGTAGAATTACTTGTCGCAGAATAATACGGGATGTATTCTTAAATAAATTCACAGACTCGTTCGGAGTTTTACCGTTTCTGGGAAATGGGTGCTATAAAGGCGTTAAATATTATTCACTTAAGACATGCGCGGGGGAAAAACATTATCCAAAAATCATTAAAAATATACCATTTCACGATAAATTTAGGATATCACGTGGGATGGAATTGATTTATCCTTCAGTTCCTGGAATCGAATGGCCTGTTTAGTTGTGAATTATAGATTTTTGTTACTGTTGAATTACAGTATTATATAAAATTAATCAAACATAACTTATTCTATACTGTACATCATAAAAATTTTAGTAATAGAATATATTCCATTATTGTAATGAAATTTTACTATGATATGATATGATGTAAAATAATGGCCGTAGAAGCCCTCAGTAATGGTGCTTATAGTGCATGCGTTAAGCCATACAATGTAGAAGCCACACATTTATCACTCGAAATAGAATGTCGCCATGACGCCATTAACTGGCGGCTTTTTATAAATTAACACAGGCAAAGCAAAATGTGGCCAACATAGTTAAAAAAAATTTATTATTTTACAATTAAAAGAGTTGAACATAATGTCCGTGTTTTAGGTAATTTCTAGTAAAGACTGTTTTTGGTACTTCAATAGTCGCGTTTGAGATGAATAGTAAAAGCAGTAACAAAACTAAATTATCTTTCTATCTCTAATATTCATTTAATTTTATAAAAAGAGGACAATTTTTTTTCTTAAAGAGGTTTCATCCGAGGATTTCTGTTTACACATGTGACATTTTGAAATTAAAAAGATGTGGTAAGGATAAAAGGTCAAATCAGTTTTGCTTTCAGGTACGCTAAAGGGATGTACTATTTCTTTTGCCAAAAATTTTATTCACACCTCTCGTATAAAACCCAGTGAATATAGTTTCGAAATTCCTAAGTGCAAGAGCCACGAAAAGGTAATAAACGAAACCTTTTAGATTAAAACATATAATTTTTTTTAATTTCATTTATTTATTCTTAATATTGTATATTTACAAAAGATAATTATAAACGTTGTGGTTCTCTTTCTTACAACACAAAAACAACGACTACAAGAAAACTTTCTTAACAAGTTTCACCCATACTTTTCGGGGGATAGGAATAATACTTACAATGGCTATGACCGACGTAGAATATATTTTACAGATTTTTTCCAATGATTCTTGGGTATTTTAAAACTAGAATATTTCGTTATTAGAGTTTCCTTTACAAAAGGTTTTCGTTATTATATCTATAATCGATAAATAGTTGTTAAAATAACGCGTTTTATTTAAAATTCATAAAACACAGAGGAAAACTTCAAAAGTAAGAAAACCACCCTAGTAAAACAAAGTTATTTACCCACGCTCGTTTCACACAACATCATGAGTATATTCACCTGCGAGTTTACCCTGACATATGTCGACAAAAGGGTTTCCTTCCCATATAAAATACATGGAGGTTGAGGATGCATCACAAATAAACCTCTCTGACAGTGCAGTGGAGCTTCCTCTAGCACCGCTACACTCAACACTGTTCTTTCATATGTCACCCCTCCCCCCCCCCCCCCCCGACGTCATCCACTCTTCAGATGGCGTTACCTACACCATCGACACCGACTTTCCTACGGGGAGAATAGGTAACACACGAAGGACTTAAACTTTAGGCCTACTTCTCTGGGATTTGGGAAAATGCAATGATAATGGCACGGTAAAATTTATATTTGATTGAGATTTATAAACTATAAGATAGCAAGTAAAGAACATTTTTTATTCATTTTTTGTTAAAAATATATGCGATTGGCTTAATGGTTCATAGTTGGAAATGGTCTCTTCTAAGTTTTAAAATAGACTAATATATGTTTGACTATTATTGACACTCTTTATCCAGCCGCTATTACCGGAAAATCAACAAACAAACGAATTCTCACTGATGTTCTTTTTGCTTGTAGTTAAATTTCTATTACTGTACAATTCACATACGGTTCAATAGACGTATTAATTCAAAAAAACTATTTCCACCGTATATTCAATTTAATTTATGTTATATTTTTATCATTAATTTAGACTAGAATTTTACTAAATAAATTATTTATAACAACATAAAAATTCTCAATTTACTGTTGTTACTCAGAGAGGCCATATAAGTTTACGGTTTTAATTTAATACAGATTTATGTTAAGTCGAGAAATATTCTAGCTTAAACATTACAGTATTTTGAAATATAATTTTGGTTCAATTTAATATAGTTATAGTTTTGCTGCATGAGATGCGTTCACTTTTATTTTCAAAATAAACTGAACGAACTACAACTACGTTTTACTATGAATCGATTCACGATTTGGGTTGAAAAGAAAAATTGTAAGTTTTAGAAAAACCAAAATAAGAGGTATAAATATCAAATATTCGTTGTGATGATGTCTACAGGTGCTCAGTAAATAAATAATGGAGGCGGGATTTATGGAGTTTTTCCTCGTCTGTGCGGAACAATGTGGTGTTAAGATATTTTCCCCGACACCGCCACCCGTGTATGGTACAGTTCACACCACCTAAACAATACGAGGGGTTCCACAGGAAGGACAAGAGAATTATTGCGTTTTAACCTTATCTGCTTTCTTTTCCGCATGATTACTCTTTATTTTAGTCTCCTTACGTAACAAGTATTATCAAAACATATTTACAACTATTTTATTTTTAAATTAAATTTACATATTTATTTGTATGTTGTTGAGGAACGAATATAACTCGCTCAAGTTTCAAATAAAATAAATTGAATTCATTTATCGATTCACATGAAGACATATCAACTAACGTCAACTTTTGTAATTCATTATTTTTTAAAGGAGCATAGATATATATTTTTCTTTTTTTTCTTCATTAACAATGAGAAATTAAAATTTATGCTAAAATTAAAATCTTCTGGAAGTTTGTTGAGCTTGCCGTCACACCCCATGGGTAATGCTCGGCGAGAGCGCCTTCACACAAAAACTAAATATTGCTGTTTACTGACAAAATTTTAATTTTTTCAATTAAAATGCAATAGTATATTTTTATACATTATACGAGTTTATTGTTACACTATATTTAAGTTTTCGTGATAATGATTATACCGGGAATTATTTTTTTTATTATAATCTTAACTAGAACCTGGGCCTAAAACATTTACAGTACAACAATAGAGAATGTGCATCTATTAATAAGAGGTGCTGTATTCTAAATGAAAGCACAGAAAAAACACAAATGTACAAACTAATTAAATGAGACAAAGATTTATTGAGTAGAAAGATTTAATTGAAAAGTTTAATCAGAAAGGATGCCCACTGGCGAGGCGTTTGGAACTGCCGAAGGTTGTGGGGGAGGTGGTGGTGAGAGGGGGGAGGGGGGAGCAAACGAGCCCAATTTGGCCGAGATTGAGGCAGACCACTAATGGATGTGCCAACGTTACATAATGAGAACAGACGATTTCGAAATATAAAGAAAACAGCAACAAAATTAACTTTTACATTTGTTAATACAAAAATTACTACAGATGATGGCTCGCATTTTATCAGGAGTTGAATTTGGGTTTATCTTTTGATTTATATACATTGAGTACCGATTGTTCTGAATATACCAGCGTACAAAAAAATTAATAGGTTTCTATAAAATATAGTTGAAATTTTACACATTAATTGTAAAAGTAATTAGAAAGTTAGCCAAGATTCCTGGATTTAAAAAAAAGAAAAACTTTAGTTACTGTTTATTTTTTGTGTATACCGAATCCACCGACCACCGAGGAATATAATGACAGGTTAATGTTTGATTACATCATATATCTTACCAGCGCGAAAGTCAAATTCAACCCACCATACCTGCAACAAAAACAAAGAAATTTTAGTGTCATAATAATATAAGATGCATGAGAGACATTTCTAGAAACGACACATTACTAACTATGTTGAAATACTCGATAGTGACAACTTTAAGAAAATATTGACAGCAAAATAATCCTCACCAGCAAGGGATCTCAAGTCCAACTCTTGGTAAACACAAACGAGATTTCACGTCTAGGAACTTTTAAGGGTTATGACAAACCAGGAAATTTGATTGCGAAAGGGTTCAGATGACTGGTGGCCGTAAGGTCGGGGAAGGGGGAGGGTTGAAGGGTTGGTTGTTGGCTGAGGGGGGTGGGGGGTAGATTAAGGACTTATAAGGGCTGATAAAGTGTTTGCGAGTTGAAGCTCCATCTTGACACCAACTAAACAACTTGGCCGCGCACTTGCGGACATTATCTAACTAGGGTGCTGTTGATTAACTCCATTGTTGCTACACTAAACTCTGCAAACGTTACGCTTAGACTAAAAATTTTGTTTTACAGTGATAGTAGCCTATTTTGTTTTTAATTTGTTTGGTTACAATTAAGTAATGTGTCCGAAGTAAAATCTACATTAAAACTGTAGTTTAACATTGTTCGGAAGCAAATAAAATACAAAGACTTCTTAGTAGCCTACTTCTCGTAATACATAAAAATGTTAAAATTTTAAAGTAATTGTTTCAACACGTGGAATTATTTTAAATATTTCTGAAACATTTCATATGATTCTACTTTTAAAGATATTTAACTATACCGATCTATATATAGATACACAAGCATGATTCTTCTCCTCCTTTTATCTAAGTTCGTTTTCATCGTAGGGGAAATCTACAGATACTGTTAGAAAGGTAGTGAGTGCCTTGTAGATGAAAAGAATCTAATCGATCTCTGGGATAAGCAGTTGTGTATCTTACTTGTTCTAAATTTTTATTTCATAAGAAAAATTTCATTTTTATTAGTCTTAACGTAAATTGCATTTGATATTTTCTCCTGAAAATGTTAAGACACAAAACATTTGTTACAAATATTTTTTACAAAATTTAAAAAATTGTTTTTAAAAATATTTCAAAATCTATTTTATTATTTATTTATTTGTTGCTAAGAAACAAATTAAATTAAAATTCAAAGTTTAGGTATTCCAGCGATTTTTTTAATATAGGGTGAGCGTAGCGAACGATCTAACCGTGACGGCGAGTAACGCGAGCGAAGCCGTGGGAAAAAGCTAGTAAACTATAAATTATTATATCCCATAGCTCAACATATTAGTTTGATATGAATTTTTACTAGCTTCTACTTAAAGTTTATTTCATATACATGCCAAGACACATAAAAATGAAGTCAAAAGAAGTTTATAAAAAAACGCCACAAGGTTGTTCCAATATTGTGTTTTGTTTAGTCTAAAAAATCTGCAACCGCAGACAACTGATACAACACAATGGAGAGATATATTGCAAGAAAAGTTCGCCTCGGCCCGCAATTCTTTCGGCCGCCGCGCCGCGCCGTAGTTGACTGTCCGGCCGGAACTAGATCATTAGTGTTCTTTTCACTTCCGGTTCCCGGCGAGGTCGTAATGATGCTATCAATTTATTGACGGTCGGTTAATGGTCTCCACCACCAGGTAATCGACCCGCCTCCTCCCACGGATAACCTCGTATGGTTCTATATAAAAGACCCAAATCCTGATAATTTGGCTCAAAATTAAATTGAATACCAGCTCTATGATATTCACAACAAATTGTTCAAGTTAGCTGTTTTGCAACGAAATTCTATATTTTAATCTACCCGTTGAAATCGGGTGGTAAAATTAATTATGTAAAAAGTACTACTTGTAATAAAAAAAAGAATATATGTTAAGTGTTGCCAGTAAAGTGTTTACACTAATTAAAAAAAAAATTAAAATATAAGATTTATAAACGTAAGGAAAAATTAAGCACGTATGGTTTATTTGTTGTGATATACCAGATGTCCCAGACCACCCGTACACCCCTTTTAAAATCTACACAATTAATTTTTCACAAAAAAATTAAGCCATTATAAGTAAAAAAGTTGCGCTCTATCCATTGATGTTAATTTCAATGTACAGGATGTACCAGACGTAACATATCCAGACCGTAAGTCATTAATTTCAAATACGAACCCCCACCTTTTATGGTATTTTTAGATTCTACATATAATTTTAAGACTACTTTACGATTTAATGTGTATCCCTAACCTTAACGGTTTGGAAGATAATGGAGGTAGAAGTTTGATTTTTTTCCCAAAAGAATAACTTGGAGGAAATTTTCATATCCATTAACACTGAAACTTTTACCTTTAACTTAACTGTTCAAGCATAAAGATATCTTACAACTTCATTTTAGATAATGTTTCATCATAAATACAGATTTTCGTGTAATTAATTTAAGTTTTCTACACATTTAAAGTAATCTCCACCATATTGAAAATTTTAAAGAAAAATAAAATAATTTATAACAATAATAATAATTTATGATGCTAAAGTGTTTAAAAAAAAAAAGGCTAAGGCATTTTTAAGCTAGGCTTTTTTAGTTTAACGGGAAATTTACAGGGATAATGGATGTGAAATTTAGCCCCATGTTATTCTTATGGGAAAAAATCAAACTTTACCTTTATTATCTCCCAAACCGTTGGGATTAGGGATACACATTAAATTGTAAAGTTGTCTTAGATTTATGTGTAGAATCCAAAAATACCGTAAAAAGTGGGGGTTCGTATTTAAAATTAATGACTTCTGGTCTGGGTAGGTCTTTCCTAATGTTTAAAGTCTAGTAAAAAAATAGGATTCAAGATTTTAAATATCCAGGTGATGAAAAGCGTAGGTTATAGGGGCTAAGGGTTATTAGACGGACGTTGATTAAGTGATTTCATTATGAAACTCTCAACTTGACCCGAATAAACAGGCGGAACTTGTAACACAACTCGAACAACTTGTCACTTTATCCATCTCAAGATAACGATAAAATGTATTTATTAGTGAAATATCACTGTTATTACAAATTATTTAACATAATAAACACTATTAATCCTTTTATACCGTACCTCTAGAGTAATTAATCTAGATGTATACTTGTCATCTAATTATACTTGTCATATAAGCGACTTAAAACTTTTCAAAACTTTCATAGCAATGACATATTTGTATTCATGACAATACCAATGTATTCATCAATTTTAACATTATAAGTGTAAATATACACAAAAAAAAAACTATTAAAGCCAGAGTAACATTACAAATTAATGACCTAGTAGATGATAATGTGAAAGTTTCTTTATCGAAAATTAAATGAAAAACATCGATAGATTACAGTACTACGAAAAACGGGGAATTCAAAATGATAGTCACGTGGAAGAGGCCCCCGGCGATCCCGTACATGATCGACGTGGAGATGGACGCAAAGCTACATTCAGCGGCCATGTTGCTATAGTTTCCATTAAAAATCAAGTAGCACAGTTTCAGGTGGAAGTCAGATAAAATTGAAACTATTTCAATATTAGTCATGGTATTGTAACTTAATATTTTTTTATATTAAGAATAACCATAAGTACCCTTTTTGAACATTAATTTTTTTTACTGCACTGACATGTTTCGACTTGAAGTAATTTTCAAAGTACTTTTTGTAGTTAACCAAATTATTTATAATTTAATAACAAAATTCATATGATATAACTTAATAATATTTTGCTTTATTTATTTTCACCTAAGGGCGATGTTAATTTTGACATTGTCAAGAAATAAGAAAATTCAAAGGTCACGACTAATTTTAATGAGGGGTCGTCCATAAATTACGTCATCTGAAAATAGGGGGGGAGGGTGCAGATTGAAAATGACGGTGAGGTGATGTGCAAGGGGGGGGGGGTCGGCTTTAATATGACGTCATTTTAAATATGGTGTTTTATATCAAATTTTTCCAGTAAAACAATGACAAATTCTAACACAACTCAACTATTATAAACTAATAATCTATAAAATACATTAGACTATTTTAAGGCGTTGTTTTATAGTTTATTTTACCATTGAGAGAGTCATTTTGGCTTTATTTCTGAAAGTAAATTCAGATTTGATTGGTAATTTTTTTAGTTTATCATGTAGCGTTTAAAAAGCATTATTTTTACTTAAAACGGAGGTTTGTTAAAGATGACGTCATTTTTCCGAGAGGGGGGGGGGGTCAGACAAATTATGATTTTAGGGAGGGGGGGTCCAAAATTGGCCAAAAAGCGATGACGTAATTTATGGACGGCCCCTGAGCAGAAAAATTCTAATTGAATGATAGATTGAGTGAATTTTTTAATATAGAAAAAACTAATTCGGTTAAAAATTAAAAATACATATTGTTTTTTTTTTTTTTTTTTTTTTGGAAATGACCATCATTTAAAGTTTTAAGTGAAAAATAAAAAAATATATGAAGAAAATATTTAAATTCGAGTAATTTTTGGAACAAGTAGTATAAAAAAACACTATGAGATGCAAAGGTACACAAAGTATAAATTCAGTTTTTTATACTTTTTTTCTAAATTACCATTATCAACCAGAGGCTGAAGATTTTTGGGTCAAACATTTTTTTTCAAAGCATCACTTCTTTCGAGAATTTCGCCTTATTGGTAAAAACATGTGAAAAATGATGTTAAGACAATAAAAAAGATTTGAAAACTGTGGAATCTTCTATGCGTTTTATAATATAAATTTATATTACGTAATTTGCTTCAGTTAAAGTTACAGTCGCTACATACTAATCGCTATACTACGTTAATTCAGTATTTTTAAAGAGAAATTAAATCAAAACGGACACGAAACATAAACAATTTTTTTTAAGTAATTGCTTCATGTTCAAAATTATAACAACTGCTGTTAGGCAATACAATCTCAATCCATTGGTGGTTTCCGGTTTAACTGAGTTTTGAACAGCTCATAGTTCATTAGGTTATCGTTGAAAAAACCCGTAAAACGTGATACGTATGATTGCTCTTAGTAAGAATAAAAATTAATTTAAAAAGTAGCTTTAGATGGTTTATGTTCTTGGAGGGACCAAACTAAAATTTGGTTGAATCATAAAGTCACGCGAAAAATTGTTAAGTGCAAACGTTTCATTACGTTAGAGCAAGTGCAAGTGCGTAGGCCCTCGAGAATGTAAAATGGATGTCTTTGGCGACACCGAGAATATTCTAACGTAAAAGCAGGCGATGCATTATTCAAAAAGCGTCCGCACATTTGCTGGCCACGGGGCGGGGGCCATAATGCTCCTTACCTGACGATACCTAAACACAGCAGAGGAGAAGAGTCAACATTCGTATAGACGTTAGAGCTGCTAAGGCCATGTTTGTTAGTACAGTCATACCAAAACTAAATTATCTGCTACAGTTTAAGTCGTTTACATTATTTGCTTGTTTATACTTTTACTTGTGCTAAGTATGGGATTTTAAGAATTTTTAAAATTTAAACATACGCTGTCAAAACATTGGAGGCATAAGACATGAAAATTACAGTGATATATGATACTCTTTTTTGTATATACTTAATCATAACTGTTGTTTCTAGACTCGTTTAAATCCAACAGAGGTTAATAAATGAAATCATTTCTGTATTTTGGGAACGAAGAATGTAATTGGTGAATGTGAGATTGAATTCACATAACAGGGTGAGTCGGTGGCGTAGTATGGTTGGTATAGTAGCATTTTAACATTGTTTGAAATAATAAAAATAGAATAGTTAAGATATTTAGCCTACTATATTTATTTAATTAAAAGTGTGTTAAATAATTGTTATTCGTTATATGTTACATTAGTATTATATATCATCAAATTGATGAGTTCACATACATACACATTTTCGAAAGAATAAAGTATTACTAGTTTGGTACTGTTGACAAATTATTGAAATTGAATATCTAAAAACATATTTTCTTGAATTAACTTCTAAGCGTACACTTATCTAACTTGGGTGTGGTCCAAGTTAGAGGGCTTCAACTAAACCTAAATTGAGCAACTTGACAGCATAAACAGAGTATAAATTTGTTGCTATGCAGCTGTGCAACAATTTGGGCTGATGAGGTATTCAACACACGGTATCGATCATGAAATATCTCATATAGTAGACCATGCAGAGGGCGAACCGAACAGCGTTGTTAGATCAGAGTTGTTACCGATCAGCGTGAAACACAAATCAAGATGGGGTTACTGAGCTTGGCATACGCTAAATGTGTATGGAAAATAAAGAAGAAAGTTGATGTCATTTGCTAAAGGGATAAAAATATATTATAATTATTAGGGGTACAATCAAAAAGCTATTTATGTAATTATGCAAAAAACTGATTTTACTCTCTGGAAAAGTTTCTATAAACGAGATTTCACTATACATCCACTTTAAAGTATTTGGTTTGATTTGTATAGAAATGCAACATTATGTTTTGTAAATGAACAAAAATAAATATAGAAATGTAAAAAATTAAATTGAAGTGTATAAATCAAAGTTTTAGAGGAATATTGAAATTTAAAAAGGAATAAATTAAATTTCCGTTAGAGGAGATTATTTTATTAAAGTATGCGACGGCTCGAAGTAAGTTTGAACGAGCGCGTCGTAAGCATTGTAGAAGTTTGACAGATAACGGCTTGCGAGGTAGCGGGTAAGATGAAGAAGAGCCGGACGACATTTATGTAATATTCAATATGTGACGAAGTGTTCATTCATAATAACATCCGCACCGTCTACACACTGGGGGCTGTTTAGTGTTTACCAGTTGTACCCTGGTATAACGGCGGGAATTTAAAATTTTGCTAATAGCTATCTACGCAATCCATGAATCTAGAAAATTATTTAAGTTTCAGGTAACCCAATCAAACTATAATTTATATCTGCAATCAGTAAGTAAATAGATTAAGTAAAAATAAGAATACCAACAGTTTTACTAGTCTTTAAAATTTGTATTAAAACTCCCCCATAAGAATGACATTGTAACGATATTTTCAAGTCGTGCGGGGCAGAGCCCTGACGGAATTTTGCAAAACCGTTTCTTAGTGAACGTTTTTTTAGCAAAAATGAACGTACATGCAAAGTTTTAACTCTCTAGACATTATAGTTTTTTAGATACTCTGATACGTGAGTGAGTGGTATTTGACAAATATATAGTAGATATGCCACTTGTAATGTTTTAAAACACATAAAAAACAATGCCATTGAAATTAATACATTGATTGTTCAGTTAAAACAAGATTATGAACAATAATATGGAAACAACTAATAATAAGGAAATAACATAGTCTACATTGCACTGTACAATGAGTAACCTACGGCGCGTCTAAAAGTTCTACCTGAATCTTTAAATATTTTGATTAGACTTTAATAGATGTTGCTTTACATTTAGTATATTTTATTTTGATTTATTGTTACACATAATATATCCCGCCTTATTTAAAATTTATTACTACTCTCGGCTTGCTTCCGTTTGAGAACTTGAAAAAACGCAAACCTCCCCTGGGTCCCTTGGGTAAGGCGATTTTCGACGTGGCTGATTTCTTCCAGAGGGATATTTATAAAATCCTTAAAGACTTTCCACGAGATTAAAGGCTAAACACCACACATATATTTTGGATTATAGGTATGAAAATATTTGAAAAAAACTTTACCAAATGTTATCAAAATTAATTTATCTAAAAATTTATAGAAAAATTTAACAAAGACAAACTATTGAATATCTATGAATTAGTAGGCAAGCATGATTCTTTTCCTCCTTTTTTTCTCCACTTGTGTGCACTGTAAGAGAAATACGCGAATACTGTTATTGAAAGGGGTGTCATGTAGATGAGAAGGATCCCCATATGTTTTACATCTTCCCCAGGACTACATCCTACAGGATCAAAGCAAATCTTATCTGCAGAGTTTCAAAGTAAATCTTGTGGAAGAGGGGTAATTAATTGTTTCAATAGACGGTTGTTGTAATAAAAAATGCCAGCAAATCAGTAAGAACAGTTGTTCCAACTATAATTTTTTACTAATTGGGTCCATAAACTGACTTTTGGACAATTTTTGATCAGGTGGCGATCTCTAGTATGTGTAAATAAATATATATAGCTACTCAATTTAAATGTAATTAAAACAAGGAAGAAAATACGCATAGTGCCCTTTAATTCATTAAGGGTGACAATTTAGATGACATAGCATGGATCATTCAAGAGCATCTTAGCGTTGATTAAGTTGAATACAGTCCAACTTGACCCGGACTGAGCAACCGCTGCACAACTTGGGTAACTGCCTCTCCAACAGGGCTCCGAGCGGCTTGACTCCGGACTGGCACGAGCGGCATTGGGCATTGGCGTTCTGACGAACACATGTTTCAAGTAGAACCAAACGCTGTTAAGTTTAACGTAACTGAAAGTATACCACTTCACCAGATATTAACAGCTCAAAATCAAGTCAAAATTATTTAATTAAAGTATTAAACTTTGAAAAATGTATAAAGTAGTCAGTAAACATTTGTTTTGAGCAGTTTTGTGTTTTATTTATAACTCGTCTGAGATATCACCTATAGAATATAAGAAATTACTTATATCATATAAATTTGATTATACTTAAACTTAGCGAAATGAAATATTTGTACAGAAAACAATAAAATAAGACGCTTAAAAAATTATGTAGATACAGTACTTCTGAAGCATGGAAACATTTAGAGGTTTAGGATTGTTTTAATTCATTTCGTCTTTTAACAATAAAAGTAATGCACCCTGTTAAAATTTGGCGAGCTGTAAAAAGTCTACACACTTATTATTATTATTATTATTATTATTATTATTCCTTAAAAAATAAATGTAATTTTTTACACATTTTTAAAACACACAAAACGTGAAATAGTAAAATTTATTATTCTCTAAATCATTAACATGCACTTGTAAAGATGTAAGTTTTTTAATTTGTATATATGTATGTATATATGGATAAAATGCTGTATTATTAAAGGTACGTTGTAATAGAGAAGTTTAAAATACTGAACATCCAATGTAACTTTAGCTAAATTTTAATCCCATGGTTTCCCATGAAATAGAAACTAACAAGAAGAAAAAGTGTTTTACAAAACTCCGTGTACACTATTATAAATAAACGGTATCAGATAACTGACACATACTTTCTCCCAACAATATAAAAACATGTTTTAAAAGCTTTAAACATTAATGTCTAGATGACTCTGTCGGATAGCTACCAACTGGGCAGCGCGAGCTTGACCCTACGCGCATCTGTGACTGTTAACAACGTACTGCGTTTACCGCTAAATGAAAAATTGTATTTTCTCCTCAACCACTTGACGTAGAGCAATAATTTAAAGTACTGGATTATTTAGTTTTTTGAGCTTGATTTAATGGTGATAAGTAAAATTTATTTTGAGACAACAGCTATTTTGAAAATCAAAAAAATTGATTTTTTAAACACTTTTTACTCCATAACTTTTGAACGCGCATTTTCTCGGAGATGCGGGTGGTGTCATTTTATTCATCATTTTAAGCTTAATAAACCACAAAATTTTAATCAAAATCGTTAGAGCCGTTTTTGAGAAATTTTGATTTTTGACGATTTTTGAGGGTTTTTGGGGGTAAAATACCCTTAAAAATCAAAAATTCAAAAAAATGAAAAAAACGCCTGGAATTATTGTGGATTTGGACCTATATACCAAATTTCATTAAAATCGGACCATTAGGGCATTCTCTAGCTCTGTTTACATCCTGACACACATACACACACACACACACACACACACACACACACAGACATCACTCCGAAAACCACTTTTTTGGACTCAGGGGGAACCATAATGGATAAATACACCAACAACTCAAATTCGAAAATTTTGACGAAAACAATACTTTCTCCATATACTATGGTATAGGGGGAGAAAGTAAAATGAAGGTACTTTCTCGGAAACTATTGAATATACCATGTTGTATTCGTATGAACATTTTTAAGATGAAATTCGCAACAGTTTACAAAGTTTTTAGGGCGACGACAGTAAGCTTAAAGAGGATCAGCAATTCATGTAATATTCAATATCCTAAGGCGGCTTTATCTAGAAAAGCGTCCGCAGTTTTGTTCTTGAAATAGTCAAAAAGTTTCACATCATACACTTCATAAAATCTTCTCTAGACGAAAAAATGTTGTACCTGATGTCTACTATGCCTTTTTTATAAACTAAACTTTTTGGGATACTCTTCACATAAAATGCCTTCAAAATAAAAATATTTAATTAATATTTGTAAAATATTAAGTCATCTGTATAAAATCCTATCATTGCATTATTTACTTTTTCCTTCCGACAAACGGGCTAATAACCTGCATAACTGCAGAACTTAATCGTTGTAATTTGTTGACTTTAAAAAATAACCCCTATCCTTAATGATACAACAGAATGTGATTATTTAATTATTTAAACAAACTAATGTTTTGTGGTCACACGAAAGCATATAGTACGTCCTACATACGGTCAATTTTAATTCTATAAACGGCTTAGACAAAATTTATGTTTTGCAGATACTGAAAAAGAGGGATGATTTCTGTGAGTGATATTGAGATATGTGCATCGAAGTGGAGAAAGCTAAACTCCAAATCGCTTACGCCTTGAACCCCCCCCCCCCCCTCCATAACCAACAAATCCAAATAATCTCTCTCCCAGCTCACTGATAATAATTGACAGTGTATTAGAAGGCTTAGAAATCATCAAAGATTAAATTGGGCTGTGAATATTAATAGCAGATTTTAAATATTGAGTTGATGTATTAAAATTTTTATGCACAAAATAAAGAAGTTAATGTTTGTTTTTAGTCATTTTCCTGTTCAATTATAACTTGTCTGAGCCATCACGTAATTTATCAGAAATTATTGATATCCTACCATAAATGTTATAATTTATGTTGACACTAACCAAATAAAATAATAAAATCAGACCCAACTCTTTCAAAAGTTATGTATTATTAAAATTGTATAAAAGATTTATTTGCAATATAACGGATTTTTGTGTAAAGATTTTTAATTACATAAACTAAACTTTTGAAATTACCATTTATTTCTGTAAAATTTTATTTATTTTTACATAATTATTACAAATAGTTAATAAGTTTCACGATATGTAATTTAGAAAATGAACAAAATAAATAATTTTATTCACGGACTAAAATTAAGACACGGACTTTAATTGATAATACAAACACAAATATTTCGCAATTCATAATTATTGGCATATGCCAACGACATAAATAAAACACACATTGTGACAATTAACGTAGCGTGTCTAATTTGTTTGAGATACTTTAAAAGTAGTTTTGAAACACAAATGTTCAGCACTTGTTACGAACGGGAGCACATACAGCCAAAATCCAATGAGATAGAAATGCATTTAAGTCAGTAAATTAAAGGTTTAACGGAGAGGTCGACTGTGTTGATCAGCTAACTGTTGGACGGCCCTCAGACCGAATCTGGTTATTCCCCTGCAATGCACCTCTATTGTAGGATCAGGATAGGGTGGTAAGGATTATGTCTGCAACGCTGATAATGGCTTAAAAGTTGACCATTATGGAGGTAAATTATAGGTATATTAGTATAATGTCTACATGCATAGTTTGAAAATATACTAGTCTTATATACTTTTTTTATTTAGTCAATAAAACTGGACAACTAAATCAAGGTACGTTTCGTAAGATTTCTTTTATATTTTAGTATAGACAAATATGATTCTACCAACATTGTATTCTTAAATAATAATGAGACAAGCAAATAAATTTTAAGTTGATTCCAAATTTAAATGCACAATTAAAAACAGGACTATAAATAATATTTAGTCGAACATTAGGCTGGCCAGTTGCGATTATTGTTTAATAAGAGATAAAATAGGTCAAAAGCAAAATATTTAATGATGAAATAAATGTTTTAACACAAAACAGGTTAGACCTAATTACTGAAAGCATGGACAGGTTAAAAGATCACAGAAAAAGGAGCAACATAAAACGTTTAAACAAAACGGTCGATTGTGTTAAAATAACTAATTAGAGTAGCCTAATTAGGAGATGCTTTCAATGCCAGTAGGAATGAGGTTGGAGCGGTAAAAACAGACCCAATTTGGCTAAGGTTGGGGAGGATCAGTAATGTAGAGTAGAGGCCGGGCCAATGGAACAGTCAGTGTTGGGGGGAGACAAATGTTATTGGCTCTCCAATTAGTGATGGAACGAGGGATTGGAAACAAACAGTATAATTCACATCTATATATATATATATAATTCTGTAAGCGATATTTCTTAAGCAAAATTGTGAGCGTCATACAAATCGCAGAAAGATGGAGGGGTCTCAAATTAGTTAAAGGTCTCGGTCCCATGCACGAGGGAAAACTATCGGCGTGTCCATAATGTTAACAGGAAATGAGAAATCACGTAAAACGTCCTCCATAAGAATAGCATGGGGATTTTAAAAACGTCTGCTTTGTATACATCAAAACATGTGTTATGGTTTAATTTCAAAATGAGCCACAGATGATAACATTGAGTGAAGATAACAAAATAATTCACACCAAGAGAAGCAATCTATATAATAATTCTGTAAGCGAAATTTCTTGGGCAAAATTGTGAGCGTTTTACAAATTGCAGAAAGATGGTAGGAGTCTCAAATTAAAGGTTTCGGTCCCATAAAGCGTATCCATAAAGTTACAAGGAAATGAGAAATATAGTAAAACGTCCTCCTTAAGATGGGGATTCGAAAAATGCCTTCTTTGTGTACATTGAAACATATGTTTTGGTTTTATTTTAAAACGAGAGACAGATTATAAAATTGAGTAAAGAACTATTCAAACTAGTCAAATGACAAAAATTAAGCCTAGAGTGGTATCACTATGATAAGACGTTTTGTTAGTTTGAGCTACTAAGAATTCTACTAGGAGAGTTAACCTTACATACCATTACAAATTGACTGCTGATTTTACTGTTGTTACTATAATTTAAATTGTAAAAAAAAAAAAAAAAAAAAAAACTGAGCCTGTATGAAAATCATAAAATGCTTTCTGATCGTTAATAGAGATGCAATGGGCGATGAATTGTGGTTTGAGAAACACCTACATTATTTCCATTGTTTTGGTTTTATTTTAAGTCAAAAAGTGTCAAATCCTATACTATAATACGAGCAATGTCTGAAGGGATGTATGTTCCACGATCTCGAAATCTAGCGGTTAGATGTTTATTAAACTTTGCATTTAAGAGTGTTTTGGTCAAAAATAACTTTAGAAATAGCCTCAATCCCAGAAAAAATCAAATTTTGTCCAAATTTAAGTTTTAAAATCATAATTTTTAACATTGGTCTTATGGGTTGCTATTTTGGTAACGAAATAATAACTAAAAATAAACAAAAATAAAGGAAAATTAATTGTAATCAGTTTTTTACAGCTGTTATCTGTGTAGATCTGGTAGATTTAATAGCTTGATTACCATGACACTATAACAAAGGTGAATTAAAACCAACGAGCAAGGCTCGGTTAACCTAGTACTAATCATATTGAATGACGATGACACATCAGTCGACGATGAAAGTGTATCAGTCAGTGAAGTTTTGGTATTCTCTTAGTTGAATTTTCCGAGAAACCTTTTAGTCATTTCATAGATTGTATGATTATAGGAGACGAGTTAAAATCAAAGACGTTTTTCCTACATACTAGAGGAAAATGCAGCAGGTAAAAAACTTTACAACAAAATGGGAAATATATAAGAATGATTATTTTCTGAAAGGTTCTCCTTGTAGTGATGCTCCATGTAGTGATTTTAAAAAATCTGCTTTGTTTACACAAAATTAAGAGTTTTGATTAGGAGGGATGAATATTCACAGCAAGTGAAGATACACTTTGAGGTGCTGTGTTAAAATTTTGTGACTAAAACATAAAAAAATATAAAAAACTGACAGGAACTAAAAAATCAATGTTTTTTCATTGCCGCTTTTCTATGTTATATTAAAAAGCTGTCACAGCTCAATTAAGGGACTACGATTTTTTTCAAAACTTATTTTCCATAGATCGATATGAGTTTAACAACAGACAAAATAGAGCATTTACAAACGGGTGACATAATAGTACAGGATTGATAAGAGTACTTGGGGGTGAATGGTCTGTTTAAACGGTATTGTTAAAATATTAGGCCTATATACCTCAAATTAAAATTAAATTATCTGGAAACCTTCGTTGTGGAAGAAATGGTAAAACGTTATGGTTCATGCTATTTTAATTTTATGGTTAGGGGCTTTTGCCCCTAAGAGCCACTAGTTGTTTATAATTATGTTTTAATCAATGAATTATATATCAATAGAAATTGCAAAATGAATTTCTAAAAAAAAGGAGCATTCTACGAAATCTAAGATTCCAACAACAACAAAAAAACTTTAACCATAGAAGATTAACATTCTAAACTTTTTAATTGTATAAACGTCACAATCAAAAGCTAATCTACGTGGTATCTAGAATGTAAAATTTGTACTGAAAATGCAATTTTAATGGTAAATAATAATAATAATTATTACTGTATTATTATTATTGTATATAGTAATCTATACTTATTTAATACGCTAATGTTTTCTTTTGTGTTGAGAACTCCTAATACAATTTTCAACCGATATTAAAGTTTTTGGTGTCATTGAATTGTGTTAAATTGAATGAACATTTATGGACATAAAATAAGGGTGCTGTACACAAATTAAATTTAAAAATTTCCCATTAGAATAACATTGGGTTAGGGTTGAACATTTTAAACATCTGTTAATGTACAGCTGTAAATACGTGTAGTTTTTGTAATTACTGATTTTCACAATATTGGTTTGGTCGGATGTCGTTGATTTATAATTAAAGGTTACTTTTGTATTGTATCAAAATATATGGCACAATTTCTAGCAACAAGTAGACTGGTTATTATTATTGCACCATCTTCACAGCAGATTATTGTTCGTCGTTTTAATTTAATATATTTTTACTTAGAAACTTTTCAGCAAGCTCAAAATTATGAGTGTATAAAATCAATTTAGTAGGGAACTACATAGTTAATACGAAATAAAGGTATAGACGAAGCCATTCATGATGTGTGATACGTTACATCCAATTATACGATATGTCCTTGTTCATAGAATGTGTTCGCTTCAAAACCAGGTTTATAAAATACGCCAACGACACAACCGACATTTCTTGTTTTCATTTGTGTAAAGGAATTCTTATCAATGTTGTATGAATAAATAAGTATTACAATTAAATAAATAACCTTTACCTAACATTTAAAGCGTAAGCGGTAAAATTGTCACAAAGTTGTATGTAGGTAATCTTAAAGGCCCGTTTATAAGAAAGACAAGTAGCTTGTTTCTGACACGACCAGTTCTATTTTATCATCTGGACACTGATTTTTGTATTTGTGGCTTTTTTTATCCCTAATTTCAATACTTATCAGAAAGAAGCCCCATTAATTATAATTTTACACATTAAAGGAATAAATAATTTGTTAAACATATTTCAATAATATTGCGGATGAAAATAATTATGATGCATGGTAAAATATATAACTATAGAGAACGAAGAGATTTGATTTTCCAAGTTGATATTGAGATGTGTGCAGCGAAATGGATAACGCTAAACTACGAATCGCTTAGCCGACTCGCTACGCCCTAATGCCAGACTTTCTGAGTTTAGCTGATGATGACCGGCGTGGGGTGGATTGGTGGTGGTGGTGGTGGGGGGGGGGGGGGCGGGGGGGGTAGGATAAAATAAATAGATCCCTGGGATCTCGAAAGAGCAATACTAAACAAGTGTTATATAACAATTCTATAGGAAAATCAATGTTTAAAATAATAAATTTATGTTATTGTTTAAATTTAGAGCATGGGGGTAAAGTTTTAAATGTTGAATTAAATTGAAATGGAAACAAGTATCCCTACTTCAAAATATCAGCTTTATTGTATAAAAACTAAGTTAATTAACAAACATTACAATGTTAAACTATCCTTGCATAATAACTTGGATGTCTGATACTATCTCTCATTAGTGTGTTTGTTCTTTTGCTTATACAGTAATCAATACCAAAGAGAATTATAAATTAGGCGGATCAATAGCTGAAATTATAGCAAGCGATGTTACGTTATTCTTAACTTTTTGGACATTGATGTTGCGCTTTCATATTCCTACTTCCGACCTTCTTTGATTTCAATGGACACCACCCACCTATTGGTTACATTTTTATCTTATCTACCAACTGTTTTTATGTTATCTACCAAGTAGGTTGTTTTAAATAAAAGGCTAAATAATTACTTTCCATCAAGTAAAATATTGAAAAAGAGGTCAGATTTTGGTATTTAATATGCGCATACCATCATCAGCTTCGTTGTCAGACAAAAGGTTTTATTAGCAAGCCGCAGTGTATTGTAATATGAGAGGAAACAACCAAAATTTCTTAGCTAATTAGTATAGTAGTTATTTAATAAAACAATTAAATTTGCAAGGTTAAATTTCTCAAAACCACTATTCAGTCAATTGTTTTAAACGAATTAATTTATTTTAAAACTATATACATACAAGGAGGTTTTACGTAAAAATGTATGCAATTTTTTAACTAGTAAAGTATTTACATAATTTTTAACGAAATAATGTAACAAGATTTAATAGGGGAGATAAAAATTATATATTTTGTTACCCAAGCGTAAATATGTATGCCGTTTTAATAAGAAGTGTTTTCCTTATCGCAATATTGCAATAAAAGTTACATTGCGCTTAAAACTATAGTAAATAGCATCCGGTTTTATCTATTAAACATCAATATTCGGGGTTTTAAATATTTAAGCTGCTATCAAATATAACTGGACCTATAGCAATTTTTTTTAATCCTATTTTTAATTTAATATTAAAAATACAATTACAAATACAAATACAAAACAATTAAGATTAAAATATTACGTATAAATTAAATAAGATATTTATTTAGGTTAAATGATTTAACGAGCTCCTGTTAATAAGGTAGGTCTAAACATTTACTCTGCGATCCATTAAACAATTTGATAAGGGAGGATTCCCATTGGAATAAATATTTAAAAGAAGAGCTGGGAGCTGTTTAATGAGATAATTAACAAAGACAAAACGTAAAACTCAAGGGAATCTTCATCTGGCGTCAATATTTGTGAACTTTTTTCAAGAGTTGTTTCTGCATTAACAGGTATTTAAAGGTTTGAATAGCTAATTTATTCTTTAATTTAACTTAGCTAATTAACTATCTCGGGCACAATCTTTACTAACCTCAACCGTAAATCGTAAATATTAAATAAATAAATATTGTAGACTTATGTAAAAGTAATAGTTATTAGAGTAGATCATGAATACTGTTTAATTGTATCTTTTTTAAATAAAGATAATAATGCTTATCAATTATTATTAATAAGTATTGATTAGGCATAACATAAAAAATTTTATTTGGACTGTCCTTCCCACAGGTAAATCGCCAGTTAAACATTCGTATAATCTATACTTATTTAATACGCTAAGGGTTTTTTTGTCATGAGAACTCCTCCTACAATTTTTAACCGATTTTCAAGTTTTTGGTGTCGTTGGAAAGGGCTTGGTCTGTAGTTGTTTCCGCCAAAAACTGATGAGAATCGGACTGAAAATAAGAGCGCTATCCACCATTGAAATCTCAAAATTTCCCATTTAAATAACATTGGGATTGAATAAAGCATTTTCAACATCTGTTAATAATCAGCTGTTAATACGAGTAGATTTTGGCCTTTAAAGATATTCACAATATTGGATTGATTGGATGTCATTGGTTTAGAGCAAGTAAAATTTGTATCATATTAAAATAAATTGCTCGATTTCGAGCAACACGTAGGCCTATACTAGTTATAGTTAATACAAAGTAATGTATACTATCATTTTAAAGATGAACTTTGGAATATTTTATATTCTAGCGATGCCTCATATTTATTCGTAAAATTGAGTGCATTTTTAATACATATTTAACATTTTTTTACTATTCTTAAACTAAGCCAAGTAAATTATACGTAAGTTTTATTTGAAGACCATCCTTTTCAATTTTGAAAAAATGCTTTGCATTAATTAACATGGTAGGCCTACTAAGGTTGTTGAAGGAACTCTTAACTAAATAGCTTCCAGTTAACTAAACCTCCGAAGATTTTTTTAAGAAACTTTGGAAACTACATGAACTCAGCAAGAAACTCCTTGCAAGAAGCAAAAGTTTTGATACAAATTTAACAGATGGGTTTTCGATAAAACATTAATGGAATGAGATAATTAGGAGAGAGAAATATTTTTAAAGATCATAAGCTGATGAATGAACTTTTTAAACAACTAGAGTTAATTAAGGCTGAACTGTTCAATGGGAGGGTTTTACCCAATAAGTCTAATTTTAGCCGCCCAAGGGCCAACTTGATTTTGAAGGAAATTATCAAAATAGGTTCAATTTATTTGGAATGATAATGAAAACTTTTAGTGCAAGCTACGCAATGGAAATATCAACTTTGCAAAATTTCAGGCTCTAATTATGTTTTTATTTTAAGTTTTACAGTACTACTTGCAAAGGTATGTCATTAATTTTGGAAACAATTATTTTATTTGGTAGATATCTTTAACTTTGAATATTCAAAAGAAAACACATGTTCAAATCTGCAATACACTTGCTACATGCAATAAATTGCTTCTAATATAGAGATTTATTCCATTCGGACTCACCATCTCGTACAAAAACAAATCTTCACTGTACCTGTAAAAAGAGCAATATTTAAAATCACAAGACAATAAGTAAAGTTAAAAATCAAAAAGTCACAAGAAACAACGAAAGAGTAACTAACTTTAAATAAGATTTCTTTAATAAACCCATTACAAATGTAATGGCATAGAAAAAAACCAAAACAGAAATAAAGATATAACTTCCATCAAAAACACACGGATTATTAAGCGGATTATTAAGAAAATAGGCAGTTTTGGAAAGGAAAGATAACATAAACCTGTTACCACTTCAGTAGTTATAATTAAAGAGTAAAAAACAAAATCTCAATATTCAAATGTATATTACTTCTTAAACCAGAGAGAAGATTTTATGAGTAAAGATTATTTTCTACCGGGCAATTGTTGGATGGATAGATTATCTACTATTACTATAGGCTAACCGAGCGATGCTCTTTGGGTTGAATTGACTATTGTTATAGTATCATAGTAATCAGACTTTGAAAGTTACGCCAAATGTATCTTTTCACTGGTGACAGGTGTTTCCAAATAAATGCTTAGAAGTAGAATTCTTTTATTTTCGTTTGCCTTCCTTAGTTATTTTGTTTCCTTCATGGCAACCCATAGGACCAATGTAAAAAATTACAACTTTTAAAGTTAGTTGGAGTCCAAGCTTAGGTACAAACATATTTTTGAATGACCAAAACTCTCTCAAATGCAAGGTTTTAACAAAATCTACCCGTTAGATTTTTAGATCATGGAAAATACATCGCTTTAGACACGGCTCGTATTATAGTATAGGATAGAACTGACCAGTCGAAGAGTCATAGAAGTGTCCCCGGTGTACCCGAATTTTCTCGGATGTGCCGTTTAGGAGGAGAGACCACGCTGAAGTAGCCAAGATGGAGGAATGGAGGCGGCTGATCGCACGTCGTTACATTTCCGTCATTACAACAATGAGCTGGCAAAACCGCGACCATCCAGTCTCTGATGTGCCCATTTTTAGCGACCACTTTTCACAATTACCCTAAGACATTGAAAACGATTTTATGAATGATGGTGCATTTTTCGTAAATACACAAATTGTTGAAAGTTAATTCTATACGGTACAATGAGTCAATTCATACGTGTTCTATGATGTCAGTGCTTACTCATAACGTGAAAGCTATAAAATAAGAAGTTTTCAAACTTGTTAACGATATTTTGTTTGATATCATGTACAGTACAGCAAATATTATGAGACAAAAAAGTTCAATGTTAAACCAGAAAAAGAAAGCCCCAACATCAGCATTCCGGTCAGTCAAGACCCAATAACAAAAACCTTGATCCTCCGTTTAAACATTGAAATTTTAAAGATTCCAAGCTTTACGATTTAACGCTATTAAATTACATTAACGTTTCAACTCACATACATGTCATAGGAAAACAGTTTATACGTAAAAACTATAAGTAAAGCTAAATATGTTCGGTAAATGTCAGGGTGTGCACGATACAGAGATGTTGTGGGAAAGTGAAAGTGCTGGGGTTAAGACATCGAGAAAGGACCAATAAGAGAATGTGACGATATGGCTGACCTTTGAGGAACCCGGCTACTATGACAAGTGCAGGGGATTGCTCACGTGCCGTACTGTAGCTCAATGGGCTAACCTCTCCTACTGTACTGTACTCCTGCCGCTCCACTAGCTGGTTAAACTTTTCATTGCCAAGAAATTGAACAGGAATGTTAATCAAACAGACAAGGGATTTTATAACCGTGTCAACAGGAAGAACGAACACTAAAAAACGCAAAACTCAGCAGGCCATTAAATTTCACATGTAGTAACGAAACTTTTTTGTAAACAAATTATGACACTTAAATAACTAGTCTTTATTTTATTGTAAAATTAACAATAAAAATGCAATTAATTGTTTGTTTAAAAAATATATTGTTTTATCAATCTTGAAATTTGCCAACTGAGGAACAACATACAAGACATCACACCATTATCAACCAGTAGTGTAAGTATTTTGAAGATTCTTCCAATAGTTCTTTGATAAGTGGTAAAGCGTGTTGTAGCGTGCATGATCGCTGCTTTGCCAGCTCATTGTTGTAATGACGGAAATGTAACGACGTGCGATCAGCGGCCTCCATCTTGGCTACTTCAGCCTGGCCTCTCCTCATAAACGGCACATCCGAGGAAATTCGGGTACACCGGGGACACTTGAAACTCCTAGATTGGTGTCAGTTATAGTAGAGTGTGGGTAATCCATCCATCAGACTATTGCCCCTTAAAAAGTAATAGTGACTCATCTGGTCTTCTCTTCCGCTTGGTAAGTGATATACATTTGAATATTGAAATTTAGTTTTTATTCTTTACAAAAATTCCATACGTGATCAAAATTGCTCATAAATTTATTTTTTAATGTTGGAGTCTTTCGATTAGTTCTTAAAACCAGACATAGTCATTACAGAATATTTCATCAAATGGCCTTGAAAAGTATATAAAGCAGCAAAATGAGTTTTAAGTCTTATTCAGGCATATAAGTAAGCATTACGGCAAACCGGTGGTAAAGGTTTAATAATCCAAGGTCTCTTGACAGTGTTTGCGACCCCTTCAGGGAGTAATTTTGGCGCAAACCTCCGTGTTTGCGGAGAAACAAATCCTGCTACACTAGAGCAGCTATTACATTTACCCTACGAATATTGTTTGAATAGTGATCGGATTTGTAATGGTTTACCAGTAATGATCTAATTTAAGGTTATAAGAAAAGCAGGACAATATTTTATTATAATATTTTAAAGCTCTTACGGAGTCATGTGGGGCTGAAAGGTTTTGGAGATCAATTCCTCAGAAAATTCAAGTTTTAAAAAACCTTATATTATTGAATAATATGAAAAAAATCTTCCATAAATCGACGATAAAAGCTTCAAATGTTTACAAGTTCCTTTCTTGTGGGAGGTATTGCACAGATGAATCGCCCATGGTTGTGGCAACTCATTTTTTAAGACCAGAGTTTTTTTGGTCAATGAAAAGTATACAACACTAAATTTACACCGGCTTTGTATTAGGGAAATCTTAAAATAACCGATTCATGAATATTCTATACGACCACATTCAGTTATATAAGCAAAACAACGGTCGAAAAAGTTTTAACAACAGATGAGATGAGGTTCAAAGAAAAATATATTACTTTTGAAATTATGGTTTAAGGGTCTAGCTTAATTTTTATGGTGAATTTAAGAGTTTGCTTTAATTTAAAATCATAATAATAGCATATTTTAATTGTAGCTAAAGGACAAAAGTTGGTGCATGATTTCTAAGTAGATATCGTTAAAAATTAGAATCCTCTGAGGATAAGTCGAGGAATCGTGAACTAGTTGAAAAGTTGATTTAGAAGAAACTTTTCCTTTTGAAGTATGCTAATAAATTAAATACTTCGAGGAAATTTTGACGTCATTACTGTTAATTATTAGATCTCAACAAATACTTGTGACGGATTGTTAAGAAAATATTTCTATCGGGAAAATGTTTAATAACAATAATTAATAAGAATCACAACAATGCAGCTCAGTAGCGCAGTGGGCGGCTAGTCATCCAAGGCTCAACAGTTAAGATCGCTCTCGTTCTTTGTATCGATATAAGCAATGATGTAAGAGGAGACAAATAAGAAACTGTTACATTCTTCAGCCTTCAAACTCATGAGTCTGACGTACATTTCAGAGATTATTTAATTTTTTTCTAACGTTGTTAAAAACATTCTACAATCGTTCTTTTTCAAGGCATTAACTATTATTATATAGAATGAAGGTTATTTGTGAGAAACCTTTTAGTAAACAAAGTTTCACATTGTAAATTTTGATTTATTAGGTTTCTTTTTTATAAGCTAAGCAGGTAAATAATAAGTTTTTAAACAGAGAGTTTAAAAACGTCACAAAATGTGGTGAAGATGTTTATGTCTTGTAATCTGGCTTGTAAAGAACGAATAATAAAAGAACAAAGACATCCTTGCTTGAGAAAAATAAATTGGACAAAATACTTCTTTGAGGCAGATCCCGCTTTATGTGAATGACACACTTGTTTATGAGATAGTACGTCGGATATTGAATTGAAATAAACTGTAATCTAGATTAAACTAGATAAACTAGCTTACATACAATACTGTATAACAAACTATTATTATTATCATCATCATTATTATATGACAAATACTTTCATAATAGCAACAATATGGTTTATATAAAATTAATATTAATTTATTTCATTGAAAATTAAGATACAATGTTTTCTTAAGGACTCCCACCCTGATACCACTATAAAGACATTCCTCCATGAAACTATCATAAATTTATCTTAAGGCACATTATTATATAGGGGAATAATTTCCCCTATTAAAATTATTAACAATAAATAAATTAATATAAAATTAAAATAAAATTATTGAGTTAGATGAAGGTAAAGTGTGTTTTTCGGCGTTTGTAGACCTTTTGCCGAATATTTGGTCACAATATTTTCTTTTCCTTACAATACACTTACAGTATATTTAATCAACGTTATACAGTTTTCTAGAATATTCTGTGATCCAAGGCGATGTCTAAAAATTATAATACTACTATAGCTTAAATTGATCAACTGAAGAAATTAGGCACGTTTGATTGATTGAAGTAATGACCAGTTGAAATTGTTCATTGTAATGTGAATCCTTTGTCATTATATGCAGTTACTTAATACTTGTTCATCACTACTGACATTGGCCTTAACCACTGATTCGAGAAATATTGAAGTGTTGAAAAATACAGCATGGAACATGGGCGGGTCAATTTCCTGTGTTGGATTGGAACATTTTAATAATTTATTTAGTTAAAGTTCAATAAAGTAGTTGATGTTGACTAACCATTAAATTACATTAGATTAAATAACACTCGCACATATGCGGAAGGTGTAATTTGTTTTCGAATATTAAACATTGATTATCATTTAAGGATTGGAACTACGTTGTAGTGTATTGTATCCTGATTTTTTTCTTTCTTCTTTTATAGAAAGAACAAATCACCATTTAATATTATAAAACAAAATACAAATATCTTTAATTTCTACTTTTGTTTAAGCCTCACCCTAATTACATGTTTAAGTCAAAATATATAATTTCTATCATCAACCTAATTTGCTGAAAATTTTGACGATTTAATTCAAAGTGTACGGTTTGAAAGGAAAAATCGGCGCTTGGAAATGTAACTCATTATTTAGACAGATGTTTTGAGGTTATATACAAAAAATAGTACACAACTATTTTCTAGAACTTGTAGATTTAGTTTTTGCAATAATTTTGTGTAAGTTTTTGGTTTTATTGAAACAGTTGTACCCTAAATATCTTGTTATGTAATATCTTTAAAATAATATAATAATTTATTGGAGTTTTACAGGTCTAACCTACTTCAAACTACAAGGAGAGGGGCCCTAGATACGAATATATTAATTGAACAGCATACTGATAATCTTTATAAAATAATTACAGCATTGTAAGGATGATGGGAAAAGTCATACTACAACCCACACAAGAAGTAGTATGAGCCACGCTTCACCATCAGCCTATTGATGTGTGCACGGGTGTTACCACAACACTAAGCAAGTGTACTGGCAAGAATCGTGCAACGCTAGAGAAATCTTAACTTATTAATGTAATATTCCAATTTAATTACATAAAAAGCTTGATCATTCCTTTACATTAACTTTATTTACAAAATTAATTGATATTTTGTACTCAATAAAAGTCTCTTCGCATAGCAAAATGTTTATTTGTTTAAGAATAAATGTTTTCACAAAAAACTTCACCAAGAGGATTTAGAGTTGATCACCTAAATATGTAAATTTTATATACGAACTACTAAATGAGCTTAGGTTTTTAACTAATAAGTCTTGTTATTAAGGAAGTTGGTATTTTAAGAGGTATTTTAGTTTTATAATACGAAGACGTTATTTGAAATTTTCCATCCCTTTGAGTAGGTTTCCACTTCAAAGGTAAAAGTTAAAAAGTTCTAAGTAGCCCTACGATACGAAACCCGATTGCCGATCGAAACCTGGTCTTTAAGAAATTTATCGGGTTATGTTAACTATGCTTTGTTGTAAAGGGTCTTTAGAGTTATCCTGCTCTTGCAATGGCCAAGATATTTATTTCTCCAAATTTGTAGTTTTGCTCTCACATTCAGTAGATCTCGACATTCTTGTGGTTAAGACTTTCTTGACGAGATATTTGAAATGGCATATAAAAGATTTTTTAATCACGACTTTGATTTCATAGTTTACCATAAACAAAACATTTCAAACCATTGAACCATATAATAATCCAGAGACGAGTTATTAAAAGAAAAAGCGTGAAAGAATGAAACTGAAATGATTGTGTAACACTAATGTCACGGCACCTTAAGCGCTATTTACTAACCACACGTTGATTGTTCTTTGCAAAAAAAGGATGATAAAGAAAGTTCTTTTTACAACCTTCACGGGTTATCGTGACCTTGACGATGGTCTTCCTCGTCAAACAACTGCATTGCCGTCGAAGCGTAGTAATCGGGCCTCGAAATCCCCGCCAACAAACCTTCCTATCCGGCTGGAGTATTATCACAGATTAAGCATTCTCCCCAACTATGGTATTCTATGGTAATATTTACTGTATTAAGGCGTTCCGGCGCGGCGGCGTTACGTCGTTATGATGGTACGGACGTGCATGGATACTTAGAACATAGACTACTTAGACATAATCATACTAGTATGTTATACTAGTATGAGTATGAGAATATTATTTTCAAATTAACCCTGCAAGGAGGATTCTTGTTCTTTTAAGTGAGTGACAAAGATGGGGGACTAAATTTTAAATTTCATAAATGAGATTTTAACTGGAGACAAACTTAACTTATTTTCTCAACGGTTGTATTTGTTTTATCAAAGAACTTTCAAAAACTTCTAAGCAATCATGTTTTAACGTTACAGCTTAATAGCAACTATCAGAAAAAATAACGCCAATTATAAATATATACTACATATGGTCTATATGGCCTACTTTATGGTCAGAAATTAATATCTACGCAACGAAAAATTAAATTAAATATGTAAAAACAGCATAACGGCAAACCGATAAAATAATTGAAATAAGAGTTGTGTTTTTTTTATAGTGTAGGTTGTTGGTCTTTACAAATTTCTGTTCTTGATTGTTGAAGAATTTATTTTTAACAAAGACCAATATGATACATCTTGTATAGTTGACGTCAAGGCTTATCAAGGCTAATTAAAAACTTAAGAAACAATAATAAATTAAAACACTGAAAGATAATAATATTTTTGAACCATAATAAGTGAAAGACAAAACATTCAAAATATTCCAGAGCTTTCAAGCATTGCAATATTAGTAGGGATATATACAAAGTACTTTAATCACTACACCTTCCTCCCTCCTACACGTTCCAGAAAAATATACAATTACACAAATTAGCCTGTACCTAGAACACAAAACTGTGTAAGTAAAGTAAGAATAAACATTCCAAATACAATCCGCCCTCAAGACGTACAAACGGGAACGCAGTTGTCAGAAAACCACTTCAGTTGGAATAATAATTGCGGGAAATGTAAAGTCGTGGTCGGAACAGCATTGCAAGTTGATGAAATCAAAGTTGTTAAACGCAATGTAAACAATAACCGCAGCTGACTGGGATGAAACTTTGATTATAATCAGTTGTGCCAACACCGCAAAACTTCAACTCAGCTCCGTTTCTGCCAACTTAACAATTTCTTGATGATATTCAAACAGAGATCAATTATCTTAAAGTGGTATGACAATCAAGTAGTTTGTCCCTGGCTAAATTTATAATAGAAACTCAACTTGTACAGATCCTACAACTTATACAGAGGGTATTCTTGAGCTCTAAGTCTCTTTAGAGCTGAAACACAATAAAATATGTTAGTGTTGTTTGAAGTTCGAATATACTGTAGGTTATTATATAAATTGATCATTAAATAATTTTATTAGTTTTAAATTTTTCCTACATTGAAACTTTACCTTAATAATTTAGTTTGTGGATCAATTAGTTGAAAAAATGTCATTGGTTAATGTAAAGTACAAATAACATACATAATGAAATTGCAAATTTTGCTAACCTGGTGTATTCTCAAAATACCTAAATGCAGGACTGATAAGCCCAAATATTATTTAGAAGGACTAACAAAAGAAAATTTAAATACCCTTTTTGTTAATTTTATTATTTTATAAAGCTAGCTTTAAAACCCAACTACAACTTAGAATTTATATAGAAGTATTCTCTCTATTTTCCGGTTTGGTAAATTCATATTAGTAAAGGTTTTATAAATAACTAGCTGTTTCCCGTCACGGCTTCGCCCGTGACTGAATTTATTTTTTAAGTAATAAATTCATTAAAAGAGCAACAAAATCTTCTTCCTCAAGAATGACATTGAAACACAAATTACTGTGTGTTGAGCTCTGAAGGAATTTTGCAAAACATTTTCTTAATGAGAACCATTGAGCAAAAAAGAACAACCATGTTAAATTTCAACCCCGTAGGCCCTACAGTCATTTTAAAATCATGTAGGGCGGAGCCATAAAGAACATAAAAAACTATATTTCAAAAACTGTTTCTTAGTAAACACCTATTAGCAAAACGGAGCATAAACGTTAAATTTCAACACCGTAGGATTTATGGTAATTTTGGGGATTTGTGGGGGGAAGCCCCTGGAATAATTTTGAAGTTCTATGGGGTGGAGAAAAGAGCTTCGAAAACTATATTTTCAAAGCCTTTTCTAAGTGAGCAACTATTTGGAAAACGAAGCATCCACGTTAGATTTTAATCCCTTAGCATATATGGTAATTTTGATGTTCTTTGTGGTGGAGCTCTAAAGTAAATTTGCTAAATTGTTTCTTAGTGAGCAACAATGAGCAAAGAGAAACGTCCATGTCAACTTTCAACCCCGCGGGCCCAAAGTAATTTTCAAGACTTGTGGGACGGAGCCCTAAAGAATTTCAAAATATACACTTTTTTGAAATTCTTAAGCTAAGGGGAACGTCCATGTCAAATTTCAACCCTGGAGGCCCTAAAATGTTTTTGAAGTCCTGTTGGCAGAGCCCTAAAGAACTTCGAAAACTATATTTGCAAAACCGTTTCTTAGTAAGCACTTATGAGCAAAGAGGAATTTCTATGTCAAATTTCAACCCCGTGAAGGCCCTAATGTAATTCTGAAATCCAGTGGGGTAGAGCCCTAAAGTGCTTTAAAAACTATATTTGCAAACCCTTTTCTTAGTGAGTACCCATAAGCAAAGGGAATCCTCCAACATATTTCAACCCCGTGGGCCCTAGAGTAATTTGAAAGTATAGTGGGGTGCAGACCTCAAGGGCTTCAAAACTATATTTGCAAAACGTTTCTTAGATTCGAAAACTATAATGTTAAAATAGCTTCTTAGTGAGCACCCATGAGCAAAGAGGAACGTCCATGTCAAAAATTTCAACCCCGCGAATGCCGTAAAGTAATTTTGAAATCCAGTGTGGCGCAGCCCTTATGTGCTTAAAAACTATATTTGCAAAACAGTTTGTTAGTACCTATGAACAGTAAAAAATTCGCTAAAAGTATATAGTAATAAAATACGAAATAAAGTAAACTGCACTTAATACAACCAAAGTACACCAGACTAAAAGTAATAGTACATCACTACAATCTTGACAATGTCAAACATAAATAAACATTATATCTCACACCTGGTTACTTCTATGCTTATAAGCAAGGCAATTAATTGCCTTGCTTATAAGCATTTTCTTGCATGAAACATCATGTGGCAGATGTAAACAAACCTAATCAAATTTCCATAATCATATGTTAGAATACAAAAAATGTTGCTTCCATAAGAATAACATGGTAACTTTGAGGACGTCTAGGGCGTAGCCCTTTGTGAATATTAATATGAAAATAGTCAGACTTTCCTATTTTGAGCCTAAAGAATGAGTATACCTAATTTCAGCACTCTAGCTAGTCGGGAAGTTGGAGAATTAGTGATGAGTGAGTGAGTGAGTGAGGGCTTTGCCTTTTATAGATATATAGAAGATTTCATCTCACAGTGGAATTAAACCAATATTATGTATAAAATCATCCAGTAGTAATAATAATGACAATAGTAATACACATAACTTTTTACTGCCTTTAACCTTTATTGATAGTGAGGAAGGTTAAACTAAACCAAGTTAAGGTGAGTTAAAATCGTATAATGAAGTAAATGGTCAAGTAATAATTATGTTCTAACGGCTTCGCTCATCTACAGGTATGCTCCAAATAAATATGAATATCGACATTAGTCTAACGCACCGGCATAAGTCGAACATCTCTAGCACTAGAGGGACCAATCTAACTTCGCAGCAATCGATGTTGGCCTATTCATCTTCCAATCGCCTTAGAGCACTGGCAAAGATGTTTACTTATATTAATTGGTTTGATTTAGTACACGTTATTTTCCATTTTCTCTTCATACCTAAGCAATTAGTTCTAAGTGTATTGAACTATGACAAGTGTTTAACCTACAAAAATATAATTAAAGTATTTCTAACATCATGAATTTAACTTTTCTCCAATTAAGGTGATAATAAAAATAAACATTGATCTTATCCGAATGTAAACAAATTCAAGTCTAAAAATAAAAATATCAGTTTAGGTTTATTATTTCGCACAATTAACGAGGTAAAGCACCTGGTTTTAAGTTATCAACCTTTCTCAGTGGTCTAGAAAAGCTCGAGGTCGCTTCTTATCACAAGGAGCCAGCAGAGGGCTGGACATTGCTGTTGGACTTTGGAAAACATGAATATCCAGACTCTTGTAGTCATCAACTGGACGTATCTTCATTGATCTTTAGAATAAAATGTAGAAAGACGTTACTCGCAATTGGTAATGTATACGTAACACTTGAAAAGTAAATGTAGGTATTATAACCGTTCATTTAAAAGTTTTCTGTCTCAAATTGCTCATAATATGAAAAGAACACTATAAATAGATTATCAACCCACATATTAAACGTTTGAGAAATAACATAATTGACGAGATTTTAGATAACTAAAACTGAATGTTCAATCTCAAAGCTTTCCAGATTTAAACAAATAAATTTAAAACTTGGCCTTAAGAAATATATTTTAATAACACGTACTGAACCTAATTTTAATTAAAGGAATCATTTATCAGAATCAGAAACACGATCAACAGCAGCAGGAACGGAGGGTAACTATTTAGCATGAATTTGACTTAAAACTATGTTTTAACAATAACAAAAATTAACTGACTAGAAAATACTAGAAGTTTTTTTCCAATTAGTAGTGTCTCTTGCCATTGACGAAACGGCGCGATCAGTTCTGCCAACTTGAAGCTCGCGAGCAAAGTTTCACCGCCTCATTAGTGTTGAACAGTTGGCACAACTGTTCCGAACACTTATTGTTATGGCTGCGAGTAGAGGCTGCAGTTCAGATTTTCATTTAATTTAACATTATTTCACATGTTTAAAACATTTCCAAACGTTAAAAAAATTATAAACACTTTAAAGTAGTAAATTTTAATTCTGTTAAACATAACTAAAACCTTCGAAAAAACAGAAATTTTTTATTCTATAGTGATCTGCATTGGTTGGCTTGCACATTGTATTTTACAGTAAAATAATTAAAAATCATAACTATAATTTTGACTTTATGTTTAGCGCCTTAATATAAAAATTAAACTCCGTTCTTAATCAGTGATGGTTAAATTTATATCGTCTCCTATATTTTTTCTTTATAATCTATGCAATTGTTTTCATAAATGTAATAGTAATATTATATACGAAATAACAGTTATGCATTTAGTCCTCACAAAATACGTATAATAATATCAAATTGGTTTCGAAAGCAAAATTAAACCAAACACACGTCCCTTAAATTCGTACCTCGTCGGTGCGTCAGTGTTTCAAGAAATTAAATAAAAATTGAAATTTTCATTGGGCTAGCTATTAATTAATAATTTCATCTAACAACAGGTCGACGTTAGATAGTCACAAAACCGGCGGTTGGTTAGATCCCCAACAAAACATAAATAAAGAAAACTGCGTAGAAATAGGCTACAAAAAATAGTTTGACAACTTTAAAATACTCTTTTAATCAGGTAAGATAATAAACAACAATTAGGATGGATTGAGAAAAAAAAATCAATGCAATTTGAATGAGGAAGAAATCTAAAGATTTTTACAACAAAATTTAGAGTTAGGCCTAAATGGTTTTCTTGCACCATTATGATAGTAGCATCTATGTCACTCAAAGATCTTCAAATCCAATTACGACTTCGCATTTAGCTTAGCACACTACTGAGATTTAAGTTATATTTGTAATAATTAATAAACTAAATATCACATTAAATTATAATTTCCGTCAAACTGATATTAAATACATAAATTATTCCCGCTATTAGCAAGCCATCGTTCATAATTCATTTAAACAGGGAAGTATTGACATAATTTTGGCATTTTGGCAGGATCATCAATTGTGTCAAAGACAAACCAAATGGAGGCATCGCTGCCTTTGACATGATATGTACACTTCTTGCAAAATGTAGGTGATCACCGTTAGCGTAGTTTTCATCAGGTTAACCAAACCTTGCTCGTTGGTTTAAATTCACTTTTGTTATGTTGTCATGGTAATAAAGCTTAAATTTCCACCAACAACCAACTATAGGCTACCTCTTCACAGGTAACAGCTGTTTGAAAAAGACTGCTTAACATTGATCTTCCTTTCGTTCTTATTCCGTTACAAATTAGCAACCCATAAGACCAATGCTAAAAATTACAATTTTTTAACTTAAATTTAACCAAATTAGATTTTTTCTGGGTTTGAGGCTGTTTCTAAACTTATTTTTGAAACCAAAACACTCTTAATTCAAAGTTAAACAAAACATACATTAACAAGATTGTGTCATTATTAGATCAATCTAACAAAAAAAAAAAAAAAAAAAAAAAAAAAAAAAACATACAATAAACTACAGTCCAGTCATACGATTTAATATCAACCAGATTTGTTATGAAAACGTAGTGTGCCGAAGCCACAGACAGCGAAACACGAGAGCTTTGACCGGCGGGCAGAAATTATTGAAATTGGAGAAGATGCCAATATTGGCGACGGATGCGGCCAGGATAAACATGAACCTCCGTCGACCGACAACACGAAAACCAAACAGTCCGCGATGTCCACCGGGGGCTGTTCGGGGGGGGGGGGGGGGGGTGACTCATGCCACGTCATGATGGAGACAGAAGTAATACTATAATTTTACAGTAAGCCTACTTAGAACAGATCACATAAATAATAAGGTCCGATCCATATCTTATTCCCTTTGATCTTATATTAAATACTGTTGAAATAAAATATAATGCACCTAAAATTTAGGATAGTCCAGTTAAGTGCAGTAAAAATATATTAACTCTAGGTACTTCTTGAGCAATATTTCTTGATGTTGGAGGGTATATTGTTCATCATATCCCCTCACCTGTTTCAGTAATAGATATTTTATTATTAGAAGTGTAAATAATTGAAGGTGGTAATAAGCTAATTCTTATGTTATTTTAGTCGCGGAAAAGCTATATATGGAGATTCAATTATTAAACTAAGAAGTCAGATTCCAAACCACCCAATCATAATTATTGGTAAAACTATAAAGAAAATTATAATGAATGAATGAGAATCTACAATAACGTATTGCTTGGTTCATGAAAGATCTTGGTTGTATCAGTTAAATACGAACAATTATTCTTAGGATTATTCTTAATATTCCTGACCAATTCCGGTACTGGAGTTCTGTCGTACTGGATTGTTAGATAAACGCTAGCGTTAGTTTAAAACTATTTACTTTGGGGTTCCCTGTTTTCAATTCTATTCTATTTTATGAAATTATTTTGGATGTACGTAACGAAAATTCCTGAGATGATAGGAAGTAAAAATATAAATAAAACAGAACTCGATGAAATATTAAATTAATTTTAAAAAGACATTTTACAACAGCAACGAAGTTATTGATCAGCAAAATACATAATAAGAACTATTGAAGCAAAAATATTTTATGCTATATGATAGGATTTATTAATAGTCTAATAGGACAATATTGACACAATGATTACACTGATAAAGCCGAAATTAATTGCACTGAATTGCCCTGAAGGTTGCAAAAATTATAGTGATTGATCGAGTCAAAGCAAACAATGCCATCATTAAAATTACTTTTAAAGGAAAATTTTAATCATTACACTATTCCGTTAATAATACAACCACTAACAAGAGTAAATATGATTAACGAATTTCAAAAGGCTTTGTATGATTAAACTTGATTGAATTCTGTGTATTCATACATTATATAAATCTTATGAAATATATTAAGCGTAACAATATATCTCAATATGCTCTTATTTTTTATTAATTTATTTGACTGATTGATAATTGAGTCTAGAAGTTCTACCATTGAATCATTGCATAACACCATTTAATAGCCTTTGAGCAGTGGGGAGTTATGCAAGTAGATTCAGCATCAATCGGCCTAGCATAATACGGTAATGTCATCAGTCCTATGACACAGGGGACCTCAGCTAATCCAGACAAATCTATCCGACGCTGGCGACCAGTTGCTGCATTTTGGTGCATAGCTTATCGCTCTTAACAACATACGTTAGAGTCACGTAGAGGTGACCGCTGGCATTTAACTTTGTACCACATTGAAAATCATCAAGTTCGATACGATAATGGGTTTAATAAGATATTTTTTAGATATATTCTTATTAATTGTACTAGAAAATATCTATATCAAAAAATTTTATATTTGTTTTGACTTGTATGCCTATATGACGAGTTGTAAATGCAAATTCTGAAAAAAATAATATTAATAATATGGGATTTTTTTTTTAACTTAGTATAAATACCTCTTAAAATTTTAAATCAAAATAATGTGTTTTTCACTCACGATGTTATTGTGTCTTTTCTTCTCACGGAAAAAATAGTTTTAAAGAATGAGCACAATTTTTAATTCCAGTAAATTCCGTTAGTTTTTTCTAGATTGTGAGGAATAATTTTTATCTAATGATAAAATTTCAAAATTGCAGTAAACTATGATAAGTTTATCATAAACTGTTACAACTTCAGACTCCAGGTGGACCTGTTTCGACAAGGATTTGTTCAACATAACGCAATCTGCGTAAGTCAGGTGGTAGTAAAATAAATATTTACGATTTTGCAAATCCTAAAGGCTTCAGAAAAGGCGGGGAACGTTGGGAGTCAGCACGTCAGCGCTGGCGCTGCGCTGCATTGCACGTCAGCAAAGGTGGTCGGCGCGTCAGCGATACTACAAGACATTCAGCGATACCACGACTGAGATATGATAGTGATTTATACATATAATGTAGTACTTAACTGTGATTATGTGTAACAATTTGTAAACGACAAAGGTGGCATACTATGGAGGTTAAAAAATTATGATCAGAATAGCTTTAATATGTATTTGTATTGTACTATTATAACAATATGAATAATTATTTAAATGCACTAAACGTTTTTATCAGGCCTACGTACTGGCGCTACTTACTTCTGGGTCGTCTTTTAAAGCTGTTGATTTTAAGTGGATGTGTGGTTTTATTACTCTTATACCATAAAGAGTCCCAAGCTGTGTCCCGAGGCCCAATGGTACGCCGTGAGCCATTTAAAAATAAATAGTTGCAAACACTAAAATAAACACCCAATCACTGGTGTGGTGAAGTGAGTCGGTGGCGTAGTGGTTGGCGCGCTAGACTTCGGGACCACGTGATTCGAGCACTGTCGTGGGTTCGGATCCACATTCTGCCAGTGACTTCTATCAGTACCGTTCACCTCACACTGTAGAGGCTCACTCCCTTACTTTTTCTAATACGATCCACACACAGATTCGTAATAGTTTATGTAAATGGGGCAAAGTAAGACAAAAAGAGACCTATTAACCTTTTAATACAAAAATGTATAACTGGTTCAGCCATAGACGTCGCAAGCATACGACTAAGGCATTTTTTTTAACTTGTGAGGGATTTTATGACTATTTGTACGATATCAATTTAATCAGTTAAGGCAGTTTGGCCGCGAGGCAAGTCTCGCGGTGAGAATCAGTAGTTCCAGAGTTCGCCGCTAGACTCCGCTAGGGCCACAATTGTGCAGCGGTCACGCACACTGGCACACAGACGCAAAGAGAGAGCCCCTCCCCCTGTTCCTCTCTCCCACCCCTCCTCTCGGCAGTCCACGTTACTCAGCCAATCGCGGCTCGGTGAGCCGGGCTCGGGCTACGGCTACGGCCACGGCACTGTAGCAGCATGGTAGGCGGCATCGGGGATCGCGCGATTGTGTAATGTTTTACACGATCCTATGCTGTGACAGGATTGTACAACTTATTTTTTATGTAGGCCTATATGCATTGAATGCAGAATTTAACAGTAGAAATATATTCTAATTGATTAATGTTGGGTGATTTTAAAAATTCAAAATGTTTAAAGTAGTTTTTGCGTAATTAGATTATAACTAAAATACAATAAAAAAAAAAGTTAATGATGTCGTAGCATGTTGAAAATTAAAATGTCATAAATTTAGGCCTAAACCTCAATGCATTTTGGGAACACGTAAGAGTTGAAAAATAATAGACACACTTGTTATATTTCTTGTGTTTGCCCACTGACAAGAACGTCAATTATATATTTGCAATTGGTTACCTTGGTTGTAGCCTTTTACAATTCTCTACAAGAACAAAAGGCCTAAAACCAAGGTACCAAATATATTATATTTCGATGTAAAACATATTTTAATCTTTAAAACATTAATAAAACATAGGAAATGTTAATGAAAACTTTTGCAAAATTTTATAGATTATAATATTTAACATTTTATTCGGCCTTATTTCCACTATTTTTTTTATTTTTATTTTTTGCTTTCTTCTCTTTTGCATTTATGATGTAGGGAGCATCTCTAGCTTTCAGGCCTCTTGTGATCCTGCTGTCAACAATTTCAGGAAGAAGACACTCCAAGTAGAACTTCGATACCTGTAATATATTCATAGACATATTACTTTTTAAAATAAAATAAAAATAAATAATAGTATAAAATCTCATTGTTTAGGCGTTAAATGCAATTAAATTAGTTCCACGATTATAAAGCGATATTAGGCCGACAACATGTTAACATTGTTCTATCACAAGCTCCTATTGTAATAATATTTGATTCAATTACATTTATTGATAGCAATATTGCATTTATGGTTGAATTATTTTTTGTAAATCCTGTATTTATTTATGATTATTTCCCATCTAAGTTGACGAAACCAAATGCATGTAATATTGTTTAAAGGTAAATAAACGTATTATGTCCTATGTAATAATGTACAGTATTAATGTATTTTTTGCTTTATGATAACACATTATTTCTATCAATTTAGGGTATCATATGATTAATGAATTAGTACTGACATATTGTAAAACACCGAGAATCAGATATTGATTAAATATAATTATGTGTATTGTATCGGAATTGTGGATGAATATGATATCCGGCATCTTTCTCTATTTTATAGGATAAACCAAGTTTCAGTTACTCCATATCTCATGTCCAGAAAATGATAGAAATTATACATTTCTAGTGAAAACAATCTATTCATGTTAAATTTCAACAAATATTTACCTTAGAGAAAGTTTTGTTCCTCCAGAAATCACAATCACGATCGATACGCTCGATAAATAGAGGTGCCGTTCTGGTGTAAACAACGAAATCACACCATTTTCTGTTGGGCTATTTCCAACAAATGCAACATGCCTAAAAATGATGGGATGGCCCGCGTGGAGGTCAGAGATAAATATTTCTTCGACCAATGGGTTTATGTACATCAAATAAAGCTCTTAAGTAGTAGAATTTAATGCCGCAAACCCCATCTCAAAAGGTTGCCTGAGTCGAAAACGGCAGCCTGTCAAACTTTGAATAAAAATAAAAATTTGACCTAAACGCTTAAAATGTAATAATTTTCGAAATACTTGACCTTTCGAGGTGCGGTTTGCGGCAAACGTTTGCTTTTACAATTACCTTTGAAAATGCGGATAGCTAGTCATATGCTTATCATACTACCCTTGAACCACCCTCCACATGGACGTCCCAAAGAGGAAGTTTAAAAAAAATTTCTTAGACCATAGCCATCCTATACATAATTTTAAAGGTCTTAGTAATGAGAGTACATAGCCGAAAACCAGACCTCAAAAGGTCAAATATGTCGGAAGTTATTGTATTTCAAAGTTTTGATAGTATTATTTTATTGTAAACTTTGAACGCCTGCCATTTCACTCCCGACAGTTATATTGAGGTCGGGTTTACGGCATTGTATTCTACGTTTGAAGACCTTTAATTTGATATATATATATAAAACTTCTGAAATGTATTTAAATTTAGTATGCTTAATATAAAATTTTAATGTAACTCCTTATGGGCCAACCCCTCATTTTTAAGCGTGATCCCCATATGGGATTTCTGGGGACTTTTTGGAGGAAGGTCAGGGGACGCCATAGAACACATTTCAAAAGAAATTGGCTTTCCAAAAATTATTTCATTTTTCCCGACTAATTTTACTACACTAATTTCCAATTTTTGTAACATTATAAACTGTTATTTAAAAATGTCAAACTAAAGTAAAACAAGAACGTCTTCTTTCATGTGTAATTTTGTAACCAGCACTTCACCACATTTTCTCGTTAAAACAGAACAGAATTTTTAAAATTTTTTGCCTAGTAATATTTTAAAAATGTAAAAAATAAAACCTTAAAATTTAATGTGATTTTTACGTTTTGTGCTATCTGGGCACTCATAGGCTAGTCGCTAGAAGAAAATTAGACAAGTTCATTGGTCAACATATGATTTTGTTTGAAACAAATTAAATTGTAATCCTAAAATCCCAAAAAGGCATTACTTACTTTTGTATGTTGCAGCAAGTAAAGTAATTGTGTTTTTTATAATATCCTGCGTACTATGATTTTTGCGATAGGCCTACGACACCTTCCTCAGAGAATCGTAGCATTTGTTGTTTATAACAGTGGTGTTAAAGATTTGAAATGCATAAACGTGCAATTTAAATTGACATCGGGTTTTTTCCTTTCTCAGTTTGTCAAAGAATATAGAGGAGGTTCAAAAATAGCCCCTATATCTATGTTGATCCTCTCTTTTACCCAGTATTATCTCGTCTACTATGACTCCATCTCTCCCCATATTTGTTATTCATATTTCCCAATAACATTACAATTGGCAATTTTTGAATAGTTTTCAGTGCTTAACCTTTCTCTGCTGTTTCACAACATGGTCATAGTTTACATAAATAATTTTACTACTACTACACGGTAATGACCAATCTAGCTTTGCAGTAGGCCTATAACATTTCTAAGACATAACACGTACAAACTGTTACATTAAACACAGGAAACACTCACCAATCGTTGAGTATCAGTGATACTTCTTCATTGACACTGACGTCCATTTTCTCAACTTTGTTCCCTTGTTTAGATAGGCCTACATTTTTATCTAAACGCCTGTGAAATGAAAGAGTATGTCGTTAACAATCTATGACATGAGATTTAAAAGTAACAAACCACAAATTTGTTCACTATATTATTTATACATTTATCATCAGGAAATTTTATCCTATGGTAATGGAAACCGATTTTAAGTTGTTAAAAAAATGAGTTCAATTATGTAAGTATTTTAGAGCATAGGAGTACTTATTTAATAAAACAAAATTACAATAAGGTCTATTTATACATGTCTTTTAAGTCCGCCACCAAACTTCTGACAATATTACTTATTACGTTGAAATATTCTGATTTGTTTTAGGATTTTGGTGATCAAGTGTTTACTATACCGGGTTGTTCAAATTTTATTTAGGCCTAGGTACTTTCTGGGTTTTTGGGGATCTTAGACGTACTGATAGAAATAAATGCATTACTTACCTATGTTCCTCAAGCAGTCTGTCAAAGATACTTTCGCTTGATTCGTTTACTAGGCTTACTTCTAGATTTGGTTGACTCTTATTTGGGTCAATTTTAGAAAGCTGTTCTATCTTCTTACGGATTACTACCCTCCTAGCCTTCGACTTTTTACACCGCTTGCGCGGACGTGGTTTTCTTGCCATTACACACACTAGCGAACTAAATAAGATGTAAAGACAACAACACAGCAACTGACAGGCGAATCCGCGGAAAATGGCGTGAAAGTGCTAGAATTTGCGCCAAATCACACTTGGAAGGTGGGGGAACCACCACCAAGGTGGGGGAAAGGGGGTAGGGAGAAAGAAAGAAAGAGAGCGACGTTTCTGTTTCAGAAGCCTCGTTACTACAACCCTCGATAGACGGCTACCCCGATAACAAGGTTGTAGTAGGTTCCGTAAATTTCTTATAACTCATCTCAACTCATCATATCATCACTGTCAATAATAAGTATAAACAACAAATACCTCGATTGCACTTATTTTTGCGCCAGTTAAAATTACAGCTTAATCGACCTTGCCTAAATGTTTAATCCTCTAGGCATATACATATTATGAAATCGTCGTCGGTAACACGATTCATCAATGCACTTTTTAACACGAGTCGAACCTCAGTAGCTTTTGTAGGTTTTGCTTTACGTCTTAACCTTTATAATTCGAGACCCATGGTTTGGACGGATATTTTTAAGTAAACAAAAACAATGCCAGACTCATAGACGTTGGTTAAAACAACATGTCTATATCAACCAAAATAGTCTTAAATGCATTTCTCATAAAAAATTATATTCGGTTATGGATCAACAGTTTATTACTGCTCACAATATCTTCAACAGTGAACAGGAGACGATCCAGAGAGTGATCTTGGGGTGGGGGACAAAAACCGAGGAATAATTGCAAGACAATAAATACACAGTGAAAAAATTTGCTGACATTAATTTCTTTGGTTACATTATTTTTTTGTAATTTGTTACAAATTCAATCTTACATGATGATATTAACCCTTGTGCACTCGGTTGTAATTCCTCGGCAACGGTTGTAGGCTAATAACAAATGCTAGCAAATGAGGAAGAACAGATGTTTCAGTTGTAAAACATTCTAAAACTAATTGGCTCAAAATCAACTGAATGTTCGGACCGGTTCGGTCGAATTTCGACCAGTGGGCGATCCCTATACGAAACATATAACATACATAAATAATAATTAATTTTTACTTTGTTATTCAAATATAATTAGGCCTAAACATTTACTTAATTTTTGTACTTTCGTTTGATATTCTTGTAAATGCGTAATTAATAGATTCCAAAATACTTTTAAAGTAGGCTACATGTTTTTAATATGTTCACTAATATATAATTGTTAAACTGATATAAACAAAAACCATAAAGTTAATAGGAATTTACAATAATGCAATCCTTAAACATTTAATATTTAAAGAAAAAGAAGTCAGCAGAATTAGAAGAAACGACTCGAATGCCGGTCGAATCCGGCCCACGGCCGGCGCGGCGAGGCGCGGCGAGCATCGGGCGAGAGAACGAGGCAGTGAGAACGAGTGAGAGAGAGCGCAGATAACCTGCGCGGCCACGCGCCCGGGCGCGTGCGGCCGCTGTAGGTGATCACCACTACACTCGCAGCGTCGCGCTCCGCGCTGACATGGTGTTACTTGTACCAACAAATAAGCGGAACTATTATACATATACATTATCTAAAAATTTATTCGTAATATTAGATAAAACCCACACATATTAAAACAAAACTAGTAATGAAATTGACAAAACATTTATAGAAAATAAATTATTAAAACGAGAAAAAAAATTAAAGTCGTAAAATTTGATTATTTTAACATTTTAATGTTTTAAGCAAGCAAATTCAAATAATAAAATGTTTTTTTCACCTAAATATACTTTGCGGTTTTCTTTATTTGTTGGTACAAAAATACCCTAATTTTGGCATTTCAACCTCCTGTAGTTCAGCCAAAAAATTTTTTTTAATTTTTTAATTGCCATTTTTGTGTTCATTACATTGTGGCAAATCGATCCCATGGTAAAAATTAAAAATTAAATTTTTGACCAAACACCCTTAAGTGCTAAAATGAGACTGTACAGTCTGGAATGATGACGCAGGCTTTTTGGCTGAATTTAATAATAAATAGAGAAAACAATGCAATAATTTAAGCGGCGAGGAAAACATTCGTGCCGTTTTCAAGTCCTATTTTGGGAGACAGCTTATTCGGTTAGAAACCAAATAAAAGTAAAAAAAAGGCCACAGCTAAAAACAGTAGAGCACGAGATGAGATTGGTCTGGTCAGATTTAAAGCCTAAAAACGAAGTTACTCGGAAAAACAATAAGCCCATGTGTTACATTGAAAATCAGTTTCGTAATTGTTTGATATTCTGTTTTTGATTATCTGTTTTTTTTTCTATTCTGAATTTTGTTTGATATTCTGAGGTCTACTTTAAATGTATTTATATGGCTGGCTGGATTATTTAATAAGATATGAGTGAAAGAATATAACGTCTAGGTTAGGTTTGATCCTGACCTTATCTAGGTTAGCACAGGTGTGCCGCGAGGAAAAAAGTTTGGAATCACACTGTTTTAAACGTCGGAATGGTTTATCCTACCCGATAGTAAAGGATGCAAATTCCCCTCAAAGTCGATCTTTAGAGTGTCTATTAAACGTTACGGCCTATACACAGGATATACAATTCGAAATTTCGGCAAGTGTATTTAAAAAAACCACATTAATTCGTTGATATTAATTAATATTCTGCCGTCCTACTTCTTTTATTAAGAAAAATATTTGTCTAACAATTATGTATACCATATATTACTAGGAATACTTACGTAATGGAAGAATGGAAAGCACTAAACGTACCTGGAAAAATACGTCACAATATAAAATGAGGGAAAGTTATAGAAATTAATTTTTTATATTATGCTAAAAAAAATGTCACTAAAAACGTAACTCGCAATTTTTGTATATACATACTATGCAAGTTTCATTGCGTGTTTTAATTTTCTGGCTATATTAAATGTAGCTAAACCATAGCTATATAATCTGGAAGCTATATTAAGTGTTTAGTAAGATTTTAAAATAAAAATTTCTATTCATACTTATTCGCCATAGATAAAAGATCAAGATAAGGAAACATAATTCATGGTTATAGCCCCTGAGCTGTGAGAATTAACGTAAGACTAAATTACTTACAGATTCCGTCAAAAACAGCTCAATGTTAATTTATAAACATGGTCAGGACATGTTTCGATGACATCGAAACATGTCCTGGCCATGTTTATAAATTAACATTGAGCTGTTTTTGACGGAATCTGTAAGTAATTTAGTCTTACGATAAGGAAACAATACTTCTACGTGGTGGTAAAACAATATATCAGGAACAAAAATACATTCAACTTGAATACAAGAGTAGAATATCAATAAGAGCGGTATAGAAGGGCCAATAGAATACCTGATCAAAGATGTTCGTTTCATTGAATTTTTCTACGTTGATCAAGCGTTTGAAAAAAACATACAATACTGTTTTTACAATGATGCCTTTTAGGCTCTGCTTAGCAAACAGATAAAGGTCGAATTCCTAAGCGACGACTCTAGTCGTCGCGACGACCCCAGTCGTACGGCTGTAGCCCATAGAAATATAAACATGTTTATAGGTCTAAAGGTAGCATTCCCAAGCGACGACTCTAGCGACTCCAGTCGTACGGCTGTAGCCAATAGAAATATAAACATGTTTATAGGTCTATGCTGTAGCCGCGCGACTATGACTCATAATGCTTCGCATGTTAGCGACGGAAGCGGCTCTAGTGAGGCGGCTCGAGCCGTACGACTAAACTGCTTGCATGAGCAGTCTAGTCGTATCAGCCGCGACGACTGGAGCTATGTTTTTGTGCTATTCCTACATGCGAAGCAGTGTGAGTCATAGTCGCGCGGCTACAGCATGGAACTGTAAACTGTTTATATTTGTATGGGCTACAGCCGTACGACTGGAGTCGCTAGAGTCGTCGCTTAGGAATGCTACCTTAAGCTGTAGCCTCGCGACTATGACTCATACTGCTTCGCATGTTAGTATACAAAACTCATTCCTATGAGGCGACTGGCGCCGCGCGACGCGACGGAAGCGGCTCTAGTGAGGCGGCTCGAGCCGTACGACTAGACTGCTTGCATGAGCAGTCTAGTCGTATCAGCCGCGACGACTGGAGCTATGTTTTTGTGCTATTCCTATTAAATAATGGATGACGATAAACTTATGGAACTGGTGCGTGAACACCCTTGAATATTTATTCCTAAACACCCTATGTACACGCGAGAGAGAACGTCTGGACTGAAATTGGTAAACAAATGAAATGTTACAAATAAAATATAAATGTTATTTATTAATTTAAAATAAAGAATACACAAATAGGAACATAAAAAATGTGTAATAAAGAAAAATATGAAATTATTTTATAGCCTTCTAAATAATAAAAAATAAATGATTAAAACAATAAAAATTCTTTTCATTAAATTTCAAATAGAATTAAAATAACGTCTGCATTTTAATTACATTTTAATTAATGGTCATATTATTTAAATTGAAATTAAAAGTATATTTAAATTGAAATAGCAAAAACTAATTTTCATGTAAAAATATATTTATATGTCATTAAATTACATTTTATTTAAATTATGAATAAAAAATAATCAACAATGTCTCTTCTTCCTTTTCTTCTTAATAATCCTAACACCCATGGCTCTAGTCGCTGTATAGGAATGTGCCTGTCGTCTACAGTCGTGACGGCTAAAGCCGTAATGGTCAGCGCGGGTAAAGCCGTACGGCTGGAGTCGCTAGAGTCATCGCTTATGCTACCTTAAGTCTACCAACATGGAAAACTAAAACGGTGAATCAGAAACTCATATAAAAATAAAATAAATCTTTGTTAACGACCTACAAGACTACAGCGATCTATAACCAACAGGCTTGCTGAAAGTCAATGAGGAAAGAGGCAAGTTACATCAGGAATATCCTGCGATAACTGATTTATACTCTCAAGGCTTATTGAATGATTTCTTTCAATTATCAAGATTTTCTAACTTAAACTGCTTAAGAAAACCCAACTATCCAAACATAACTAACTTTAGGAGGTATTTATTTGCAGTGAATAGACACATAACAATACTTGAACTAAATATTTAGATTGATCATGGTTACTTACGATTAAACGTTACAGAATGACAATAGCATTAATACATACGATACTGTTTTATGTGGAACAAAAATGTTGATTTCACAAAGAAATCTTAACGGTTATTAAAAATAATATTTTATACTGTAGCTTTGTTCCAACCCTTTGTTGAATAAAAGAAAAGGAATCCAGTGCGCCACGATCTAAGATCTTCTACTGTACGTGTTCTAATACAGCACACTGTGTAACAAAGGAGTCTGGAATTGCAAATTAACAGTGTGATTTTATGCAAATTAACATGTACAATAATGTGCTTTTTATATACGTTATAGCCTATAAGTATATCTTTACTATACGCAATTATCATTGTCGGTTTGGATGTAAAATATTCCTTCGACTGTGTCTAAATACTACACTGATCTGACATCCTTCAATCGTTATAAGCGTTCAAAGTTTTAATTATCTTCTTACAAACAATTTGAAAACACATAATGGTTATACACTGTACAATATTACTTTAAAGAATTGTGAGATACTTTGTACCTGTTGTTACACTGAAATTTGATTATCCGAATCATTTCCCCAACTGATTGCAACATTATAACGGGCAGTAACGTAGCGAGCAGTTCCAAGCCACAAATGTGCCCCCCCCCTCCCGGGGGGGGGGGGGGGGGGGGCGCTAAGCTCTCTCTTTGGCGTTGAGCGTCATCCATCATCGTTCGCTTCGCTCGAGCTCTTCAACGTCTTGTTAACCTTGGAGGCCTTTGTCACTTCATAAATAACGAGCCAGCCTCGGTGTTTCGAGAGCTGAAAGGACATCGTGATATGTGTCTGCACAGAGCTGTAAAGGCTAATGGGTTCACCCGAAATTTACTGTTAAAAGCCAGAAACTTCTTTATTTCTTTATTATTATCAGGTTATATTAACAAACAACTGGAATTAGAATATAAATTTTATATCCATCAATTAGGTGAAAGCAGTTTCAGTTTGTAACTATCAAGGAATCATGTGACTTGCTGGTTACACTTTCCTTTAGACGAGTGAATTCTCCGAATCCTTTAAAAATAAAGAATAAAAAATTGAGATATAGGGAGCCTTAAAAAAACTCACCAAAAAGCATGACAACAAGAACTATAAATTTATAATCGTAGATTTATGGACTCTTCGATTAGTAAACCGATAGTTTCATTTTAAAATTTAATTTAATTTAAAATATAAGCATCCACTTACATTTTTAACTTATTCATATAAAAGAAAATTGAGTTAATAAACATTACTAGTATGTTCAGCCTACAACTTTTTAAAACCAGTTGAAAGTTGAACTGAGCTTTGTTAACTCAAGTAACCGTCTAATACTTATTCGTCAAGTCCTATATAGCAACTGAAACACTCATATGAACGATGTTATCTAAACAAATACGAATCTGCATAATTCATCGGTGTACTCGATCAGCTCTTGCAGAAGAGGGATCAATCTAACTTTGCACCGATCAGTATTTGCCCATTCATTATTTTAAGCTGCGCCACTATTTACTTATATTAATTTGTTTGTTTTAATAAATGTTAGTTATCAATGTCGCTATTATAATCATGGTTGTAATACTTAAATTATTATTCCTATGATGTAATCAGATTCTAATTCAAATAGTTATGGATGACCCCCATAAAAATGACTAGGAGAACGTGCAATATATTTATTTATATTTCAAAGAATACATGCGACAAAGCAACCGGCTTTGAGGTATCAACCTCTCTGGGGACTTTAAAAGCTCAAGGTTCATCCTGTCAGCAAAATCCAGAAAATGTGATTTATTGTTAAGTCTTTGCGAAATGGCTACCCAAACTTAGCCAACACTTAGTCGTAAGATCCTGAATGATTTACTTTCTTTGCTCATGTTCCAAAGTGTAAAAACGTGACTCGATAAGTCTGAGTATATTTTAATGGCTGTATAACAATTAAACTCGCCTAAGGCTCGATGGGGGCTACGCCCCCATGCCCCCTTTGGGGGTTGCCCCGAATTCGTTAATTGTTCTAAGTTTTAAGAACTGAGGCTAGTTGAGGCCTCCACCCCAACTCTATACTTATCTTCTCCGACTTGTTTTAATAGTTCAGGAAATCTTAAGCATTTAAGATATTCTCTTGATATTTAAAGTTTAAATTTATTCTTTTGTTTTATATTTTATATAAAATGCTCAGGGTATGTTTGTGGAGTAAATTTCAGTCATCCAAGTGTCATAACAGTAAATAAAAAATATTAAAATAACTCAAATTTTGTGAAAGAATTTTGAAAACACGCCCTGTTTTGGGGTGAAGAGAGTGAAATGCTACAAAATCTTAAGGGCCGAGCTTAAAAAGCATCTAAAAAAATATAATTCTGCCGAAACATATATCGGTATAGCAGTATCTTTACCGGGATTAACAAAATGACCAAAAACTGTACATAAAAAGGTTAATAATTTAGTATTTTCACAGTTTTTTTTTTTTTTTCTTTACTAATCTTGGATTGAAATCGGCCAATGGCTGCTTGTATAGTAAGGACTAGATATATTCATAGCTTATACCAAATTTGAGGCACATATGTGTCATAAAAGTAAACGATAAATATTGAAATCGAGCAATTTTGGTGAAAGAATTTCGATATTGTGAAAGAACGCCAATCTTTACGGGTGAAGGGGGTGAGATACGGCAAAACTGCATTGGACTGGACTTGTAGAACGTTTACAATAGAATGTAATACTAGCAAAATAAATATCAATTTGGCAGTATATTTGGCAGAATAAAGTAATTTACAAACACTTTACACGAAAAAATGTGAAGAATTTTGTGTTTTTCAAGTTTTTTTAGACTTAATTATAATTTAAATTGGTTAATGGCTGCCACAAAGGTAAGATCTAGTTGATACCATAATATGTACTAAAGTTCAAGCATCCGTGTGCAATATAAGTAAATAAAACATTTTAAAATAGCGAGATTTTTGGAAACAATTTGGAAATTTTGAAAGTAAGCCCCTTTTTAAGGGCGGAGGGAGTGAGATACGGCAAAATTTCACTAGACTAAACTTGTAGAGCGTCTAATTCCTGACCATGAATTTTCCCTCAGATTCGAAATAGGACCTCTCGTTCAAAAGTTACAGCGTATTTAGAAAAGCCTTACATAGTGTAGATTTTACCATTAAAAGAAATATTTTTTTGAGGGGATTAAAATTTGAAAATTATATGTTTGGGGATTTTTCCTATGTATTGACCATACAAACTACGAGTGTACCAAATTTCAAGTTTCTAGCTCATCCGGACTAAAATTACGATTTCTCTATTGTTCCAGAACCGGTATTTTCCCACTACTTATGTTCAAAAATCCGGAAAAAGTGAAAAATGTATTTTGTGAGTAAACGAGAGGAGATACGGTGAAATATGTAAAGATAAAAATTTTAGATATTTAAGCGATCTATCGAAATAAACCTTAAGAAATTTTTTACGACCATCCGTTTAGTCACTGAAGCCCAAAAACCGAAAACGGCATTTCATTAAAAACGCTCTGGAGGCTTAACGGTGCGAGATACGATAAAAAGTCACAGGACCGAAATTGTAGAAAATTAAATTCCCTATCGTAGTATTGTCTTCAGATTTTAGATAGGACGAAGCGTTTGGCCGCTAGAGCCAAAAAACTAAAATTACAATTTCGGAAATCCGCCATTTTGAATTTTTTTTAGTAGGTTAAAACTAAAAATTTGCAAATTTAAGATTTTATACTTAGCATTGACCGTTCAGGCTAGACGTATGCCAAATTTCAAGTCTCTAGCTTTAATGGTTACGTCAGAAGTTCGTATCCCATATAAGTGAGTGAGCGAGTCAGTCAGTTACACATGGGGCTGTATATATTATAGAAGTGTTCAACCGTAAATTGTTCATGACATCATAAAAAATTACTCGAAATACACAAAGCGACAACCCATCAACCATTTCAACGCTATATAAGTTGGCTAGCGATAACGCCGGCCCTGACACACATGATAGCACCACAGTGAGTTAATTTTTGTGAAGAATTAAGCTGATTACTTGAATGAAAACAGGAGGCAAGATTAATTTTGCAGAAGTTGTTATTGTTTTGATTTTTTTAAACGAGTATGCCCATTTTACATTTGAGAATAGAAAAAAACGCATCCCCTGGTAATTAAAAAAAGTAATCCCAGCATTGGCGCTTTGTTTTACTATGGTTTTCAGGGACAAAAGTAGTCACTATTTATTCCGCTTTGATTACATTGTTCGCACTTAACATTGATGGCACCAGAACTGAATTACCGAATGAAAAGTCTCAAAGCCTTCCGTATTTCAAAAAAGGTGTAACCTTAATTTAAAACTATATTTGAAAAAAACATCCAACTGAAGCTTAATATAACAATTTTAAAATGTTAAAAAATAGATTTTAGAGACACGATTGACAATGACGCATGAATACAAGATATTAATTAATCATTAATTAATATAATTTATAATTTAAAATGTCTCTAACGATAAACACTATTAAATAATTTTCATTAAATATCAATACATAATCAAAGTACTTTAAAATAACTAGTGTCAATTGCATTTTAACGAAAAAGTGTGATCAGTTCTGCCAACTTGAGGCTCGCGAGCAAACTTCGCCGCCTCATTAGTGTTGAACAGTTGGCACAACTGTTCCGAACACTTATTGTTATGGCTGCGAGTAGAGGCTGCAGTTAAACTTTATGTTTAATTTAATAATACTCTACATGTATCGAACATTTAAGAGTGTTTAATTAGTGTGTACAAGTACATTATAAATACTTTAACGTAGCAGGTATTATTTCTTGTTAAAACTTCTATGATAACGTAGCAGGTCTTATTGCTCGTTAAAACTTCTATGGATAATAGCCTACATAACTAAAAAATATTGTTTTTTATGTTTGGTTACAACCTTTATTCGTCGGCTTGAACATTTGAAGTTACAATACAACAATAAAAACCCCAAACTATTATTTTTAAGGTTATGTTAAAGGCTTTAGTTTGTCTTTTAATTGAACATATAAACACCCTTCTAATTATTACATAGATAAATTATATTATACTAGTTGTTGCCCGTCGATACATTAGTGGTAAATGAAACGCTATAATAGTGCAAACATGTAAGATAGTCTATAAAATGTGCTTCTTTGAACTGCCATACCACGAACAATAATATCATATTTTACAGAAAATACTACGATTTTAGTTGGAGCGTCGGAAAAGTAGGCCTATTCCTTAAAACCAATAATGTTGCATCCTTTTACTTATAGGCCCTACTCTTTAGTATTTTATAAACATGTCAATTTGATTGTTTAGGTAGGCGCAAACCTAATTAGCCTAAGGAAACCGTTCTATTAGGTTCAACAACATCAGAAATAAGTAGACCAATATCCACTTGTAGGCCCATTGAATTAAATGTTCTTAAAAGTTTTATTTTTATTTTATTTTTTTTTTTTTCAAGAATTAGGCCTACAGTGTTGTAACTTATGATGGTTGGCTTTAACCAATATTGGTATTAGGGTAGGATATTTCGTAGAGAAACCATTTATCCACTTTAATATCGCAATATTTATGCTGTAGTGTGTAAGTTTCAATAACTATCCAAATTTAAAGAATACAAATTTATTTCACAGAAAATTACATAATTTTAGTTGGAGTGTCTGTCAAAGTAGGGCTATAGGCATATTCCTTAAAAACAATAATGCTGCACCCTTACTATGTAACACAGACACTCTTTAGTATTTTATAAACATAACAAATCCATTGTTTACTTAGGCCTAAACCTTAGTAGCCTAATCAAAACATAAGAAATAAGCAAGCCTAAACTATCAAGTTGTATTTATTAATTTTTAAATATTTAATAAATAAGTTTTTTGAAAATTTGAAAAGGCCTATAAATATTTAATGTCTCTATTTTGCTTAAAATAAATATCGGTACCATCAGTAAAACATTTATTAGTGACACCGTTGTTAGACACATTACAAAAAGTATACTTAAGAAGATCGGTTTGGAACCCGGGCCTTCTGGTTTATATAAAGTTACGCTAAAGATTGTGCCACAAATTCCGTTGATAAGTGGGAGAAATGTAAAGCATTACAATCTGGCAACCGACAAATTGATTGCACAACGAATTTCCGATACATCCGTTTCTTTTAATACAAATGTAAACAATTCATTTAAAATGAACCTTTACAATTCAGTCTTAATTTCGTAGCAATCAGCTATTTTACATAATTAAGCAACTTTCTTTCCATTTAAAGGATAATCCTATACTCTTATACGAGCAATGTTTGCTTGTTTGCTTGTTTGCTTGCTTGCACAATTATCTCAAAAACGGCTCCGACGATTTCCTTCAAATTTTGGAATAAACTTAGTTTTACCTTAAAAATACGATTGAGATGGGTCTCGCCCCCAGGGAAAATCTAATTTTGCTAAAAATTAAAGTTTAAAATTACAAAATTTTAACATTGGGCTTATGGGTTGCCATGTTGGCAACGAATTAACAACATATAAACAAGAAGTACATTCAGAACTTCAAAAAGAAATGTAACAGCTGTTTATGTACTGCATATTAAATGTCAATAAAGTTTATTCTGATATTTAAATTTACTAATATTTCACCGAGCAACGCTCGGTCCTCCTGGTACTACATCACATTATAAACCAAATCCTTCATGAGCTTTTGTTCATCCACTCTCTATTTAGACAAAATACCTCGTGTGTTTACAATCAGCTGATTGAAATCGTGTAAAATAAATAAATTGTTAAGATTTGAAAATGTCGATATTTTTAATTTAAGAAAGTAAGATAATGTTAAAGTAAATAAAGTCTGCTAATATACAAAGGTTTACGTTTTATTTGGTACAAACTGCGTGGAAATTGTTCCAGTGGAAGTCTCAGACGAACTGTCAAAAGGATTGGAAATGTTGGCTTTTTCCCCATATTAAATCTCCATAAGAAAAGTTTATTTTTCATTTTTGACCGATTTAACGTAAATATTTTTGAGATACGAATAAAACCTGCTAATATAGAACCGAAAAAGTTTATTTTGGTACAACCTGCATGTAAATCGGTCCAGTAGAAGTCACAGACGAACTGTCCAAGGGTTTTTTACCTTTGTGTTTTAAATATATAGATAGCTTTGGATATTGTTTCTACATAATCCAGGTAATCATTTTAATAAAATTTACAGTTTAAGCCTAGAATGGAATAATTGGACTTTTTGAAGTTAGTATTCAAAGAATATATAAAATAATAGTCTTTATATTTAAAAGAATCATGTGATATTAACAATACATGATCGTATCTTACAAACAACTGGTAGTATAAAGTACCAACAATAATAGATTTATAACGAAGTGAAAACAATACCAATAACAAGTAACAATAACAATTATTAGACATAAAACAATATAGGTTTCACATTACACTAATAAATATCTTCAACTTTCATGGAGCCAAGATGTGAATATCTACACGGCAAAACACAACAAAGTTCTTATAAAAACTTATGACGACTTTAAACAACTAACGACAACTTTAAACTGCTAACAACATAAACTTTTATCAGGTTGTATGAAAACAGGAGTTAAGATTGTAAACTACAACGATCCAACAACTTGAAATAGGAAGCCAAAGTTTTGCTCAGCACCATTAGTGTTGAATAGTTGGTATTACTGCACCATTTGATTGTTGCGCCGATGTCACTCACAGGCCTTCAAATGTAATTCCAACTCCGGATTTAGCAAACCGCTTCGATGAGAGTTGTTTTGGGAAATGCTTTATTATAAAGGATTATAATTTGTGTCAAAGTGAAAGTAAAATCCATAAATTAATCCCAATGTTAGCAAGAGTTTGGTTTCAACTAACTGAAACGGGAAAGTGTTAACATGATCTTCGCCGTTTGGCAGGTGTGTGTCAATTGTATAAAAGGTAAACCAAATGGTGGCAACGCTGTCTTTGACAAGATATTAGACTGTTTGATCAAGGCTGTGCTTGACTATGATTACGACTGATAATGGATTCAATAATCTGTAATACAATCAAGGTATGTGCTAATTAGTCAAATATAAAAGGAAAAGAAGTAATAAATAGCACGAATTATAATGTTATACTTTTTGCCTCATATTTGAATTTTGTTTCAATTTTTTTACGCATAAATATTTTTAAGATGAGAAATTTAATATTTATTTGCTAAACTTTAACATTTATTTGTGAAAGTGTAAAATCTCATCAATATCTTCTTTGTCAAATAGATTGAAAATCTGTAATAGAAGTGAACAAGGTCATCGAGAATGTTGTATAATTGAATAAGCTGGGGAAGTGACGGCTCAATAAGGGAAGCCATATTTCATAAACCAATAAATTCACCTTGGTTGTAACCCAAGACCGGAATATCAATTGTAATTACGCCAAGATACTTCGAGACAGTGGCGTTTAAAATGTTAATGTAAACAGAAATTTATGTAAAAAAAGTTTAATGAAAAGCAAGTTTACCCACTTATGGAGTTTCACATGTTTTTTGATCGTAGACTAGCGAAAATCTTTGAATGAGAGCAATGTGTATTTTAAAATGTTACACAACATATCTGGACTTTCAGTAGGCCCTACTCTATGATGTAGTTGAAAGGTAATATGTGCAAAGTATAATATTTTAGAAGCGTCTTACTATACGCTGAAATTTCAACATATACATAAGTAGTGGGATTTGGCCACTTTTAAAATCGGCCACGTGCCCCCCGAGCCACGTGACGTGGCAGCTGGCGCCAGCTGCTATGTCACATAGCTTCCGGTGGGGGTTAGAGGGTATATATGAGATGCTGTAGTTATATGTTATGCCATATAGGTTGGGGTGGAGATGGTGATAGTGTTGGCGTTAGGGTGAAGTGAATTTGCGCATAAAATTAAAAGTTAGTTCAAAATTGAAATTCGTCGGTGTTGACGAAACTCTAACAGTTGAAGAAAAATTAAGAGTTAGTTGAAAATTGAAATTCAAACTTATAACTGGGATGTGGAAAATATGTCAAGGTCATCCAGAGTAAGTTTTTAAAAATTCTATCCAACTATCACCAGAAATAGTTTTAAGTTGAAGTAGTTGGTGATAGCGGGATAATTGATTCGTGCCATGGGAGAGGTGTTTATCGTTTGAAAGTTGGCGATTGAATGAGAAGCGCCGCCTAGGGAGAGGGCTTATAAAATGGCAACCTTCCCCTACCACCCCTTCCCCCACTCCTTTAGACCAATAACCGGTCGCCGACTCTATGTGGTAAAACTGAACCAGACATGGCGGCCGCCATGGATAATTCTAACCTCAAATCTTAGCTAAGCTGTAGAGAATAGAGGAGTATAAAGTAGGAATTGTGGTGAGAGCACTTATATAAGGAATAGTGGGGGTAAAATAAAAAAACTTGTTGAACACAGTCAATAGGTGTAACAAGTTCAAAATTGTTGAAGTGTAACATATAACGCAAGATGTCATGAATAATACTATCATCAACATTAACCCGCGAAGTCGTCGAAAAGTATAATGGGTTAAAACTGTACCGCTTTCTTACTTTACTTAAATTAGTTTTAGACTTTGAAACTGAAAGTTTAGAATTATTTTGTAATATGTGTTGTGTTCGCAACAGTTTCAATTTTAAACTCTGCGCAACCATTACAGGAGGTGTGTTATATGTTGAAGTCAAAAGAAGACTGAGAAATAAAATATGTTATAAAGAGATAAATGAAACAGAATGTCATGTACTAACAAAATAGAGTTATAGGTTAGAATTAACTAAACAATATGTAGTAATGAAACACTATGTGGTAAGGTTAGAAGTAAATGAACGTAAATAATGTAGTAGCTATAACGATGCAATCAACATGAAAGCCAGTAAGTTAATGGTCGCGGCGCAAATGAGCAGTCTAGTTTTATAGCCTAGCAGCGGCCCACTTCCCTGGGCAGATGCCCGAGCCAACTACCTGGTTTTTATAGCAATTACTCCGGGCAGCTGCCGCTGATGACCGACTGAGTAGTAGGGGGTTTTGGGGCAATGACCGGAAAGGTCAATGACCCCCTCCCCCCCTCCCCCCCTCCTCCCCTTCCCCCCCTCCCCCACTCCTTCCCCCACTCTTCTGGGTCAATGGCCGGTCACCACCTTTCCCTACTCCTTCTAGGCCAATGACCGGTCACCACCGGTTGCTGACTCTATGTGGTGAAACCAGACTAAACATGGCAGCTGCCATGGATAATTCTAACCTCAAACCTGCTGCGCATGCAACGAGTTCTCCGGATCGGAATTAGTCTATGCTATGCGCATGCGCCTAGTCCTGTATTACTCACTTTAGCGCTACTGCACATGGATAATTCTAACCTCAAACCTTGGTTTTGTGTTGTTGCGCATGCGCCGCTCCCCACTCCTTTGCCTTCCTTTTACACTGCTGCGAACTGGACTGGATTGAACACTGTACTGGAGTGAAACAACTTCCCCCACTACTCGAGAATCCGAGGAGCAATACGAGCCTGATCTTAGCGTCAGTTGTCAACAAACTTTCATAGCGAAAGGTTGTTGGCGACTCAGCAAGAGGTTTCAAATATATAGTAGGCCTATATATATTTGAACTTCTTCTACTATGTTGCGTTTTTTAATGCAATGTGGTATGTGTGTGTGTGTGTGTGTGTGTGTGTGTTTAGTTTTAAGTTGTATTTAATTTAAGAAATAATTTGCGCATTGCGATGTTAGTTATAAGTTGGGTTTAGCATTAAGGTGTATTAATTTTAAGAGGTGTTTAGCATTAAGGTGTATTAATTTTAAGAGGTGTTTAGCATTAAGGTGTATTAATTTTAAGAATAATGATGGTATTTGGTTGTGTTGAATTATTTGGTTTTTAATAATGATGTGTTGTTAGTTTTAAGTGTTGGTACTACTAATTAATGTTGTTTTGCCTTACAGCTAGATGTTAGGGGGTAGATTAATTGTAAATTCAGAAGTTCCGTTGAACTTCACTTAGAAGGGGTGGGACATCCGCAAATTGCGGACTAGGTTTTTGCATTTTGTTTAGGAATATGATTGGGTGGGATTAGTTGGGTGGGTGTTAGAGTTGCGTTTCTGCATTAACTGTTCCAGTTTCCCTTGGAATTCACGGTTACGGTAGACCCGGACCGGACCGTTACGGTAGACCCGGACGGTCCAAACAAAATTGCGTCGATGTCCCTTGCAGAACGTAACTAGTGGGTTGGGAGTGGGAACCGTTAGGCAAACAGGGTGGTGGGAACAGTATTACTGTTCCCATCACCTTGGATCATTATAAATCTTGAATGACCTTGACCCACTTTCGGAAGGGTCAATGACCCCCCCCTCCCCCCCCGAAAAAAATGGAGCCCCCCCCCGAAAAAATGGAGCCCCCCCCCGAAAAAATGGACCCCCCCCCTCCTTTCCCCCACTCCTACCCCCACTCCTTCCCCCACTACTCCGGGTGAATGACCGGTCATGACCTGAAAAATTAAAATGGCTATAACTTGATAACGGATTGACGGATTTGGACAAGCGATACATCATTGAAAAGGTCTATGTAAGACAAACATTTTAGTAAAAGAAGAATGTGGTTATCTTATTTTAGTCAAAAGTTATGCGAATTATTCAAAATAAATACCTTCTCTTTCCCCTTTTCTCCCACCTCCCAGGTCAATAATCAGTCTCGGCCAGCTGCTACCCCTCTCATTTGCATATTGTTATAAAAGACGCACCGACTGCGGCTAACATTTCATTCTGATTCCAGACGTTACGCTGCGAACTTGGAGCCACAACCATGTCATCTCTGCCAACTACAACTTCTACTTCAATTTCTACTTCAACTTCTACTACAACAAATTACAAATTACAACTTATAATACCTTCTATTGAAATTGGATGTAGCAAAATAAAGACTTTGGTGAAAACTAACGAATATTTGTTACAATTGCTAAAAACAATCAAAGAATTGAAAAGCAAGAATGGACATTCTACATAGTAATATTTGAACATTTTAATATAAATAAGTAAACAAAAAAAAAATAGATGTAAAATAGAGAGCGAGGAATAGATCACTTTGTGGTAATGGACTAACATGCCACTTAGTGCTCTATTCCTCATTCTCGCGTTAAATTGGATTACCTTGACCTATTTGTTAGACTGTTAGAATTTGGTTAACACTGTTGAATTTCAGTTTTGAACTAACGTTTATTTTTGTTGAACTGTTAGTTTTTTTAACACTGTGGAATTTTAGTTTTGAACTAACTTTTAATTTATGTGAATTTTTAGTTCAACTCTAGTTAATTTATGTGCAAATTTAGTTGAACCAAGTGCCTGTGCTCTAGCCATTTCCACCCTAACATTTGTTCTTTCAACATTTGTCCCATAACATCTGTCCTAACAGATGTTTGGAGGGCAGGTGTTTGGTTTTAAAAGTAACTAAAATTAGTTGGGTGGGGGAAAGTTAATTAAAGCTTGAATATAAAGAAGTATATACTAAAACTCCAATGGGAATAAACAATTAGTTTGTAGAAGGTTAATATTTTTATTCAAAACGTTTGATTTTCTTGGATAGTGAAGAAGATGAAATAGTGGTGGGGGAACCGTTATAAAAGGAGGAACGCAAGAGCCCATTTCATTTCTTGGCGAAATTTCGAAGAGTAAACATCTCAACATGTATAGTTGCGATAAATGTTCGGAATCGTTTCATGATGAAATTCTATTAGACTGTCATAAAGAACTAATTCACAACAACCCAGAAGAAAAACAAGAACAACAAGAACAAGAACAAGAACAAGAACCAGAACAAGAACAACAAGAAGAACAAGAAGAACAAGAAGAACAAGATGAACAAGATGAAATAACAGCAATATCTTCAACTACTTTACCGAATCTACAAGTATTTGCATTACCTGGTAAAGTAGTAATGCATCATAAGATTCAAAATGAAAACTTGAAGCTAGAAGAATTTATTAGAGAAGCAAAACCAATCATAAGTAAAACTTTAAAAGAAGAATTGAAAAGATTAAACTTTCTTAAATATGGTTTACTACTAGAAGCTATGTTTATAAATGTACAAGAAGAATTATCACCAAGAGGATTTATAACAAAAAAACCGAACCATTATGGAAAGTTCAGACATTGATTCAATAGTTGAAAACTGTATAGAAGAAATATTAACCAAAATTCAGGAACACGAAGGAAGAGGATCCGGATGGAGTCTTACAAGTATTGAAGTATTAGATATAAGAATTCACAAACATGGATATGGACTAATGGGATCTAGTTACATTCCTTTGCCCAAAAGAATTAAGGATACAAGATCATGTATTAATGTGAAAAATCAAGATAATGAATGTTTTAGATATGCAATGACATCTAAGTTTGTACCAAATAATTTTGATAAACCTAACCAACACTATGAAAATCAAAGACATAGGTACAATTTTCAAGGAATTACTTACCCTGTATCACTGAAAGATATATCAAAATTTGAGAAGAAAAATCCTGGTACATCTATTAATGTTTTGGCATTAGATAGTTCAAACAAAGTGTATCCTTTACGTGTTGTAAAAGAAGAGCTACCAGATCATACGGATTTACTACTACTAACGCGAGGAGATGTGTCTCACTATGTGTACATAAAAAAATTCGACTCTCTTGTTAACAAGCAACTTTCTAAAGATCGACACAGAAAGATAATTTGCAAGAGATGTTTTAATTTTCAACGAGAAGGAAGACAAGGAAGAGAATGGTTACAAGAGCACAAAAGGCTATGTAACAATAATTATGAAGCAAAGATTAATTTACCTTCGGAAAACAGAGCATTTGTTACATTTCAAAAGGTTCATCATCAATACCGTATCCCAATAGTTGTATATGCGGACTTTGAATCAACACTAATTCCTATAGAAAATGAAAATTGTGAAGCTAGAAAAAGTGTCAAATATCAAATGCACAAACCAAATAGTTTTTGTTTAATGGTTAAATCAACATTATCAGAAGAACATTTAAACCAATATGGATTAACTTCAGAACCTTTAGTATATCGTGGTGAAAATGTGGAAACAATATTTCTTGACCATTTATATTTAATAGCTGAAAATGTACAAAGATTATATACGAATATCGTACCAATGAAACCGAAGGAGGAAGAAGAGGAAATTCAACATGAAAATGCAACTCATTGTTTCTTATGTAAAAATGAATTTACCATTGACAATTATAAAGTTAAAGATCATGACCACCTTACAGGTTATTACAGGGGTGCTGCTTGTAATAAATGCAATTTGAGCTATCGTTTACCACTATTTATTCCTGTGGTTCTGCATAACCTCAGTGGGTATGATGCTCATTTTATAATACCTGAATTAGGAAGAGACAATGGTTCAATAGATGTGTTGGCTGAAACTTCAGAAAAATTTATAAGTTTCTCTAAAACAGTTGGAAATGTCAAATTAAGATTCTTAGACTCCTACCGATTTATGCCATCGAGTTTGTCTAAACTTTCTGAAAATTTAAGGAAGAAAGATTTTATTGAAACAAAGAAGATTGTAAGTAACGACAAACTGGATCTCGTACTTCGGAAACGTGTTTTCCCATATGATTATATAGACAGTTTAGAAAAATTTAATGAAACATCACTTCCGCCAAAAGAAGAATTCAAAAGTAAATTATACAACATGGACATATCTCAAGAGGATTATGATCATGCATGTAAAGTATGGAATGAATTAGGATTTACAACATTGGGAGAATATTCAGATTTTTATGTTAAATTAGATGTCACTTTATTATGTGATATAATGGAAGAATTTAGAAATACGTGTTTTGCAGCATATGGATTGGACCCTCTTCATTCATACACTTCACCTGGACTAGCATGGCAAGCCATGTTGAAAGAAACAAATTGTAAATTACAACTTCTTACTGATGTAGATATGGTTTTGATGTTAGAATCAGGAGTTCGAGGGGGATTGACACAAAGTGTAACCAGACATGTTAAGGCGAATAACAAGTATCTGCCCGATTATGATGCATCAAAACCAACAACATTCCTAGGTTATTTCGATGCAAATAACTTATACGGACGGGCAATGTCAAATCCCCTTCCATATGATAATTTAAAATGGATAGATCCAGAATCGATTGGAAATATTATGGATTTACCAAAACATGGTGAAACTGGTTACATTTTTGATGTTGATTTTGAATATCCTGAACATCTTCACGATCATCATTACGATTTACCACTTCTTCCAAAGACTGAAATTTCCCCTACTGGAAGATGGCCGAAATTAATGATGACTTTAACCAACAAGTCTCGATATGTTGGACACTACTGGATGATACAACAAGCTTTAGACTTAGGATTGAGAATTACAAAAATTAATCGAGTACTACAATTTTCTCAATCTTGTTGGTTAAAACCTTACATCGACAACAACACAAGAAGAAGAGCCACCGCTACATCAAGTTTTCAAAAAGATTTTTTCAAATTAATGAATAACGCAATATTTGGCAAGACTTTGGAAAACAAAAGGAAACATAAGGATATCAAATTGGTAACTGATCCAGTAAAATTACAGAAATTGGTGCAACAACCAAACTTTGGTTCATCTGTAATTATTAATGAAAATCTAGTTGTTATTTCCATGAACAAGAAGTCAGTTACAATGGATCGTCCTTTGTATCTTGGAATGTCAATCTTGGATATTTCAAAAACACATATGTACGAGTTTCATTATAAGAAGATGGTTAACTACTATGGAAGAGAGAACATTGGTATTGCATATATGGATACGGATGCACTAATTTACTGGATTAAAACAAATGACATGTATGAAGATCTACGCACCTTTATATATAAAGATGATTTCGACTTTTCCGATTATCCTAAGGATCATCCAAATTACGACTATGACAGAAACAAGAAAGTATTGGGAAAATTTAAAGATGAAACGAATGGTGTGCCAATGATGGAAATTGTAGCATTAATGTCCAAACTGTATTCATTTCAACTGTACATAAACGAGAGGAACGAACATCAAGTCACGAAGAAGGACAAAGGAATAAAAACTTCTTTCCTGAAAAAGAACGTACAGTTTGAACATTATAAAAGATGTTTGTTTGAAAATGTTGAAACAACTGCAACGTTCAACACTATTAGAAGTTATAATCATCAACTTTTTAGTGTCAAACAAACAAAGTGGGCATTAAGCTACAAAGATGACAAGCGCCATATTTTAGAAGATAAAATTAATACTTTACCATTTGGCCACTACTCCCTAAACCCTATCGACCAATAAACCTATTCTTCGTCCTCTACCTTCTTCCTTTTTCCTTTCCGTAAAGAAGAGGGGACATGGCAAGCCCAATGCCATGTTCCCTCTTTTTTACACTAATATGAAATGGCCTTGACCTATATTCAAACTATATAAATGAGAATAAACTATTCTATGGATCAGTATTTTTACATGCAGTGTACAATCAACATCTGAAGATGGAAAGTGTGAAGGACAAGATTGTAAATGAACTACATAAACCAGCAAGAAGAAGATTTCCAAGAAGAAGTACAATCATTAAAGGAATGAATGATCTTTATCAAGCTGATCTCATTGAAATGATACCGCACAGTAAATTAAACAAAGGATTTAAATATATTTTAACAATTATAGACTGTTTTACTAAAATAGCTGACGCTTTACCATTGAAGGACAAGACTGGTAAAAGTGTTACAAAAGCTATGGAAACCACAATACAAAGAAATAAATTTAAAATTAAACATCTACAGACCGATGATGGAAAAGAATATTTTAATAAAGACTTTGGAGCTTTGATGAAGAAATATCAAATAAATCATTATTCTACAAATTCTGAAGTTAAAGCTTCAATAATTGAAAGATTCAATAGAACATTAAAAGGTGCGATGTATAAACAATTTTCAAAACGAGGATCATACGTGTGGTATGACATATTACCACAACTTATAAAAGAGTATAACAACAAATATCATCGTACCATTGGAATGAAACCTATCCAGGTAAATAGTGCTAATAGCAAAATTGTATTACAATGCATTAAAAATAATACAACACCGAAATTGGAAAAATTGCAACCAAAGAAGTTCAAGGTCAACGATAAAGTTCGTATAAGCAAATACAAAGGTGTATTTAGTAAAAGATATCTACCAAATTGGACTAATGAAGTATTTAAAATTTATAAAGTGCAACCAACTATACCTGAAACCTATTTATTAAAGGATAACAAGGGTGAATTACTTCAAGGTGGATTTTACGGACACGAATTGTTGAAATCAACAGTCGGTGATGTATATCTTGTCGAGAAGATTTTACAAAGGAAAAAGGATATGGTTAAAGTCCGGTGGTTAGGGTTTGATAAAAGTGAAGACTCTTGGATTCCTTCAAAAGACTTAGTATAGTTGTTTAATAGCTCATTGTGTGTTTAACCTTTATACAAGATGGAGATTGTACAACAAAAAGACCGATTTAATATCAATAACATTGATGAATTGACAGTTGACAATGATAAGTTAAATCATGGAAAACATGGTGAATTACTACCAAATACGATAAGATGTCTAATAACTGGTCCTTCAAATTGTGGAAAAACTAATGTTGTTTTTAACCTTATAACTAATCCTAAAGGATTGCGTTTTAATAATATATACATTTTTTCAAAATCATTGCAACAACCAAAATATCAATTATTGGATAAAGTACTTGCAAGTGTACCTGAAGTGAATTTTTACAAGTTTAATGCCAGTGAAACAATTATGCAACCAAATGAAGCAAAACCATTTTCTATTTTTATATTTGACGATGTTTCTTGTGAAAATCATGACACAATAAGGAATTATTTTGCTATGGGAAGATCACATTATATTGATAGCATTTATATTGGTCAAACATACAGTAAAATTCCAAAACAACTTATAAGAGACAATGCAAATATGTTGATCATCTTCAAGCAAGATGAAACAAATTTAAAGCATATATATAATGATCATGTAAATGCGGATATGCCATTTGAAAAATTTAAAGAGATGTGTGGCAAAGCATGGAATGAGAAATATAGCTTTCTCGTTATTATGAAGGAAGAAGATATTAAAAATGGTAGATATCGTATAGGGTTGGATAAATTTGTATTTATGCGTTGAACTACCGATGCTACATCTAGTTACACGTTGAACTTCACAGTGTAAACATGGTGAATCAAGAAAAACTATTGAAAGAAATAAAATCACTCAGTGATTCTATTAGGATGAAGAATCGTGCATTGAGGATGGGTTTAAGTGAAAGAGAAGAATTTCTAGAGACTACATTTAAACCTATTACGGAACCTTTAAAACAGATATCAGAAACTATTGGTAAACCTCGTTATGAAGGAGATGTTTTACTACCAGTTTCCAAACAAGAAGTACAAGCATTAAAAAAAGAAGAAGATGATGATTCATATACAAGTGCTAGTGAGCAAGAAGAAACAAAAGAAGAAGAAGAACCAATTGTTAAAAAGGAAGAAGAACAGCCAATACCTGAAGCTGAACAATCTATTCCAAATTTAACTCAATTGAGTAGCGATATATTACAACATGGACCTCTTGGAAGAAAATATATAATGAAAATGCTACATAACATGAAATCAAACCCGAATTTGAGTAGATCACACGTATACGGAGCAAGAATTGATGGGAATGAATTGAAGATTGGCGATTCAAAGCTTGAAATAACACAAGACGATTACATCATTATTGGTGAGTATAGATATAAAGGAACAAAAGGATTATATGAATTAATTTTTAAAAACATACCACTAAGATATTCATCCAAAGATTTAAGTGTTTTTAAGGAGATTCTACAAAATACTAACGCTCATAAAAGAAACTACTTAAAGGATGGAATGATTAATCGTTCACGTGCAACAAAATATAACATCGTTATAAAAAAGTTGTTTCCTCCACGAAAATTGCCAACATTACGTACTGCACCAGCGGTGAGACAACCACTGAAAAGAAAATCTTTATCACTTATGGATTTATCACTTCTTGAACAACATGGTAAAAAGAGTAAAGGAGATACTTCAACATCTGGTAAAGGATTGATGAAAAATCTATACAATACAAATGTAATTTACTACAATGACATCAATAAATTGGTTGATAGAATGAGACTATTGCATGAAGCCATGGAAGCTGGTCATACAGGTTTAAATAATGAATGGGTAGCTCTGATTGACGAACTCAGGAATCGCGGCATAATTGTATAATTGTCCGCGGATATATAAGAGTTGCAGGTGTATAATGTGTCAGTTCTAACATGAGCGTCGACAAGTTCGGACGCTACTCCGCGTTAGGAGTGCAAGTTGGAGAAAACAGAAAAAGAAGTGGATTACCGCAAACACCCGAAGGTGACTATAACATAAATAATAAACGTTTAAAGTTTGTTAAAGATCCAGAAGAAGATGGAGATGCAACAAATTTAAAGACAGTAAAGGAGGAAACATCTACAAGTTTAAAACTCGACAACAACCAACTGTATGATGCAAAATCTCACAGGGTTATTAACGTTGCAAAACCAGTCAACAATGGAGATGTTGTTAATAAAGGCTATTTTCTATCTGCGATGGAATACGCTTTACTGTTGGAAAAGACTAAAAGTGGAAAAAAATACAATGCTTTAAATTATAAAATAACTAATGTGGCAGATCCAACCGAGGATACAGATACAATTAATAAGCGTTATTTGCACTCTGTAATACCAGAAAAGAAAAAAGATGGATTTTCCTTCTATAAATATACTATAAACGATATTGGATATCCTAAAGAAGAAAGTGATGGTGTTAATATAAAATACATTAAAGATAATTGTATTTTATATAATAGTGCTGTTATTGATTGTCATGGAAAAGTGTTGTCCAATCTGGAAGATGGTTCAACTCCATCTGATGCTGCTACCGTGAGACAAATGAATGAAAGCTTGAAAAAAGGAACATCCGCTTTTGTTAAACAGAATCAGGTGGTGTCAAAGAAAGGTGATGAGTTTATGCAAGGAAGTGAAAAGTTTACCTTACTACAACTAAAAAATGACAAGTGGGATGGAAAAAATAAAAGATTGTCAAATATAAGTTTAGGCACGGAAGAACATGATGCTGTTATTTTAACACAAGTACCACAACTATCAGCTACTGGTGTTAATTTTATATGTAAAGGTAGACGATTAACCCAAGTTAAATCTGGTAAAGATGATCAGGATTGTGTTGTTGTAAAACAAACTATAGTTTTAGATAAAATAAATAACGTATATGATGGAAAAAATAGAAGAATATCTAACATATCAGCAGGAATAGCTCCGAATGATGTTGCTACTATTAATCAAGTTATAGCAACCTCTAATAACGATCCATCTGCGTATACATGTAATGGTAAACGTATCACATATCTTGATAATCCTACACGTAACAAAGATGCTACTAATGTAGAGTATGTAATGAATCTTGTAGGTAATGTAGTTATTGATATGCATAATCATTTGATTAATGCATCGATGAAACACAATAAAATCGAAGATTCTCAGAGAAACCAATGGATTAAAGATGAAATCATTGATAGATACTAGTAAAACTTATGAATATTTAAGTATGGAATATACAAAAAAGGATTCATTATCATAAAGTATTTCATAGAGTGAAGACGTTGGTTACATAAAACAGCATAATGAAGACCGTATCGCTCAGTCGTCGTCAAGACAGCGGCAAGAGAGGACGTGGTTTAACATCAGCTGCATTATCCCTGCTCAGACGGATTCCAATTGGTGCTGTTGTGAATCGAGCGATAGACGCTTTACCATACGAATTACATCTGCCCGGAGGTTATCAATATTGTGGACCTGGAACTAAGTTGGCAAAACGTTTAGCAAGAGGAGATCCTGGAATTAATAAATTAGATCAAGCTTGCAAAGAACACGATATAGCATATTCAAAGTATAAAGATTCAACAAATAGATCAATAGCAGATAAAATTCTAGCGGAAAAAGCTTGGCAAAGAGTAAAATCAAGTGACGCAAGTATTGCAGAAAAAGCATCGGCTTGGGCAGTAACTACAGCCATGAAGACGAAAGCAAAGTTAGGAGGTGGAGAACGTCGCAGAGGAAGACCTGCAAAGAGAGGCACACCCATAAGAGGTGGAAACATTAAAAAAGGACGTCGTAGAACTCATAAAGCAAGTATAAAGAAGACTTCTGTTTGGCAAATGGTAAAAAACGGAGCAGGTTTATACCTAAGACCATACCGTGTGTACTAAATAAGAAGAATCAATTAATAATTCCAAATAAAGCCTTAACAAATCATCAGTTAAATGATTATGTAAAATGTTTGAAAATACCATTCTTTCGAGGAGTTTTTATGAAAGATGCATTACCAACTAAAATATGGAAAAATGAAACTGGAATAGTAAATTTGGATTCCACCTATGGTCCAGGTACTCATTGGGTATGCTATAAAAAGCTCGGACAAACCGTTTACTACTTTGACAGTTTTGGCAATCTACCACCGCCAAAAGAACTTCAACATTATTTTCGAAACTCAAAAAACATTTTTTACAATTACAAAAGAGAACAACCTAACAATACTGAAATATGTGGGCATTTATGTTTGGAGTTTCTAGCGAAAAGTGTCAGTCAGCTTTAAGATGTCATCGTATACAGTGTCATTGAGTGGAAATTCATCCACATTAAAAAGTACGCTGTTCCCAGCATTGCGTCTATCCAAGGAACGATTATGGGAAGCGGCATTACTTGATTTGACTACCTACAACTCAATTCCCAATGTTACGGAAGGGAAGAACAATTTACTACATTATTATGAAACTAAGGATGCTGCAGGAAAATACTCAGAATTGAAAATAATTACATTTCCTACTGGAGCTTATGAAATTGATGATATAAACCAATTATTACAGAAACAACTCGGAGAAGACAATATCACCGTTAAAGGAAACAATAATACTTTAAAAGCAGAAATAACTTCAAAATATTATATTGATGTCAGCTTGGAACAGTCGATTGGCAGTTTACTTGGATTTACAGATACAAAAAAGAAAATCTTAACTCCTGGAACTACTCATTCAGGTGATTCAACTGTAACAATATTGAAAGTAAATAGTATCGATGTCACGTGCAACATTATACACGGATCGTATAGAGATGGAGTTAATCAACATATTTTACATACATTTTATCCAACAGTGGCTCCCGGTTTTAAAATTGTTGAGAAGCCACAAAACTTGATATACCTACCGTTAAACACCAGTTTCATTTCAGACATCGTACTGAACATATTGGATCAAGACGGTCATAGTGTTGACTTTAGAGGAGAAACACTTACTATACGGATACACATCAGAGCAGCAACATAAAGTCAACATGGGATTATCATTTAAACCGCAACGGAAGAGTCGGGAGCTCAGTAGCTCCTCAACATTGGAAGAGTTAACATCGGACAACATTCGTTTTCTACAGAAGATTGGATTGAAACTTAACAGCGATGGATATCCTGGATATATCTCAAGGACCAACGTTCGACGAAACACTATGGGAGAAGGAATATCACACGCACAACCCTTACACTTCATCAAAATTAAACAATAACGATGAAATAAGGATCCCCATTCAACAACAAGATATTTACACTTTACCGTGTGAAAGTTACTTGTACATCGAAGGACGGGTATTAAAATTGGATGGAAAAACTGCTTTAACAGTTCCTTTTATAAATAACCCAATGGCATATCTTTTTGATGAAATAAGATATGAAATATCAGGGGTGACGGTTGATTCAACAAAAAAGGTTGGTTTAACAACGACATTGAAAGGATTAACATCATTAACACCGCACGAGAAGAATTCAATAGTCACCGCCGGATGGGTTGACCCCGATAAAGACACTATAACACCAGCTTCCAACGGTCACTTTGATTTTCATGTACCTTTACGATTGCTTTTGGGATTCGCTGAAGATTACAAACGGGTAATAATAAATGTCAAACAAGAATTAGTATTACTCAGATCTTCAACTAATAAGGACTTGATACTTGCAGACCCTGCAACTACGGAAGATAAACTGGAATGGCAACTACAGTTGGATAAAGTTGTTTGGAGAGTACCTCATGTAAGATTGGCTGATGAACATAGAATCCTATTATTGAGAAAGTTGAAATCTGACCGTGATATTGTGATGCCATTCCGAAGTTGGGAATTTCATGAATACCCTACACTACCTCAGACAGAACGACAAACATGGACCGTCAAGACATCAACTTACTTGGAACGAGCAAGGTACATAATACTCGGTTTTCAAACTAAGCGAAAAGATGTTATCACTGCAAATGCTGGTCAATTTGATCACTGTAAAATAAAGAATTGTAAAGTTTTCTTAAACTCTCAATTCTTTCCCTATGACAATTTGAATGTCATGTTCAGCAAAAAACGTTTTTGCATTTTATACGATATGTATGCAAGATTTCAATCGTCATATTATGGAAAAACTAATACACCACTATTATCACCTGACCAGTATTATTCCAAGGCTCCAATAATTGTAATCGATTGTTCAAAACAAAATGAATCGGTAAAATCATCAAGTGTGGATATAAAAATTGAAATGGAATTTGAAGAACCAGTAGCGGATAGAACTTCGGCATACTGTCTAATTCTACATGATAAAATAGTTACTTACACACCGCTGACCGGAATTGTCAAGAATGTACTTTAAGAAGAATTGTACAACGACTGCAAATTTTTGAGGTTAGAATTATCTGCTTCAATTTTTGAGGTTAGAATTTCATTTGTGAAAGACAAGTTGAAAACAAACAATTATGTAATTGTATAAATTTCAAGGATTTTACGAAAAATATAAAAGCGAGAAAATAATTAGTGGAAACTTCATTCTATCTTCAACCGTCGTATGGGAAACATCATTCGCAAGATGAATTCTACTAACGGAGAAGAAAATACACCTCTAATGGATGATAATAGTTCAGATATAGAAAAACAAGTTGAACGAGAAATGGACGAGTTCCTAAAGTTTAACAAACATAAGAAGAGAGAAGAAGAAGAAGCTGAAAAAGAAGTAAAAAGGAAGAAGGTTGAAGTTAACATTACAACCAATATTTTAACACAAGTATTTCTTCGGATTATCTACCCAATTTCTTCATGTATGACAAAAAGTATATCAGTTGGAATTTTAAAATCAATGGATTATTCACCAATTGTTATTTTAAATCATGGAAACAAAATGGTTACTTTCAGTGAAACTACTTGGGAATCTCTCATGAAACATTTACATCTTTTGGAGTGCTATTTAAGTAACAACACATTTGGAAGAAGAACAAGATTAAGTTTATTGGAATCAAATATTGAAGTTGATATAGTAAAACATCGTGGAGGACAAATTGTTCGCTTCAGAGATTTAACTACCCACAATGTTAAATTATATTTTACTAAAGAAGAATTTTACACTTTAAGTTGTACTACCGGTCCCGTCACCAGATATTTGAAACAACTAATATTTTCAAGTGCAATAATTAAAGACTATCTAATCGATACATTGGACAAACAACCTTTTGTTCCAATTTTATACGGTCCCGTGGATACTTCAATCTTTAATAGAATACCTCAAGAAGTTGAAATGTGGAGACAATTAAACAACTATCACACCAATTTTAATATCGATGAAGTGGCACAAGAAGTGAAAGAAGAAGAACAATCCTGTCTGTTATAAACGTCGACTCATTCAATTTTTAAGTCAGTTGTTAATAAGACTTCATCATGAATAAACGGGTTTCGTTTTCTAATGCACCACACATAATGGAAGTTAAAAGAGGTATAATTGAATTTCAAGCTTTCCGAGGAAATGATGGTAATTTTATTATTAAAGAATTAGTAATCTTGGACATGAACACATCAGTAGTTTATCATTATTTGTTCAAACCTCCAGTACCATTTAATAGACTAACAACAAAAGCGAAAGTTACAAACAAATGGTTGAACAAACATTTTCACAACTTAAGATGGGATGAAGGTTTCATTAATTATAACATGATGCCGCACATTATGAATCATTATTGCAAAGAGTTTAAAATTATCTACACAAGAGGATTGGAAAAAGCAAATTGGATACAATCATTTACAAGCAACGAAGTGATTAATGCAATAATTGATAAAGATTTCCAATGCTACTTCAACGAACTTTGTATTTCATCAAAAAGTTTTAAACATCGAAGGTCACAGTGCGCTTTAAAGAATGCCTACCGCTTGAATAGTTTCCTTCAAAAAAGTGGTGGGGGTAGTGTCGATTATAAAAGTGAGAGCGCTACCATGACGCAGCATGAGTATTACTCGAACCTCCGAAGAGACAACATCTCCAACGGACATTCTTATTTACAAGAAAATTAACAATAACATCAAGATGGCATCGCAGAACTTACTTCAAAATTTGGTCGATCAGTTCAACGCTCATTCTAAATCATCAATTCTACCTACGAAGAAATGTTCTGAACTAAAAGAAGAAAAACATTACATCATTCATACAATCAAGAAAATGGAAACTTCAGTAGGTGATGCTATTAATTGCACATTGAGCGAGGCACCGTATACAGTTGGTGACGAACCGAAGTTTCAAATCTTCCTACCTACACGTTTTGTACAACTTCTTCAAAATGAAGATCTTCGTGTAGTTCAACCCGGCGCACTCTATTAGGTTTCGCACGGACCAAGTGGAAATAACTCTACTGAACTTACAATTCATGTAACACCTACTATTGATTAGTTTGTACGTAACATTGTAAATATTTGTTTGTAATTGTTTCTCAATAAATATGATATAAAACAAAAAAATAAAAAGCAACATATTGTAATGTCTTTGTACATTACAATATGTTGCTTTTTTAAAAATTCCACGGAATGACCTTGACCCAATTTTGTGTGATGATAAAAGCAGAAATCTACTTGTGAAGTTCATCAGTCTACGACTACCTTTCGTACCGTACACATCTCGCTCACTCTATTGCTTAATATAAAAAACTAAATATGTCTCTCAAAGTCAAGTGTGCATCTTACGATACCAACACCATTACAACTTTTGAACAACTCGAAGATTTAACCAACGAAATGCGAGTTTTACTTACCGGTGGTTATCACTTAACTGTTGATGTTAGTGCTACTAATACAAGGATGTTCACTAAAACAAAATATTGCGATGATGAAATATTTATTTCTACACAACCTACAACTTCTTCATCGCCTACTGGTCAACATAACATCAAGTTCCAAAAATATTACCAATGTTGAATAACTTTTGACAAACAAAACTACAACTAAAGAATCACGTGTTGAATGTGAGTTAATAAAAAGGATGTGATACTTGAATAAATAATCATTTGCTTCTCAGCTCTCACCACGACAAGACCTATTTAAGAAAATGTTGTACAGAATGATGATTCAACTTGATGGAAAAATCTATGGAAAAGATTACAACACTGTTGAACAAATGACTAAAGATATAGATGTATTAGCTAAAGAAGGATACCAAGCTAAATTAATTTTGAAATTTCCTGAAGTACATCCGCTATTAATAGAAGAACTAGTTGCTATGGCTAAAGCTGAGAAAGATAAAAAGTCTGAAGAAAACAAAGAGAAACAAACTTCTTAAGTATCAACATTCCTTACATTAGTAAGGTATAATTTTTTAAAACTCCGTTTGGATGACCTTGAAATTACCCCCACCACTTTTCATAGTACATAAAACTCGTTATTTAACACTATACACTCTTATTCTTTCACTGGACTCCGCAGCATCAACATGGAAGAGCAAAAATACAAGTACAAACCTCGTTACTGTTGTGAACAACAGTGTACAGATTTAGGACCAATGATGGTGGATGGGTTAGCTTGTACTAAATGTGAATTCTTCGGATCTTGTTATTGCAAATGCAAAACAAAACAACTACCACCACCGGAATTGCGAACTTTCAAATTTTACAAATCAAGATATTTTCATACATGTTGTCCTCAGAGATGTTTTAAATTTCACCCTCTAGATCTTGCTCATTGTCAACGCACCAATTCTCATCAAGATGATTTTTGTACACATATGATAAAAAGATGTAAATACAGATCAGATTGGTATTCCGATCCTGTAGAACCATCAAATGTATAATTTCAGTTTTACACTCTTTTTTAAAACTTCATTTGGATGACCTTGAGATTTCCCCCACCACTAGTTCTAATTTTTATATAATATTAAATCATTCCACTTCCAACACTCTAACTAACAACATGGAAAACAAATTTATCAAGTTTGAACATATAATAACTGACAGGGAGGAGATGGAAGAATTGTTTCAAAACTTACTTTCTATCATTGACGAATATCCTATAAGATGGTTCAGAATTGTAGTTCAATATTTAAATCCTGGTGAATTGTTTTCTTCATCAAGTGAAGAAGATGAAACAACTACTTCGGTTCAAATAATTGAATTAAAAGACGAAGAAGAAGAACTAAACATTTTATTCAATCATAAGCTCAAGGTTCCCCATATAAAAGCCCCCTCCCTAGACAGCCCCCTTCCCTAGACGCCTGCTCAAGGTCACCATTATATAAGCCCCCTCCCTATGTGCCGATCCTCATTCCATCACCGATTCTCCAACAATGAACAACTCTCCATTGGCCCGAATGAATTCTAGTTTTGAAATAAACTCTAAAGAAGAGTTACAAGACATTTTTAATATTTTACAAGAACTTGTAGATAATTGTACAACCATCAAAATGAATTTGGAAATAACATACGATTGTCCTATTTGTGATAAGGTTGAAAGTTTAGATGAAGACAATTTACTAAATCTAACTCCTGCACCATCTGACACTACTGATGGTAATAATGAAGAGCAACGTCTTTCCCCCACCACTTCTTTGTAATTCATCCTTCCCCCCACCACTTCTTTATTTAACTAACATTTCTCCCTTTTACTTCTCATTCCATCTTCGACTTCTGAACTATCAACATCACTTGTTTTAAAATTTCAAACACTAACACAATCATGATGGATATGATGGATGAAGTTCCCTTCGTAACTAGAATGGAAGAGGATAAATTGAAATTGGAAATTAAACGATTAGAAATGAAACAGGAAAACCAACTCGAAATGTTACATTTGTTCAAGCTTTTCAAATACATCATCTGGGGACTCTGCATTTACCTTCTCATCGTCGTCGGTGTTTGCATTTACAACTCTGTAATTCATCACAAAAGTTCAACTTGTTTAAACTCTGCTGTTGCACATTAATTGTATGTTCACTAATAAAATTCAAAAGTTACTTCAACCTATCCTACTATCACCAACTAGTTCAACTTAGAACTATTTCTGGTGGTAGTTGGGTAGGCTTTTTTAAAACTTACTCTGGATGACCTTGACATACTTTCCAGATCCCATTTATAAATTTGAATTTCAGTTTTAAACTAACTTTTAATTTTGTTCAACTATTAAGAGTTTTGTTAACACCGTCAAATTTCAGTTTTCAACTAACTTTTAATTTATGTACACTTTTAGTTCAACCCTAGTTACTTTATTCGCAAATTCAGTTCAACCGACCACCAACGCTATCGCCACTATCGCCATCTCCACCCCAATATTTCAACATTTCTGCCCCCAACACTTGCCCGAACATCTGCCCATAGGGGCAGCTGCCCGGACATCTGTTCGGTTTTAAAAATATAAAAGAAAGGTAAAGGAGTGGGGGTGGCGCATGCTCACCAATGCAAAACTAAGGTTTGAGGTTAGAATTATCCATGGCGGCCGCCATGTCTGGTTCAGTTTTACCACATAGAGTCGGCGACCGGTTATTGGTCTAAAGGAGTGGGGGAAGGGGTGGTAGGGGAAGGTTGCCATTTTATAAGCCCTCTCCCTAGGCGGCGCTTCTCATTCGATCGCCAACTTTCAAACGATAAACACCTCTCCCATGGCACGAATCAATTATCCCGCTATCACCAACTACTTCAACTTAAAACTATTTCTGGTGATAGTTGGATAGAATTTTTAAAAACTTACTCTGGATGACCTTGACATATTTTCCACATCCCAGTTATAAGTTTGAATTTCAATTTTCAACTAACTCTTAATTTTTCTTCAACTGTTAGAGTTTCGTCAACACCGACGAATTTCAATTTTGAACTAAATTTTAATTTTATGCGCAAATTCACTTCACCCTAACGCCAACACTATCACCATCTCCACCCCAACCTATATGGCATAACATATAACTACAGCATCTCATATATACCCTCTAACCCCCACCGGAAGCTATGTGACATAGCAGCTGGCGCCAGCTGCCACGTCACGTGGCTCGGGGGGCACGTGGCCGATTTTAAAAGTGGCCAAATCCCACTACTGGTGTAAAACACTCTGGATAAAGATACGCTGCTGCAATTCACCATGTGTGAGGCCCAAAATTTAGGTAGATGATAGTGAGGAAGGTAATTTGTCCGCGGAAAGTAGGCCTTTTAATTAAGAGGGGGTAAAATGGCCCCTCTCAAAACGTCATGCAGTGCTTCGCCTGCTCCAAGTTTTCGAGTTTATTTTAAGTCCGATAAAAGTGGGATTGGTTTTAAATGAAAGATAAAGACTTGGGCTATTTGGCTAACTTTTTGATTTTTTGATATTTTGAATCCACATCAAGTTATAATGGATCAAAGTTTATCGAATCCCTTATAGTTTCATATGGATTCAAATTTGAAAAAATCAAAAAGTTTGCCAAATAGCCCAAGTTTTTAACTTTAATTTAAAACCAATCCCACTTTTATCGGACATAAAATAAATTTGGAAACTTGGAGTAGGCGAAGCACTGCAAGATGAAATTTTTGCCCCAGTGACCCCCGATACTGACAGCCTCTAGCGGCAGCCGCTGAAATTGACGGTCGCGCATGAATACGATCTACTTCCAACAGCTGATTGTAATTTAAAATGGATTTACATCTGTCACATGTTTATTATGTTGTTTATTGTTTACAATTTTACATTCTGCAGATAGTTTTGGCCCTTCGAATGTTTTAATTTTGTTTTATCTTCAACCTTATAAATTTTAATGACGGTAATTTTATATAACCTTTAAATTTATATTTTTTGTATTTGAATTGAAAAATATAATACTGATAATGGCTCTAAAGAAACAAATTCATGGTGTAAGGAAGCAAAAACATCGCAGAGGAGAATTTCTTACGAAATGGAGAATACTTTAATCCAGGTATACCACGATATAAATGTAAATATGATATAATTATTTTTGAAAATATGTTCTTATAGTATTACAAAATATTCTGACGTCTCTATGGTAGTATTTTGAAATAATACAATAATTTTTATTGCTTATTTCAAAGTAATAATAAGTTGTATTCAAATTAAACTACTGTAGGCAATTTGTGCGATCACATGTTTTTTAAGGGTTCTCTAATAATTTAAAATACTAATTAAATTTATATATATATATATATATATATATATATATATATATATATATATATATATATATATATATATATATATATATATATATTAAAAACGCAAAAGGGAAAAGGTAAGTTACGTTCTTTTCTAAGCAATACTAACCATTACTATTATTATTATAAATAAAATTTACAAACCTTGTCCTCTCTAGATACAAGGGCACTTGCAAAAAAAGTCTTTTGTATAGAATTAATTTATATTTAAATTGAAATTGATTTTTATATTAATTAGGAGACGCATTTATATATGAGTAGTGTTCTATGTAACATAAACTACCTAAGTGTATAGTGTATTATATATTAACAGAAGGAAGCGGCTTTGCAAAATCTTGACGAATTAAAATCACCTCAAACACCCCAACAATAATTTTCCATGGTTTATGTGGAAGAAAAATTGTGGATATTCAGTTCTTTCTGAAAGGAGTTAGTCGTCTTTCAAAACATGGTACATTTGGTTGCACATTTCAATGCATGAAGTTTGAGGGAGAAATTTTAGATATTAAAAATTTTAGATTAAAAAAGGGCTTCGTTTAGGATTTAAAATTAAGTGTGAAATGTGCAACTTTCATGATAATACTGTGGTCAGACTAAATAAAAGATGACGAAATGGATGTTAACACTGCTGCTGTAGCCGGGACCGTTAGTATCGGCACCGAATATACGGGTCTAAAGGAATTACTGGGCGCCATGGATATAAGATGCATGAGTGAGCCAACATATATGAAGTACCATGCTGTGGTAGCCGATGGATGGCAGCGCGCGGCAGCCTAGCAGATGGAGGAGGCGGCGATCGAGGTGGCGCAGGGTGACGTCGACGAAGATGGCGTACCACTATTCACTGTTGTCGTCGATGGGCTCATATTGTCAAAAATAATTGTAGGCTTAGGGAAGTTTAATAAATATCAAGCAAAAAAGATACTGAGGAAATAATTGGATCACATACGCTTATCTCTGATATAAATGCACCATAGCATCTTTTAAGAAATAATTCATTTATTCATTTATTCATTCCAACGGTTTCCCATTACATAATTTTTACAATTTGTTTGAACATATTGAAAATAGTTACTAAAAAACATACATAAGAGTGAAAAAGTTCGGTGCACCGCTTGTGATGAAACAAGTTAATTCAACTGATCAGTGAAGAACAATGATAACAATTTGTGGCAAACATCAGTGATAATAATGTTAACAGTTATAATATATGCAGCAACAACAAAATAAATTAAAGAATAGACAACAATAACAATAGTAATTACTCCAATAAATTTAACAAGTGATCCAAAAAATAAATTAACAACAAGATAAATTACATCAATAAATTAACAACAATAATCAACAGCAACAAATCAACAACAAGATCTAACTTTTTAGTAGGTGCAGCTTAAGGATTTTTCTAAATGCTCCCATCGACTGTGCAAAAACGTCAGTCTCACCACCCAGTTCATTCGCTCTCCTCAACAACCGTGGGATGCATCCATGATAAGTATAGACTGTAGGCTGGCATCGTCTGGCGAAGAGATCTCTGGAACTTGTGCCTCTTGGTATTCTAAACTCAATCGATTCAAGGATCTCCGGGCATTCAATAAGTCCGTTGAGAATTCTGTACAAGAAGGACTGGTCGTGAATCGATCTTCTTAGCTCAAGAGGCTCGAGACCAAGAGCACTCTGTAGCTCAGAGACAGGCACATCGAGGTAGCGAAATCCCATCCGTGTCCCGACGAGGCGCACTAGTCTCCTCTGAATTCTGTCCAGTGCCTCAATATCCTTCCTCCAGTGTGGGCACCAAACAACTGATGCATATTCAAGTACTGGTCGCACAAGTGTCTTGTAGAGTTTTATTAGTGTAGAGGGTGAAGTAAAATCGTAAGAATTTCTGAAGATGAATCCAAGTAATTGACTAGATTTTGTGGTGATGTGACGTATGTGGTCCGAAGGGTTTAGGGATGAAACATGACAACACCGAGGTCTCTGAATGTATCGACTCTTGCCAAAACTGAATTATTTAGAGAGTAGTTGTACATGATTAAGTTTGAGCCACGTGAGAATGAGCTAAAATACATAATGTACACATTTGTATTTTTGTTTGCAGATGTCAAGCGCTTCCCCGTAACCACTGTAAATCCTGCAGTTCTTCGGTTGCGATTTAATTTCATACATAATAAAATATCTTTACAATGCAAATAAATATTCTTCAATAGGAATTTTATTGAAACTTTAAAGTTTTGTGGGGCGAAGTCCCAAATGAACTTTGCAAAACCGTTTCTTAGTGAGCACCTATGAGCAGGAACGTGTATGAAAAATTACAACCCCATCAGCCCTAGAGTTTTGAAGATTTGTGTTCCCTTGATTTATTGTAAGCCGTTGCCCAATTTTCTTTGCAATGCCAACCTGAAGAATTTTTTGCCCTTCAGATGTGCTAGTTTGCTACGTTCACTCGCAACATTAAACCGCTGAACTCAATTTAAAATATGTAGTTTGGGAAAATAGTGGCGATTTTATTTATCCTTTTTCTCGCATTTTGAAGTTCATAATGTTTATTATTAATTTTTATTTTATTTTCATTATTTTTATGTTACTAGTTTTAAACTAACTTTTATGGTTTTTGGGCATAGAATAATATTATTCGCTAGGCCTATTGTTCTTTTGAAGACTAAATTGCGTGAACGTAATTTTCATTCAGAATTAATTACGGTAACATAATAGCATAGAAAAGTTATTTTAGTTTTAAATACAACTTAAACAAGGGAAAAGGCGTCCAGTTAAACTTATGAAAGCGAAATGTGTATTTGAATGTTTTATAAATAAAAAATCACACTCGCAGATTTGTCATCCCCACCTTAAAAATAAGGACTCAAAGTGAGTTGGTTTTTCAAGCAACTATCTGAATTTTTTCAAAATTACAATTTTTAATTTTAATCGTGTAATAAAATAATGGGAGTAAATAAATCGATTATAATGTGGTCGTAGGCTAATTTATTTCGTCATTTCAATAAAATTAAAGCCTTTAAAAACCATTTAAACTCAGCACGTTTACAACAACACATTGCTTGATCCTCAGAAAGTGGGCAGTACACGTAAATAAAACGGAATAACTAACACCTGTGATAACATTTTTCAGCTAAAACAATTAATTGGAGTAGAATTTGTCGTTCTAGACTTGTAGTTGTAGACAGTTTTAGCCCCATTTGTTTACAAATTTGAATCAAGTAGTGAAGTATGTCAGAGGCCAAGATATTCCGTGTTATCTGTACACGGAAGGAGAAGATAGGCAGAGGCGGACTAGAGAGACACGGGAAAACGAGAACGGAGGGAGTAGCAGAAGTTGTCGAACTACATCTTTCGTACATGGAGAATGTCAAAAGTATCAGGCTGCCCTCCCGCGAACTTTACCGTCCACAAGACTATGAGGCGTCGCGCAAGGAACGACCCAGACTCGCACCCCAAAAAAAGTTCCGCGCCCACTCACTACTATTTAGCGGGGGGCGCTCTCGGACTAAGTATAACTGGACCGAGCCCTGCCATGCAAAACTGAACTAAAAAACGTGGAAGTCTGGAGCCCGACGGGTGGCAAAAGGATCCGATGTCGCGGGACCCGAGCGAAGAACACCCAAACAGCACTTCATGTAACCTGACATTTAAGCCATTCGGAATGAAAATAAAAAGGTTAAATTTATATTAAAATTTTCATCATGAAATTGTGAATCTAATGCTACGTATTTAAACTTTAAATGGGCTGCTGTTAATTTTTATTATTAGGTAAAGTAAAATTCTCTTTAGTTAACTATAACTAGTGACACGAACTGACAATAACTAGTGACACGACAAAAGTAGTATGCGAGAAAGTTTTTTATTTTTGGGTCAGGTGTCAAGTGTCCGCGGAGAAGTTGTAGACGACATTCTAAATAATTTTTTTTATCCCAAGTAATCTTTTCTAACATTAGCCGTTTCCATTACAGATAATATTTTCTTTCAGTGTATTCGGCGCGAGCGCTGATTCTTGGATACCCGCGAGCTCGACGCAAGAGCGCGAACCACACAACAGTACCGTGCTATAAATAAATCCTATCGTCTGGTAAAAATATTTTTTTAATCTTAATCAGTCAGTATTTAGGACACCGTGAAGAGAGGATGTAGTTGCTGTTATGTTTGTGATCAGTTTTTAGCTATGGTAAAATCTTGTAAATTTAATTGCACTAACAGAGCTAACGGCAGCACAAAACCTGTCATTTTTAGGTGGGCTATTATATAATTTTAGTTCCAAACAACATAGTAATATTGTTTAGTATATTTTAAAGAAAATGATTTATACAGTATTACGTATTTTATTGCCAGGAAATCACAATCGAGATTGTCATGTCAACATTGTTTATATGTAATTAATTTTGTTAAGAGATTACAGTAAAAATGAAAGGTACGTTAACTTTGTAAATGTGGTTAATCCTAAAGTATTTTTAGATTCCTTGGTAAAGATGTATTGCTCATTGTCAAAGCTTTGGACTCAATTGTTAACAATTGTAACCAAACACAAATATCTACGGTATGAATTTTGTAAACAGATAGCATTGCTTGTATGCAATGAACTGGGGACAAGGGTTTTTTTTTTAAACATCCATCAGTCGAGGAATGTGGGGTTGGCCCTCATTGTATAAAATTAATTAAGGTAATAATTTTAATGTTTTTGAAAATGCATCTCCATGATTTGGCTAAGAAAGCAACTGCCGCAGCAAATGTATCTCCAGGAACTAGACAAAAACTACGAGTTAATTTTATTTAGTCGTGTAAAAGGGATTGTAAATAAACAGTGAATGAGTTTTTAGTTCTAAGACTCATTTATCTCTTCAAATACCAATCTGTATCGTCCTGATATATCTTTCTTATCGTTGTATAAAAACTATGCCGTAATACCAGCTCATATTATAACAAAGAGATGCGAGATACTCGCGCGCGCTTCAGCGAAATCCTCAGACGCTCTAGAAAATAATTTTTACATCGATAACTGCTGGTCTCACGAAGAAATGCTTGGGATAAAAAATAAAATTCAGAATCTTAGCTACAATACTACAACTGACAGTTTTTATTTGGCCTAAAAATAAAAAACTTTCCTGCATCTTACTTTTTTCATGTCATTACTGAATTGAATTGTGCCGATTGCAAACTTTGCTTTCACGTTGCGTGCACTCGCGTAGAGACTAATGACCGATTTAAAAAAATGTCGGCGAGAACTAAAAATGCATGGAAATGTGAAGGGTGTAAATCTGAGACTGATTCAGGGCGCAGCGATAACGAATCTATGAGTGCTATGCTTCTAAGTTTCAAGAGAGATCTTAGTAAAGAGATACAGGACTCAAAAGGTAGTATAAATAAAAATATAGAAGATGTCAAATCGCAGTTAGAGGGTGTGAAGCAAACAGTCTCTACAATGGAAGACAAACTAAACACTTTAGTCGCAGAAAATGAAAATCGGAAAGCGGAGTTTAAGCAATTCAAGGGAGAGCATTCTGCAATGAAAAATGATATATCTGAATTGCAATCTCGTGTACACGAGCTCGAACAATATTCTCGACGCGACAACATTGAGATAGTCGGCGTTCCTTTTACACAACGTGAAGATCTCGTCAGTATTCTCACCAAGATCGCTCAGGTCCTTGAAATAACATTCTCCAAAGATGATGTATCAACAGTCCATAGACTAGCAGTTACAAAAGATCGCCCCAACCCGCCAATTATTGCGAGATTTGTCGCTCGAAACTACAAAGCCGAATGGATTAGCGCCTTTAAGGTTCAGAGAAGTAAACTGACTGGTGCAGCGCTTAACAACACCTTCGCAGCGTATCCAATCTACATCAACGAACATCTCACGACCCAAAACAAGAAGATCCTCGGGAGGGCGAGACAACTGGTGAAGGAGGGCAAGATCGGCTACGCGTGGACCCGTGACTGCAGGGTGCTCGCCAAGCGGACCAAGGACCCCGGCTGTCCGACAACGGCGCTTCGATCAATGGACGATGTCGACAAACTGGTGACCTAAATAATGTATTTATTCTTCCACTGTTTCTTCCACTTAATTTTTAAAATCTAATGTTATTAATTTGCCATGAGTTATTTAAAAGTACGGTATTTAAATATTGATAATTAAATAGATATTATTGCAAATAAAAACATCCAGTTTATTATATTTTGCCCAAACACATGAGTAAAAATATTCCTATTGCATTGTTATAATTGAAACTTTAATTACAATTGAAAACAGTTTGTAACGTATTTTAAAAGCTTCATTAGATGCAAATTTTTAGTTTCTGTAGAATAACAAGGAGTATTTTGCTTAAAAGAGTATTGTTTCTCTCAATTTTGCGTTAGTTGATTTGCAAGTTTGGAATTCTTATTTTTATTGTTATTTCTATTATATGAATTGTAGTTACTAGTTATTATTATAAAGTCGGATATCTTGTTTTGATTTCTTATTGGTTAGATTACTTTGCAAAGTAGGATTTTAATTAATTAGGCTTTTTAGATTTTTTTCGATTAGGCCTATATATATGGAAATATGTAAAGTGGAAAAACTAAAAAGTATATTAATTTACTAGTAGGCCTATATTAATAAGTTTAGTAAAATTTTTTATAGTCGAAATTGCAAGGTGTCATTGCCTTTTCTTAATTAATAAGTACGGTACTGTTGATAAATTCAATATGATCGATTTCATACGTCATAAACTTATTACATAATTAGTCTTTAAACTTAAGTCATTATTATACTTGTTATTATTATTATAATTTTTTTAATGCTGTAAGTTGTTTTAGAAAACAATAGGTTAGTCAATATCAATGCTTGGGGCATTATTCTTAAACAATATTTTCTGAGGCTGATGATTTTTTATCATTAGAGGGGTTTTGCGCATACGGTCGATGGATGCGGTGGACGCTGGGCGCTGTTTAATGTATGCCGAATTGCCTTCCTTAAACTTGAATTGCGAATAATTGTTGAAAAGTAATTAATTGTTGGTAATCGCTATACATTATTCATACATTTGAATTTTTATGCAAATTTTTATGCTTATCAATAAATTGATAAGCATATAATGGCGTTTGGCGTTTGCCGTGGGTTTTGCCGTGTGCGCGGAAACTCTCTGGCAACTATAAACTTTTTCCGCAAGTCAAAATTGCAATGATTCTTATGGACGTGCGGTTGCGCGGCGGGTGTTACTGCACATGAACACAAACGGTACTGATGGACTTGGACTAGACTCGTACAGACAGATTACTTGTCACGAAATAGATGAACACTCAAAGGTTTTTGAGCTATTGAGTGATGACATTCATACTTGTTTAAAATTATTCCACATAAATATACGCAGTTACTATAAAAATATTGACGGACTTATAATCTTACTTGAAAGTATGAAACTAAAATTTGACATCATTGCACTCACGGAAGCTTGGTTAGATCAAGATAAGACTCTCACGACCTTGGACGGATATGACATTCATTTCACTACAGATAACTGGAACAGGAATGACGGCGTAGTTGTTTATGTTAGGTCAGAACTTGGAGTGAATTCCAACCAGATTAAAATAGGTAACTCGACTGGATTAATACTTAATTTTTTCGTACAGTGTAGATATTATACTTTACTTGTCGTTTATAGAAGCCCAGCGATGGATTGTGAATCTTTTTTAAATGATTTACAAACCTCATTAATTAGGTTCAGCAAATCGAGTACAACTTATCTCTTTGTTGGAGACATAAATATAAATATACTTGAAGACAATAGAGACGACCACCTTAAAGACACATACCTAAACATTATGTACAACTACGGTTTTACTGAATGTATTAATAAACCTACAAGAGTAACGGAATTTTCCTCAACGTGTATCGATCATATATTCATAAAAAATGAAAATACACCAACAATATCAGTGGTTCTGCAAACCTCTTTAACTGATCACTTTGCAGTTCTGCTGAAAATTGACTTGCCGACCAAGCAAAACATGCCAAACGACCCAAACAACACGTACTCAGACTTTCACGCTTTGGGGGAGGGTTTGAAGAGTCAGGCTTGGGAGCATGTCCTACAGGAGCGTGATGTAAATAAAAGTTGTGATGCATTCTTAGCTACTTTCGAAAAATTAAAACTTCTTTCAACCCGTCACAAGAAAACAACAACTCGATTCAAAAAACCTTGGATCACTTCTGATATTATTTTTGCTATTCGACGTAGGGACAAACTCAGTAAAATACTTAAAAAACAACCATTTAATTCAAGACTTAAAACTCAGTTTCATACATTCCGTAATAATCTCACCTTAAGAATTAGAAGAGCTAAAACCGACTATTTTAAGCAGAAAATTGCAGACTCTGCCGGCAATTCTAAAATGTTTTGGAATGTGATCAATGAATATAAGGGTGTAAAATCTAATAAGGATAAGTTTCCAATTAAACATTTTGTTCAAGGAGATGGATTTGGCGATGATGCAGTTAAAGAGGTAGCAAATAATTTCAATAAATTTTTCTCAGAGGTTGGAGCAAAATTAGCATCAAAGTTGCCATCACCGTCCGGACCACCATTGGTAGACGACAACTTATTTAGGACTGGTCATGTTTTCCACCTCGAACAGGTCTCGGATGGCCAGGTGGAGCAGTGTATTAGGGAAATGCGTGGCGGCTCGGCCCCTGGATGCGATGGTTTGCCTGCTTCTATTTTAAAATCCCACTCAGTTCATTTTTTACCACCCCTTAAACACATAATTAATTTGAGTGTAACCTCGGGAATTTTTCCCAATTCTTTGAAAAAAGCTAAAGTTATACCTATATTCAAATCAAATTGTAAAAGTGACATGGACAACTACAGACCTATCTCTTTACTCAGTGTAGTAGCTAAAATACTTGAGAAGTGTGTAAAATTGCAACTTCAGAAGTTTTTAGAAGATTTCAATCTATTATCAAATAGGCAATTTGGTTTCAGAAAATGCAAAAATACAACTGATGCACTATTTTTATTTTCTAAATTAACGTTGGAATCATTAAACAATGACAAAAAAATTTTGTTAATATTTATAGACCTTGCTAAAGCCTTCGATTCAATTGATAGGGAACTTCTCTTTACAAAACTAGAGTGCATCGGGGTTAGGGGCGTGGCGTTGAATTGGTTTAAAAGCTACCTTGGTGATCGTAAGCAGATAGTTTCTATTAACGGGTGTGAGAGTCAGTCTCTCAATATAGACTTTGGGATTGTTCAAGGAAGCACCCTTGGACCATTACTGTTCTTAATATATATTAATAACGTAGTAAAATTAAATATTACTGGCAGTTTAACACTTTTTGCAGACGATACAGCCTTTATTTTTCAACATGACACTTGGAATGGAGTTTACAATTTAGCTTCTCATGAATTATCAATACTTAAGAGGTGGTTTGATGAAAACATTCTCTCCATGAATGTCCAAAAAACTAAGTGTATGCCATTGGCGCTGCGCCCCTCAAGCGAGCCGCCCGCTGACCTTAAGCTGATACTGCACTCATGTGGTGACCTTGGTAACCTTACATGTGACTGTAACGAAATAGAACGAGTAAATAAGTATAAATATTTGGGGGTCACAATTGATCATAGATTAAGGTGGGATTTTCATGTTCAAACAATTAAAAACAAACTTAGAAAAATGATCTTTGTTTTTCGAGAGTTAAGTCAAATACTAAGCTATAGCGAAATAAAAATCGTGTATTTTGCTTATGTTCAATCGGTCATTCAGTATGGAATCCTTGTATGGGGAGGGGCAACAAAATCCGTTATTGAACCACTCGATGTGGTACAGAAATCTATTATAAAAGCAGCTTTTAAGAAAAACTTAAGATATCCTTCCACCTTGCTATTTAAAGATACACAACTTCTTTCAGTAAAACAAATCTTTATAAAAACTCTACTAGTATATACATTTATTCACAAAAATGAAATCATTACTCCGGTTGCCCATGGTTACCGCACGAGGAGTGCGGCTAATTTGGGCCTGCAGGTCCCTCGTGTTTTCAAATCATTTAATTTGACTAATCCAATTTATCTCGGTAATATTTTATATAGGAATATACCAACAGAAATACGGAACCTGCAGGCACCACTTGGCCTTTTAAAAAAACACTTGACCGCCTGGCTGGTTGAGACTGGTATCGAGGAGTCTGATTCCTTCTTGGCCACCCCCTACTAATTCTACTAAGTTTACTTTACCCACTCTATCACTTTTAACTACAGAACACTATTTACCAAACTTCTTACGACTAGTCACTCCGTGTACCCGCACTTCATTTTTCATCTTTCATTTTCTTTTTTACTTTTTTTAATATTTCTATTTATATTATCTTTTTATCTTGACTAAGTAAACGTAAAAAATTTAATCTGTAATGACTCAATATATGTATATATATATTTTTTAAAATCGTACAATAGCAATATTTCTGCTCTGTCTGTGCAGTCCTTATGTTGTATTTTATTGTAAATATATTATTAAAATTTAAGTTAATAATTTTTTATGTTTAATTTAAGTATAAGATTTAAGTATGTGTACAAGACAACCTGGACTCTGAACTCGGTGTCACGCACATGCCGCAAGGCACATGTAACACCTTAATTTCAGTTTTATTTTGTACATATTTCCTTGTTTGTTTACTGTTTGAAATAAAATATTTGATTTGATTTGAATTAAAAGTAAGTTTGATTAAATTATTTATTATTATTATTTACTAAACCTTTTCTTAATTTATTAAATACTGTAAGTATCGCCATTTCAAGGAGAAAAATTTAATATAAAGATAACTTATTTATGTAATGGTTTAGTGGGTTAAAATACAGGTTGATTGAAGCGCTGTTTTGATTTCCGTCGCTCGGTTCCGCTGCTTTTTGCCACCCAATGGTCCTGAGACGTCCACGATTTTCGCCCATTGAATGCGCGGTCCAGTTATACTTAGTCCGAGGGGGCGCTTCGCGTTCTAGACTTCTAGACTTGTAGTTGTAGACAGTTTTAGCCCCATTTGTTTACAAATTTGAATCAAGTAGTGAAGTATGTCAGAGGCCAAGATATTCCGTGTTATCTGTACACGGAAGGAGAAGATAGGCAGAGGCGGACTAGAGAGACACGGGAAAACGAGAACGGAGGGAGTAGCAGAAGTTGTCGAACTACATCCTTCCGCCAGCCGCGTCACAACCTCGTCACAACTCACGTGACTGGAACGGAACGAACTGTGTTCCGGTAGTTTCAGCAACGTCCGCTAGGACTGACCATTTAGCCCCCTCTTAATGAAAAGTAAAAAAAAACCTTTTTTTAATTGGTGACATTAATGAGAAATCTTTTAAATCTTTTAAAACGTCGTAAAACACTTTGTAAAAAAAACTCCTATTAAAGTTAAGAAAAAAGAGAATCTCGTCATCACGAATTACGCATAAATTTTTAAATTAATTTTAATTTTTTAGTTTTCCTTCCAGTTAATAAACTAAAATATACCTTACACATTAATATCCTACAATATATATATATATATATATATATATATATATATATATATATATATATATATATATATATATATTAGTTCTACAAAACTTTTCCATTTGTAGTTTTATCGATAAAATAACAGTACCTCTAAAATGTGATACCAAAATAATTAAACATATTTTAGGTAAGGTAAGTTTACCAGTTTAATATTTTTGTTCATAATTTGATCAATTTTCTAATAGCTTATTTAAAATGCACTATTGAAATAAAACAAATTATAACTTAGTTTGTGGAAGTCATCTTTTTAAAGATTAAAGTATATATGATGAAACACTTATGTCTAGGATGTGTATTAAGTCGTTTACGTCCATATGGGATTCCTCCCGTAACACCCCGTTCCACCTGAACGGTGTGCTACCACTGAGCTGTGTTTAGACATCAGACAATATTAATTTAATTTAATTTTATTTTTATTTTATTTTGAGTCTATCAACGCCAGTGGCATTTTTTAACGTTTTGAAGGGGAACGGTCCAAACCCGTCTTGTTACTACCTAACATCGACTAGTTGTTAGAAAGCATCATTAATTAATAGCCCAATGACAAATGGCAACTGGGTCCGGAATCGATCCTTTAAAAAGCTACTAACATTTCTCAGGATCGAACCGGCAACCTTTGGATTCAAAGGCGAGCACTATAACCACTCAGCTACCCAGCCAGTACGTAGAATTAATTCGGTTTAACTAAAGCTAATTAATTCTAAGGAGCAATGGTGTATATAATTTTTTACCTAGCTTATTATTACTGCTTTTAATACAAAAGAAATAGATCAATTAATGATATTATTATTGTAGTGTTTAATCCATTCCATATCAACCCGTATAAAAAGGTTATTTGCGTGGGCAAAGAATTTATTGATTTGTTACAAAAATGCCATATAATAAGTTAATAAGACCAAATGTTTGTAAAACCATGAACCTTTGCTATTTAATGGAATAATTTAATAAATATTTGTTTTTAGTTCGTAATTATATATCCAACTAGTTAAATGGACGTGCTCCGCTACGGTAAAACTTTGTATACCAACAGTGAGGTTATAGATACACCAAATCCTCTCAACAGACCTTTAAATAGCTGGCAATTTTAACTGAAATTTCTTCCATAAGAATTGCATTGACCTGAAAATTAAATTTGCTACCGTAGTTTACTTTGATGACGATCATGAATTTCAATGGAATTCCGTAAATTTACGTATCATTCCCCATAATTTGACGTGTAAATTGTTAAGAAAGGTACAGTAGTTACTGAGATATCACAGGGTTTCAATTACCGCTCACTGTTTGTGCATGCCTTGTTATTGTGACCATTTCATGTTAAATTATTCTCAAAATTACAAATTTTGCAATTATACTGACCGAGAAACATGGGAAGATATAGGCATGCGGAGACAAACACTCCGCATGTATTGGAAAAATTTTGTCTATAATTTAGTCTAGTCAAATTATGGTTTAACACGGAAGTAATTGCAAACTAATGTATTTTGACTGATTCTTATGTAAAATTACCTGAAAAAAAAAAAAAAACAATTGAGAAAAAGCCTACCACTCTCCGACACTGTGCTCGCCTGTTATGGCCAATTTTTCAAAATGGCGGCTGTAGTTTTATAAGTTTTTGCTGAATATCTTTTGAATCGTTAAAGACAGGTAAATTTTGTAAATTAGTAAAATTTTGAAAATTAAGTTTTGCACTTTTTGATATAGAGTATGTATTGGTTGTTATATTTAATAGTTGTGATGTTGCCCTTTAAAGCTACTTTCAATTGTGGACTTTTAAGTGAATTTCGTTTGTTGGGAAATCCACATTACGGTGGTGCCAAAGGTTAGATATAAGACTTTAACCATGTTAACTTTTTACTATAAGGTCCCCAGATATATAAAAAAACACCATTAATTAATATTTTCATATCTGCATATGTATACTTATTAAGATACATATGAAAATATATATGTAAATTAAATTCCGTGAAGCCGGTAAAACTGCTAACGAAACGTTCGATTTTTATCAAACTTTACATGAAGGTGTGGGACTAGGTCTATGTCCACTAGTTATGTCACAGGTTCAAATTTGTCTAAAATACACTTAAACCCCGTTTTTGGCCGATTTTAGACAAATTTGTACATGTATCACAACATTATATATATATATATATATATATATATATATATATATATATATATATATATATATATATATATATATATATATATATATATATATACACACAGGGTTAGGCAAAAGTCTGGACACCCCTAATTAACTTTTTAACGTGTTGCAGTAGGAAAACCAAATTTGGCAAATGTTAACAACATAAAAACCCGCACTTTTTCATCAACCACACAACTTTGCCCTTGCCCCCAAAATGGGGTATTTTTTGGGCAGCCCCAAATTTTCAAATGTAAACCCCTATTGAGTGACCCCTCATTTTAAACGATTTAACAAGAGAAATTAAATGGCCCAAACCGGAGGTCGATATCTCACCCCTAAACAAAATGGCAGCCATTTCAAAATTTGAGAAGGGCAAGCAATTTTAAGTCTGGACACCCCCAGTTAACTTTTTAACACGTTGCAGTAGGAAAACCAAATTTGGCAAATGTTAACAACATAAAATCCTGCACTTTTTCATCAACCACGCAACTTTGCCCCTGCCCCCAAAATGGGGTATTTTGGGGGCAGCCCCAAATTTTCAAACGTAAACCCCTATTGAGTGACCCCTCATTTTAAACGGTTTAACAAGAGAAATTAAATGGCCCAAATCGGAGGTCGATATCTCACCCCTAAACAAAATGGCAGCCATTTCAAAATTTGAGAAGGGCAAGCAATTTTAAGTCTGGACACCCCCAGTTAACTTTTTAACGCGTTGCAGTAGGAAAACCAAATTTGGCAAATGTTAACAACATAAAAAACTGCATTTTTTCATCAACTACACAACTTTGCCCCTGCCCCCGAAACGGGGTATTTCGGGGGCAGCCCCAAATTTTCAAATGTAAACCCCTATTGAGTGACCCCTCATTTTAAACGGTTTATCAAGAGAAATTGAATGACACAAACTGGAGGTCGATATCTCACCCCTAAACAAAATGGCAGCCATTTTAAAATTTGAGATGGGGTGATTGACATTCAATAAAATTAAATCGGAAAATACCTATTCAGAAATACAAATTTTTAGAATTTTTTAGAATTGAACCTACAAGTTTATTTCTACTACTAGGTTCAATTCCAAAATAATTCCTGAAATTCTCAATTCTAAAAAAGCTATTTTCCGGTTTAATTTTAACAAATGTCAATTAACCATTCTCGAATTTTAAAATGGCTGCCATTTTGGTTAGAGATGAGATATCGACCTTCGGTTTGTGCCATTCAATTTTTCTTGATAAACCGTTTAAAATGAGGGGTCACTCAATAGGGGTTTACATTTGAAAATTTGGGGCTGCCCCCAAAATACCCCATTTTGGGGGCAGGGTAAAGTTGTATAGTTGATGAAAAAGTGCAGTTTTTCATGTTGTTAACATGTGCCAGGTTTGGTTTTCCTACTGCAACACGTTAAAAAATGGGACGCCGTCAAAGTCTGAGGGCGACGAACTCTGACACTTTTAAAAGTCACGGGACGTCAAAGTCTGACGAATAAAAAGTCGGGGGCGACAAATCAGGACGATTTAAATTCGTTAGGTTTTGACGGGTGCGTCAGGCGTCAAATCAGGACGTTTTTAAATTCGTCAGGTTTTGACGGGTGCGTCAGGCGTCAAACTCTGACGATTTGAAGTCGTCCTGTTTTGACTGGTGCGTCCGGTGACAACTCGCGACGTTTTCAATTTTTGAAAAGACTGTACTGCCCCTCATAAATTACGGACTTCAAGTGGCCTATTGGCCGGAAGTCTGTCCAATGGTGGGCCTTTTGGGTTTGTGGATTATTGACCAAAGAAGGTAGAAATTGTTGTAAGAACCGCTCAACCAGTCTGAGCTGCTTTGTCAGGCTTATATTACGGTGTTAATAAAACTGTGCTGTACAGTATAGCAAATTTCAAGTACTATTAATTAATTAAGCAAGTCCTTATTTACGTGAAGCCGTTTTTTGTGAAAACAGCTCTATCAATACATGGCTAATTTTAACATTTGATGTTTCAAAGGAATAACTCCAGTTTTTAGTTATGCGATGAGGTGTTGGGTTTTAGAAATTTATTTGATAAAGTTAAAATTGAGTAGTAAAAGTAATAGAAGACTGTATCATTTTTACAAAACATCGCCTTATACTCTGCAGGATATACTCTGCAGTGACATCCGGTGGAGATGCTGAGTTAAAAAGTTATGCATTGTTATTTTTCAAGACAGTCCTCGTTCGCTCACTCGCCGGGCAAGTAGGTGCTGCACTCTGGTAACATTTGTTGAACCACATGGTGAATATGTAATTTTTGGGTTATTTACACTGTAATGACCTGTACCACGTAAAAAATAAATGTTCGGTCGAAAGACAGAATTTTATTTCCCGTCACAAGGAAAATTCCCTCAATAACTTCCTGATTTCCCCGATTTTATTCACAATCAGGGGCCTGTTTCATAAAAAGTGACAGGTTTGACAATCCGACAATTTGACACATTTGTCAAAAACAATTAATTATTTGTAAATTATACTATTCGACAGGTGACAATTTTATAAATGTAAATTATCACATGTTTTTACTTTCTTTTAACAAGTTTACAATTTTCACAAAAACACATGTTAAAGGTAGGTTTACACGTGAGAGTTTTTCACTCTCAGCAGGTACTCGCAGAGGTGTTTACACAACCAGCGAATTTTCGAATATGGTTAATCCCAGACAGTTTTCTGCGAGTACTATCAACAGCTGTGTGAGATTTTTATAAGAGTAACTAACTACTCTCTAAGAGTGAAAAACTCTCATGTGCAAACCTACCTTAAGAAATTGTCAAGACATGACATGTTTGTAAGAAATCTTTGACATAACATTGCAAATTTATTTTGAACGGGGTAGCCTATAACTTTGGCTAAACTGTAGTAGGTAATGTATACAAAAACGGCCATAAGCACACAGCATGGTCAATTGAAAGACTTTAGGACAGAATCATGTAAATTTTTGTATAAACGAATTTTATTTTATAACACATTTTCCCTTAAAAAAATGCGGAGGGAGAAACATAAAAAAAGAAAAATGGAAAGGGAGATTTTGAAACTATAGCCACTAAATTAAAATGGCATATTCCCTAGGTGTAGATTTAACAATGAAAAAATAAAAATGTAAATACTGTAATAAGTTTTCTTGTATAATTCTAATTGCTGGATACCATTTATTTAAATAATTAACCATTCTAAGGTAAATTAAAAATATCGTAATGAAACATATTCCTTATCAGTCTTATTAATATAATACTCTCATAATTTATCCAACAATAAAAAAAAACTGTTGGCGAAAATGACATAAAATGTATCCAAAATGTATAATAAGGCAGCCAGAAAAGGTCATGAAATGTCATGATTATTGTTATCATTCTTTAGCATATAGCACACTTTCATTCTGAATAAGACAAGAGGGTTAGCACTCAAATCGGTATGATAGGTGGTGCACAATTATTAATGTAATATTTTTATCATATTTATATTATCACCAAATATAAATATTATCATATTCATATTATTATATTTATCACCACACCAAAAATCAGCTTGTTACTAATTTGTTAGATTTTTGAACCTAAAGTTACTGGACTATAATATAACCGTCCGTTTATAGCTTACAAAGTTTGGTCAAGGGAATGAATAATCGATAAACCACAAGATTTCCTTCGTATTTTGTAAAAATTGGAAATCTTTAATCAGAGAGACAAAATATCTATAAAGAATCTGAAGAGGGGATATATAATTAATTATGGAAGAAGATTGCACATGCTGATGTAATACAGTGATAATAAAATCAACTGTATGCTATTATTAATTTCTACGATTTAGATTAGGCTCTACTATACAAACACTAGCATTTATTAGTATATTATTTATACACAGAACTGGATATAATTATTTGTCAAGCTAACCCAATGCCATTAAAAATTAATTTTTACCTGGTTATTTTAATCATCCTATACTCTAATACGAGGAGGGCATATTTGAAAGTATGTGTATGGATGTTTGCACATACGTATCTCAAAAACAGCTCGAACGATTTTCTTCAAACTTTGCAAATACCTTAGTTCTGGGATAAACATAATATAAACACAGGTTTCTATGTCACGAACAATCTTATTTTGTAATAATCCTTAATTAAAATTAAAAAATTTTCAACATTGGTTTCATGGAGTTAAAAATAAAATCAAAGAAATAATGAAACCACTTAAACATGAGGTTTTGCATTGAAGCCAGTTAGTAAATTATGAACCAACTATAGACTCTTTTTAACGAATAAACCAAAATTTAACCTTAAATTTAACTATTTGGATTTAACTTGGTCACTTGGTCAGATTAAACATGCCATGCGATAAAACAACTAACTTCATCACACTGACGAACTCTGCTCCGCCGGAACATGATTGCTTAACATATTTGAATATATATGAGTATAATTATACACATTTATTAATATTGTGGAATAACAAATAACAAATTAGGTGTGGGAATAGTGGCCTAAGAAGACAGCAATTAAAAATATTGGGATTCAACGGGAGGTGAGAGGAATGGTTCCTTATTTGACGGGTGTGTGAGTTGTCATAAATAATAATGGAGGTGTGGCCTAGGAGGGACATGGCCTAAGAGGACAGACAAGTTAAACTGTACAGTCAGGTGCATAAAGAGAGGTGAGAGAGAATCGTCAGGTTTTGATGGGTGCGTCAGGTGTCAAGTCAGGACGTTTTAAATCTGTCAGGTTTTGGTGGGTACGTCAGGCGTCAAAATAGGACGTTTTTAAAGTCGTCAGGTTTTGACGGGTGCGTGAGGCGACAAGCCATGACGTTTTTAAAAACAGTTGAGGCTTGACACCTGACGTACCCGACAAAACCTGACGAAAAAAGTGGTAGGTTTTATCGCCGTCAGACTTCGTCGCCGTCAGACCTTGGCGCGGTCCCTAAAAAGTTAACTAGGGGTGTCCAGACTTTTGCCTAACCCTATATATATATATGGATATTCATTCCTAACAACTTCGACGGAAGTATTTACACATTTGAAAGGGAAAATTTTGGAGATTATCTTCAGGAATCTTAAACATTACTATCGTAATGAAACAGACTTCCAAATCGTTTAACACTCTATCTGTTTAGGAAGTTTTCCAAGAATAAGTTTTCTCATTAGGCTCTGGCATTGTTCTATCTGATCAAAAGCTTGTAGCTTGTATAGGTTAAGAACAGGTGTAATTATAATTTTGTGTTTTTAATTTGTAAAAAAAGATGTCATTTGTTACATTTTGATGTTTCTTTCAAATTGTTAACACCATTAACCACTAATACATTTATTTGTTTGTATTTGTGTCACTAAGAAAATTAAGAAAAATATATATTTAGGCTATTTAAATCAACTTAAATACTATATATATATATATATATATATATATATATATATATATATATATATAAATTAAAGTATTAAAAATGTTTGCTAGACACAGTTTTTTGCGATTGAATTTGTGTCGTGGAAAACAGTTATTAGTAGTTTTACTAAATTAGAACTAATTATCTATGTGGGATAGTCGTCCCTGATCATTATCGAATCTATAATAAAGCAAGAAAAACGGCCTGTCCGATGTTAATAAAATAAAGTATTTTATTACGAATAAATTAGAGATAATGCGTACCTCTGGTTTACATGTTTAAATAAAACTTTTTTGTGCATTTAAATTACTATGGATATTTTCATAAGTTTAGATGTGGAATGGGCCAAACCCCGCTTGATATATTTTAATGTCAACCAACAATAAAGAAAAAAACCCTTTAATAGAAAAAATTTATAATTTTAATAAAGGTAGAGTACAAAAAGTACTTACTTGGTTTTCTTGCAATCTAAAACAAAAATTAAGAAAACTTCTAAGATTTTTCAAAACATACAGCACTTCTAACTTTACACTTCTTTGAGTTCTATTATGAGTTGACACCTCAAGTGTATAAAGCAAAATTTATTGCATTTGAGTTATGAGCATTATTATGACTTGTGAGCTATAAATTCTATACTTCTTTGCTTCTTCTTTCCAAGGGCTTAAAGATAGTTTGTTACCATTGTAAAACTTGACACTGCATGCTCTTATATTGTTGAAATAAATGGTAGTTTTGCTGATTTAACCTCGATTTATATTTCGGAGCAAAAGATAAGTAAGGCTGCTTCCGGCGACTGGTGGTTTACCATTAAACAGGTGTCTTCAACGAGTGAATAACGGTTCTGTTGTTATTGCTCGTGGATAAAGAGACTCCAGTCGGATTCCTAAACACGTCTGCTTTAACGGACATTTTTCGCAGCCCCCGGAAGGACGGGATATTTCAGGAAGGGAAATGGTGAGAAATGGGACAGCAAATGGCCGATTGACCACTCAGAGAGTCAACTCCCTTTCTCCTGCGACAACTGACCGCTCTGTCCTCTAAAAGGCCGATCAACTATTTGTCTATTCATATTCCACAGCTCGAGGTTTGCATGTCCTCCGGATGATATTAACTGTCTAGAACGTAAATGGATAATGGAGAAAGGAAATTGTCATACTGGACAGGCAACAGACTTACCACGTGTTATGACAAATTTGTTTGCTGCACCCAATATCAACTTCGTAACTAGTATAAACCAAAGTTGTCCTGAGATATAATGGTTGTACAATTGATTTTTATTTAAATATTGTTTTTCGGTACATTATAAACAGCTTGAGACTCAATTTAAATACAAATTGTTTAAGTTGTTTTCAAAATTATATTACCTGAATTTAAATAACTATAAAATTACTATGCAATAACAGAACTGGATTAATATAAATACCAACATAAAACATCATGAAACCAAGAAGCACTCTGCACCCAGCCTATAGGGGTAGTATAAAAATTTATAAAAACTTCTGCATTTTAATTTATGCGAATGCGTTTAAGTTAAACCGTCGTCAGTGATGATCGTCAAAAATGTTACAATGAGGTTTTAATCGACTAAAAATCCCTTACAATGATTTCCTAGAAACATTTTTATTTACAACTCGGTAACTGGCGGTTGTATGCACAACCAAATTTAAATAAAAGGGTATCACTTAATACTCCTATCTCAAGAAATGAAACTCCACAATAATAAAACAAGAATTCTACACACTTTAAACTAAACCAATAAATAAAAATAAAAAATTTGTTTAATTTTTGGCTAGGGCTTTCCTCATAAGAAATAACATATTCAGACCAATACAATTGAGGAAAATTAATATTAACTTTATATAAAACATATGATTAAATTTACATGTGTTTGACTTTCATTTTAAACAAACTTTGGAATCAAAACTATAAAATATACTGTAGGTTGATGTTTTAAAACAAGTTGTGTTCGTCGGTTTATCTAGGGGAAGAGTAAACAGGCAGGTTTATCAATTAAACTGCAGACAGTTTCGCCAAACTCGCCCACAACTGATGTGGCCCGCTTTACAAGTGCTAATGAACGCGGCGAAGGGCTTATCATTACCGTGATTGTTGCTAAACATGAGCTACACTAGTAGTGGCTTTTTAGCGATTTCAGGCTATGACATCATCACGATGACGTAAGCAATTAGGACGTCCTCATTACGTCATTTGTGTGATGTCATAATTATTAAGACGAAACATGACATCACGTGAATGACATAATGACGACGTCATCGTCGCTTACGTCACCGTGATGACGTCATGGCCTGAAACCGGTAAAAAGCTAATACTTACATTCCAGTCCATTTATTGACAAATATACATGAAATAATCTGCTCTCTTGAGTAAAAATATACTAAATTTAACCACTTTAAGATAAAAAGAAATTATATCAATGTAATGAGTCAAAATGTAACTGAGTGTATATCATGAAGTAAAAAAAAATGTAACTCAAAAGATATATATTTGAACACGTTTTTATCTAGTAGAATCACAACTCTTCTTTCAGGTAAGTTACTTGATAGAATTAAATTATAGGGTTAGAAGCTAATGAGCTAAATCGGGACTCAAGTTCACCGCACAGTTGCTATGGTAACATGTAAGTACATCAATAACAAGGTCTAACGAATTTCTTGTCATATAATATTAAAGAAAATCCTTGGGGACAGCCCGTTTACTCTACCGATAATAGGCTCTATGGCCCCATTTTAATAATATTTAATATATAAGGAGGTCCATTTGCTCTACTGGTTCATAGACTCTATGGCCCTTCTTAATATTAAATAAAATATAACATGGGGCCACTTACTCTACCGATCATAGGCTCTATGAACCCTAGTAATATTTAATAATTTTTAAGAGGGTCATAGAGCCTATGAACCCATTTAAATTAAGTATAAGGGTCCAAAGCATCTACTGGCTCATAGAGCCTATGAACCTTTTCAAAATAATATTAAATAAAATTATAAAATAGGGCCATAGAATCTATGAACCTTCTCCAATTAATATTAAATAAAATTATAAAATAGGGCCATAGGCTCTATGAGCCGTTTTATATTAAATACGTTATATATTGGAAAAGAGGTCCACTTACTCTACGGGTCCGTTATATCTACTCTGTACGCACCACTCGCTTCCTTCAGCTCTCGTGCACAAACGAACTGAGATAATGTCACCCGGTTTTCTGCATCCTATTCTATGACAAATAAATATCCATCTATCAATATATGTATCTCTGCATCTATATATCTATGTACCTATCTATATACGGTAATACGTGAAGCAGTTTTTTTGAACACAACTTTTCACTTATTTCTGGACCAATTTGAACGTTTGAGGAGTTAAAATATTCGTCTCTGTTCATAGTTTTGTAATAGGGCATATTGGAAAAATTGGATCAATCGTTAAATGGTAATCAAATAGGGTGATAAATAATGTATTGCGTGAGCCCAATAAATCAGTGTCAGATTTTGAGCTGTTTAGAGGTAATTTACAGAACATTAAATTAACAGAAAGAGGTGAGGTATTAGTAGAAGATGATGTAAATATTTTTATGATAAATTAAGACTTATTGAGCAATTTTATTAATAATCATGGTAAAATTTTTATACCGAGAAACGGACCGAAAAGAGGTACATTTTCAGCCCGTGAATCATGTCCAATATTTTTTAAGGCGAAAGATTTAGTCGGTTTGAAAGGAAACCAGCGGAAAGCTGGATTCGAACAGAAGCCCGTTAGGCAACATCCACAGTTAGTTGTAACCTATTAATCTATATTATCAAAGGATGAAGCTCCCTTAAATGTTTTACTCTCGTAACATACAATTCTGCTTCTGTATAGCTTACCTAAATATTGCCTTTGCAAAAGTTAGCAGGGAAAGTAATCTTGTAATTGAGTTTTTGAAAACAATACAAAATCGTGCTTTATATATAGTTTCGTGTAAGACAAATGAAACGAGCTTAAGAACAAGAAAATTTCTTTGCTTATTACCAAACCACCAATAAAAAAGTAGCAAACTGATGGCAGTTAACAGCACTATCAGAAATGAAAAGGCTGCTGAAGAAGAAATAAGTCTTGCAAGGGATCATGGAGGTATTGACAAATAGGGCGTTCTGTTGCTGACCATAGTAGCAGATGGAATCTGGACAAAGAGATCTTATAGAACCAGCTTTTGTAAAATAATAAATTATAATGAGGATGAGTATTTACAAACAAACCAAAAATAAGTTACTAAACCCCAATATTAACAAATAATATATTTTAGATTGAAAGAATTCATAAACTCGTTTCCGAGTCCATCCGGCAGTTATATTTGACCGATCTGAAAGTTTTATGTTAAAAATTAAAGGTATTCACATGAAGATGACGCAAACAACATCAGCATACTTTCACCTTTCGCATAACTCAACTTATACGCAAAAGATATTCTTCCACATGCATTCCTCATGTGGGAGTTTCTTTTTGGAGTCATGTTTTAAGATTGCTTTTTGTAGAGTTCCAAATGAGGTGCATGGTTTTTATGGTCTAAGAACCTCAGTGAAATACGGTCTTACGTTTGAGATATAAATCGTTTAAATTTGACGAGTTTAAGCCGAGTTACGCACACACGACCAACGTTAATTTTACTCAATTTGAGGGGCTAGAAGGTTAAAGTAAACTATGGACATATTTGTTTCAATTTAACATAGTTTAGTAAACACGTGCTTTAAGATTGTTTGAATTGTACAATCATTCGTCATTCTGCTGTCATTACTTTTTCTTATACTGCTTATTTATTTAGCAGTTTTTTTTTGTTTAGTAACATATCTGCTACAGTTATTTGTCTGATTCATGATCAATTACGATTGTGTAGACTGTAGAGGTTTCAATTATGCTTTTTGTAACTATCTTTGTCAATTATATTATTAAATTAAAAACACAATTTTCGTCATACAACACTTTATTTCATTACATTAACATACAGGTAATATATTTCGGCGTTCCATGACGCCATCTTCAGACCGACTGGTTAGAATCAAGATGGCGGACTGCAGTTCTATATTCAGATCGATAGGTTTAACTATGGTTCTTGGTAGAGAGACAAATATGTGCTAGGCTAGGTAGAAAAATGGAAAATGAAAAGATGAAAGTGTCAATCAGTCTTGGACCAGTACCTGATCTCATACAAGATTCTAAATTAAAAACAAAAACTCAATTATCTGTGAATATTATTTAGTTTATAATGTGATTCTTCAAAAAACAATCCAATCATAGGAGATAGTAGTACAGTATTCTATTATAAACAACTACTTTTTACTTACATCATGGAAGTGAAGATAGACGTTACGACATTTGATCAATTATATTGTTGAAAATGTAAAATAATAAATTCAATTTCCAAAAGGAATTATAGTTTGCGGGAGAAGTCGAGCTGCGCCGATGGTCAGGACATTCCACTGCGGATTACCGTCGACCCTCGGAGGGGCAGGGTCGAGGTGCGCCGATGATCGTCCTGTTCCCCATCTTTTGCTGCCACGTTGTTACTAATTCATTTAAAATTAAAAATAAATGTTAGGTACGGTATGTTGTTATTTAAATTGTGGGAAAATCCCTGTAAATAGTAATTTTTATCACTATGGCGAAAAGCGGGGTTTCTGTGCTCATTTGCGTTTCACGATTAATATGGTTATTTTATGTAAATTGAAAATCCCTGTATAAATAGTAATTTTTATCTCTAGGGAGAAAAGCGAGTTTATTATGGGTAAAATGGCGCAACAGGAATTCAATGATACTGGTTCCAAACATACTAAATTCGATAGTTTCCCCGCTATGAACGAAAAGTCGGAAAAATTCAATTTAATTCATATCTCAGGAACCGCTAGCTCGATTCTTACAATTAATGAGTCTAATAGTATGTTTTCACACCTGAGGAATTCAATGAACCCAGTCAGCACACATACGTAAAATATACATAAAATGTGTTTAGTCTAGATCTAGGATACGTATATCAAACATACTGGTAACATAAAATGTACGTATAATGTACGCTCAAATGTCCCACTTTCTTACATATAGTTTATGTTAATGTAAATACATAAATTATACGTATGTAGTAAACATATCATTAACATACACTATCAATATTACATATAGTATATGTAAAGAATATCTATAATACGTATATTAGATATATAGTTTATGTATATCCCAAACATACAATATACGTACACTCTATATACATAAAATATATATATATATATAATAGATCTCCAACGTATGTAAGATACATAATTTATACATATGCCCTTCAATTGTTCATAACCATATGTACATTGCACATATAGTATTCATGTATGACAAATAAACAAAAACTTTTATAGGCTGTAATTTATACAAACTGTGGCCTTACCTGGTTTAAAATTAAAACTGTAGGCAAGGCAATCCTTTACAAAAAATAATTTTTTTTACATCCACATAAAAAAACTCAAAATTAATAGGCTAAGTTTATAACATTTATTATATCAAATAACTCATTTAAATATTGGGAATCTGTTTTAACAATCTTATGACGAACTTAGGAACTTTATTGTGTTGACAGTTTCTTAGTTCTATAGAAGGTGGCCGCAAAATTATAAACTATTTGATTGAATGCTGTTTAAAATCAGCAATTATGTCAATATATTACACCATGACTTATTTAAGCCTAATAGGCCAAGTCAGTATTTTTTGGGTATATGTATGCATTTTTTTAAACATGTTACTGAACCATAATGATTTTTTATTGTACAGAAAAATGTTGTTCACAACAATTTATTTGAAATTCCAAGACGGTTTTTTCCCGCACGGCTAAAAACATGATGTGTGAAAGGAGCGTTAGTGTTAACTGATGACACTACAAAAATTCAAGATGTTTCAACTAATAATTATTGTTGTTCAGTTATATACGAAACATATCTAGCAGTTTGCGATAGTTTACTTATAAATGTTATGAAAAGTTGCATCATAAAACTCTTAGAAAGCAATTTATTTGTTATTTGATTTAAATCACTATGTACAATGTAGACTATGTAAGTGGGCAAATAAACAAAATACACATTTAAAAGTTTTAAGATAAAAAGTTTATTAAGAATAAACAGGGTGTCTTAAATTATTGTAAAGAATTAACAGGATGTTCAATTAAATCATATGCAAAACAACAATATTCATTCTGTAGTTAGATCTAAAAATAGTGAGTCAAGGCGTCAGTCAGGGATCGGTTTTTGGTCCCCTTCTATTTATTTGTTACATAAACAATATTGCACAGTCATTATAAAAAATAACACAAAAAACCTAGTTCTGTAACATGCGGATGATTTAAACCTAGAGTATCTGGAAACACAGTCGAGGGTGAAAAAATAAATTTAAAATTATAGTTAAGAGCTGTTTATTAGACAAACTTGTACTCGTTCAAAGAATTTTATGAAAGATAGGGATTATTTAAGTTATTGTTCTATGTCAAGTTCATTGACGCTATTATTCATGTATCATTTAAGTGCATAAAGAAAATAAAGAATATATTGTAAATCGCAGAATAATTACTGAGAACAATCTATCTCGGAATGGTTGTCACAAACTGTCAATCCCGGAAGAATTTTGGGAAACTATCCCAAAAAAATATCCCGGAACAAACTATCACGGAAGATTTGCAAAGATATTCGTATCGTCAAGGAAGAATTGCCGTAACAATTAAACGCAGACGGCTCGGCGCAAATTGCCTATCACGGATGAATTTATGCGAACTATTCATCACAGAAGAATTGCCATTAACGATGTTGTGAAGGAATAGTCGAGAACAATCTTATCGTGGAATAATTTACGCGAACGATCTTTCACAGAATTATAATAATTGGTTCCGGCAACCGAATTTTGACCAGGCCCTAGTTTGTACAATTAAAATTAAGAATTCCAAAATTATCAACGAAATTCCCGTATAGTTCCGGTCCTTATCCCGCTTTAGACCATTCCCAAATTTACCGATTTCCCCGATCCGTGGACACCCTGATTAAGTTTACTAAGAATAAAGTTCTTCAACTTTATTATACAGTGGGCCTAGGGTCTTTCACTTTCTTCCCGCTGATGCGAGTCTTCGCTTGGCGAAACCATTCCCTCATTCGGAATTCGAATGCCTTCATCGTAAATTCCGCCTTGTGGTGTCCACTGCTAAGAACACCTGAAACATATACATTGAACTATAATATTTAAGTCCTCAAAACAATTTAAAAAGACTTTTAGAGGAAAAGTTAGACGTGATAACTAGAACCGTCACTTTTCAAAAACAAATTGCCACCATTTTCAAACAGAAATGTATTATGCCTGAATAATTTATAATAGACCTTCTGTTGGCTTAGTTGATTTTACAAATAGCAGCTTTATTTAGTAAAATATTTGCACTAGCTTTATTTTACGATTCCTTGATTAGCAAATATGCATTAGTTACCCGAAGGATTGGATTTACAAAACATAAAACTTTAACAGTTACTAAATATATATATTTACAAACTTTTAAATACTGTTAAATGAATGATAGAGGTTAACTAAAAAAACAAAAGATCTTCAAGTAAAATTCCCAATGATGGTCCTACGGGGTTGAATGTGAGCTTATTAATTTATATTTGAAAGCAATTTGAAAGCTATAATGTTAGATGATAATTTGTTTTAATGTTATTGTTTTATTTGTTCTTTTGGTGCTATTCAGTGTAATTATAAACTAATAATCAACTTTTGTAATACAAACCGGTCACCCCAGAATTTTCTCTCTCCTCCTAGAGCTGGCCCTAAAGTTGCTTGACGTAAAATATTAATTAAAAAAATGGATTAACTGTTTTAAAAGAAAATTCACTTACGTCCAATAGTCTTGGTCAAAGTTAAATTGTTGAGAGCCAGTTTCCCCTTCCATCCTTCCCAGCTATAATGAGAAGCCACCACATTTGTGAATAGCCTGACGCAAATTCTCCGCACAGACTCGTCTAGTGAAACACCGCCAATTTGTTTTAACAGTTCAACCTGAAACACAAATACCGTTCAATACCGGTATTTAATTGTAAGAAAAGAGACATTTGTAAAAATATAAAACCACTTAGGATAATAATCATTTCAGCAAAACCTTTATATTGAAAGACTAGAAGAGGAGCAAGCAATTTCTTGATAAAAACTTTTTATCTTGCTAACTTTTAAACTATCAAAGAAACAATATTTATAATACTATATATATTACTATATATATAAAATAATGTGTCAATGGTATTTTACTGCAATGTTATTGACCAATTGTCACATTGATAAAAAAAGTTGTTTTTAAAAAGTGAACGAGTTGGTTCCAGAGTCAATTGTCAGAAATTATTTTATTTAAAAAGCATCTCTCTTAATTATTTGACATAGCAACACCAACATTTTCTAATAACCTTTTGTGTTTAATTAAATTTATTAATTTTTATAAGTTTATTCAATTGCATCAGACATTACTTTTATATGCACAGAAACTCATCAGCAGACGCAACGGTAGCACTGGCTATGTCTGCTGATTTCAATGTTTTTTTTTTTTTTTTTTTTTTTTTTTAATTAATTAATGACAATCTATTTGTTTAATTTATTTATGTATTGTTTATATATAGGCCTAATATTCTAAAGGATTTTTTCTTACGTTTATATGTAGCCAAACAAAACAAAAAATTGAATAAATTTATTCATTCATAATGAATGGGATACCAGTAACATATCAGCTACCCAAACAAAACCAATAGAAAAGTTTAACAATTTAGAACCATTGTTAACTATTAGAACCTAAAATAAGCCCTTTAATGTGTTTCACCTCATCAATTTTTGTTCATATTGTTACTTGAAGTTGAGCCCATCACAGCTCAGATTAAAAATAACCAACAAAAAGCCAAAAACAGTAATCAATTTTCCATTAGAATAAAACACAATTGAAATGAATCTTTAATAATCACGTGAATGTAATCCTTATTAATACAAATTTACAAAAACTTTTTTACTTTCTTACAAGAAGTTTTTGAGTGTCCTCGTCTTCCAACGAAGAGTCCAACTCATGAAGGTCCTCTACATGTTGTATAAAAACCTCTTTTCGAAACCCAAATACTCCTTGCTTAGAGCATCTAATTTAGGGGTATTTTGGCTTGATGCAGATTTTAATATGGTATGTTGCATTTCCAAAATTTCTTTTATGTCGTAACTCATCCTTTGGATGGCTCGCTCCAACCTGTCTATTCGGCCTAAAAACAAAATAAACAAAGTATATAGACATATATCATGTAAACATCAAATAATGGGTACCAAATATAAGTTGACGTTACAAGCTCCCTACTTTATATTAAGGATAGGTATTTATGTTAATAAAAATAAAAATAACCAAAATGATAGAAAATGATGTAGCATAATTTTGAAACAGATAAGTGATTGTGTACTAAAGCCATTGTAATAATAATTTTTTTTAATAGAAAAAAATTTTCCCCGATCCATCTTTTACTTTTTTCTATTTTTTCTCCTTTTTTTGAAAATTTATTTAGTTTTCACGACATTCATCCAAATCGATCAATTAAAACCCAATTGTCCCAAAAAAAACCAAAATCCCCCCAAAAATTACAAAAATAACCAATTAAAAAAAAAAATAACCAAGAGCAAATAAATAACAAAAAAATTAAAAATAACCTGTTACAAGCCCTGGGCTACCTGACCGGCGGAATTACGGACGGGCCCTTTTTCTGTTCCATTGGTCTTGTAAAATACTTTTCAAACTAAATTCTTTTAAATTTGTTATTTTTCTTAAACAATATTAAGAAAAATGATATAAAATAGAGAACTGAAGTAAATAAAGTAGAAGAAGAAAGTAGAAGTTAGAAGAAAGTATAAAAACCAAGAAGTTAACGCACTTTGTGTTTATTTTATTTCATAGTCAAGAATTCTATTAAATTATTCTTTGTTTGTTAGCTTACAGTTTTGTTTGTATGATTGAGTAGAATAGTTTTGTAGGACCTATTATTTTTATTTATTTTTTGTAATATTTTTATAATATTGTCAATCAATAAGAAGATTTAATTTCAACAGAGGAAGTCTACTAGATAAAAAATGGAATGAAAAGAGGGTCAGGCCTAATACGATCAGGCTACGAGTGATCAGGTAGCCGTCCCTCCAGCCGCCCTCGTTGCTTGCTAAAAGTATAGTGAGCTAATGTTATTTTCATTGTATCTAAATTTTTGAAGGCCTACAAGAATTTTAAATCAGAGTCATTTTCAAAGAGTTATAAATTAAATAAGAAAAATCTGCTTACCTTTCAAACATTGTGACATTTGATTGGTGGGCTCTGGAGTTCATCTCTGCGAAGAAGGCCAGCAATATTTCGATTTTTATGCCGTTTACTATGGTGTGTGAGTGGTTTGTATGGATTTCTTTTAGGCATATTTCAATCTAAAAAAAAGGAAGGGATTAGTGATTAGCCAACTGTTAAAGGTTAATGGTCAAAGTGTTTATAAAATAATACTGAGAACACATCTTCATTAGGGCAAAAGCGGAAGTCAACTGACTACAGCCCACAATAAACAAATGCATTGTGAATCACATTATAACTTGTCGCTGCACTAAGCAACTTCTGTGGTAGATCACTAAACTAATCGGACAACGAACAGGAGGGAGTCTATTTATTTACAATAAGTTTTTTTACATAAAGATTCGATTACCAAGTGAATGATATGTTTAGGCCTCTACAAAAGCCTACTGGCTTTCACTGCGACGGAAACGAGTGTGTTGTTCAAGGAGTAGGCATAACAGTAGCTATTAAATTACCTATGCTATGTTAATTACTCCCAATTTTGAGCACAATTGTCTTTAAAATAGCCTCTCAAAAGCCTTCACTTTGGAGCAAGGGGTAACTTATTGTAATAGAGAGTGTAGGACAATGCGTAAATCACATTTTTCTATGCTAAATGGGACAATGCACATATTAGGCCTAGGTAAGCTTATAAGATAAGGCATAAAACACGTTTTACATATGTGAGCATTGCCTATTTCCCGATGTAACAAAAAAATTCGTTAAAACCCTGATTGCTGCATAGAGCCTAAATACATATAATAACAAGCAACCAAAAGACTCTAAGGGTATATAGTATGATAAGCGTCCAGTGATTCTTTTAAACAACACTAATGTCTAATTGAATAACCACCGTGTTAAACTATCCAGCAAGAGTAGTATCAATCGGTATTAACCCTAGAACACTATACATTCATAATTTTTATGAAAACCAACTAAAAAACTCCCATATCTCGGTCACCCCCTCCCAAGCGTAGCCACACGCTCGTCGCTGTTACCTCCGTTGTAACTTATGTCGCGTCGACCTCCTTGGCATGCTCACTGTACCTTCCTAACCTTGCCTCTCAAGGCCATTTGGTATCAGTTTTTGCAGCCAAATAGTGCAGATCTATGGTGCACTCAAGCTACACGTGGTCAAACTGACAAGAGTTTAGTGACTAACTTACCGGTACGCAACTTATACTTTCTATTCACCTTTCTGTGAATGTAAAATAACCCTATAGCTGTTTAGAGGTAAAATTCTAGATATCTTACACAGGTAAAAACAGCTTTGTTGCTTTTGTTAAAAAAAGGTAGCCTAGATGATAACTTTAAACTTATTTAATGGAACATTTAACTTAACTTGGTCTGCCGTGTTCATTGCATGGTGAATCATCATAGTCATTTTAGATACCGTAGGCTAGGTGTTATCAATCATTTGTTTTATTTGGGATTCAATGGATTATTTTAATAAAGATTAGAAAGGTTTAATCATCATATTTATATCAATTCGAAAAGTTAAGCGAAGCCCTGTGACGATTAATAAGTGTTTAACCCTCCTAGCGTTAATTGTCGATTTTTCGGTCCAGCTTTTCGGCTTCCGAGCGTTTGAGTCGATTTTTCGACCTTTTAAAAAAGTGACGTAATTTTATAGTGCATGACAGAAACGGACCCATGAATGCTACCGCTGTTACCGGGAGATTCTAAGCTATCCAAAAACACCCATTTCAAGTGGCGGAATGTGATTGGTTGTTTGTAATATGCAATGAAACATCTGGTAAAAAAAAAACTGTTACCATCTGCTAACTTAGTAAACAACGAAATCCATATTTTACCAATCGCTTTAAGGTTATGAATGATTAAAAGTGTTACTAATACCTACCTTTAACTTACATTATTGGAATAAATTAATATGTTTTATCGAGTTTATAATCATAAATATGAGTAGGAATTAGTGTAATGTTCCTAGCTTGGTTTTGTGTTCTTATGGGATTAGGGTAAGTACCGTAGGACATAATTCGTTTTATTCAACATACTACAATTTTTTCAAATACTTCAAACCTATATAAATTATATATTTTCTTGAACTGCATAAAATTCTAAACAAAATGTACATCTTGAAATTTTAATTATGTGTTCCGTATCCAAAAATATTTTGGGAGTACAAAGTTATATAGGCTACAAAATTTTTTTTGTAATTTTTTAATTTTTAACCTACAGCCTAATTTTGGTGACAATAAGTAAGGATAAAAATTTTTGTATTATTAGGTAGTCCATTTTATCTACTTTTATATATTATATACATTTAGGTATAGTGCTAGGTCATAAAATATATTTTTTACTAATTTTTATTTGAAAGTATGCAAAACCTTCAACGCTCGGAGGGTTAATTAGTGTTTGATAGTACTCATTGTTTCGCAGGACGCTTATTGCACTAAACCCGATTCTAACAACCAGAAGCAGTGGCCTAGGCCTATTGTCTTTTTATCTCTGCAATTACCGGTAGCCTATGTCTTAAGCTAATCCTGTTTTCTAAAGCAGGAGAATTTGTACTAACTTAGGCTGAAATTTTAGTAAAGTCATCGGTAAGAATAAGTGCCATGATTAGGTAGGCCTAGGCCCTGCCTAGGCATAAGTTAGACTAGAGGCCTATCAGCAGTTCCAACCCTTCTCAGTTTTTCAACAAGGTAAAACGGGTTACAGTATGTAGGCCTACATTAAGCATCCCTGAAATTATCTAGTACTATTAAACAATATTCATTACTCTATACAATTCCTAATATACCCAGGATACATCAAGTTCTTTAACATGGTTACGTTAGGAATAAATGACTTTAGATCGACAGACCGCTTTCATCTGAATATTTAAAGGTCTTCTTTTTTCAGTGATAGGCCATCGATGTTACATTAGTGGGAATTATAAATTGGGCTATCTTTCCAATAAAAGAAACCGCTTGAACGGTTTAGTTCAAGTTAAGTTTAGTTCAGTTTAGTTTGCTAGCCTATGTAGACATAGTAAGTACGTTCAAATAAAATAGGCTAATGCCAAATTAAGAACACTTACCTACTTCCACTTCCAAAAACACATACAGCATCTAATCACAAGATCAAAAACTATCAACAATTAACATTCAACAAGAAAGGATGAACACTCAACACTAGCAGAAAGCAGAACTGATGGCGAAGCACGGCGGGCGGCGGCATTGGTGTATAAAATGGCGGACACGGACTCATTCGAATTGACAACGCTTACCGAAAAAGGCTCAGAAAAAATAGTCCAGCAGAGTTTACGAATCATAAATAATTTCAAGTCTCATGTTGATTATTTTCTTATTTCTCTGTCATTAACATTATTTTTGTATTTTAACTTGATCAATTAAAACTAATAAAACACAAATAAAGCCGATGTTTAAATGTCTGTTTCTTGACCTTGGCGTAGTTGTATGACGTATTGATATCATTGCGCTCCATAGTGGCTAATGTACAAAGTTCAGAAATTGATTTACAAGTTACCAATAATTTGTTTATAAATAATTTATACATGGAGACAGTTCACTATCTTTTTATATAACATCTTAATAGACGTTTTAAGACAGTTTTTCAAATATGTATGATATCGTATATAAAATGTATGTATATTGTACGTATTGAAATTGACGTATTGAAAAGAGATTTTAAAGCTCTAAAATTTACGTTACAAAAAACATTATCATATTGTTATTTTTGTAAGGCAATGAACATATTTTTTATATTTTACCAAAATATAGTTATTTAGTACATTTTTTTTTATACGTATATATTATACATCAAAAATATGTATAATTTACGTCATCACTTTGACCTAACATAAAATAGACATGTAGCTCTAAAATATACGTATATTATATGTATCGTGCTGAGTGGGAAACGGTTTCCAAACATACGAAAATCGGTAGTTTCGCCATTATGAACGAAAAGTCGGAAAAATTCAATTTAATTCATATCTCAGGAACCGCTCGCTCGAATCATACAATTAATGAGTCTAATAGTATGTTTTCACACCTGAGGAATTCAATGAAACGGTTTCCAAACATACGAAAATCGATAGTTTCGCCGCTATGAACGAAAAGTCGGAAAAATTCAATTTAATTCATATCTCAAGAAACGCTCGCTCGAATCATACAATTAATGAGTCGAATAGTATGTTTTCACACCTGAGGAATTCAATGAAACGGTTTCCAAACATACGAAAATCGATAGTATCGCCGCTATGAACGAAAAGTCGGAAAAATTCAATTTAATTCATATCTCAGGATCCGCTTGCTTGATTCTTACAATTAATTGGTCTGGGTAGTATGTTTTCACACCTGAGGAATTCAATGATACTGTTTCCAAACATACGAAAATCGGTAGTTTCGCCGCTATGAACGAAAAGTCGGAAAAATTGAATTTAATCTAACTAGGGGACTTGTGCTCCTCCACAGCATTTACGTTGTGCAGTCTAATATTCAATTTTATCCATATAAAACCGTAGGGTAAAAAACACCTTTGGACAGTTCTTCTGAAGGGCCAATTTACATGGGGGATGTGCCAAAACAACCCTCACAACCGCTGTGTCCTTTATTAGTTTGCCTACTAGTTGTTCCTACTAGTGTCCTAATAGTTTGTCTTATATTAGTGTTCCTATACTATTTTTCTGTCCTTCATTACCAGGTTTTAATGTATTTAAAAAGGATTTACGTTAAATTGGTCAAAAATGAAAAAGAAAATTATCTTATAAACATGGGGAAAAGTAAAATTATTCACTAGGCCTACTATGGACAGTTTGTCTGAGACTTCTACTGGACCGAATTACATGCAGTTTGTATCAAATAAAAGAAAAACTTTGTTATTTTAGCTGATTTCATTTACTTAACGTCAACTTATTTCCTCATATTACAAAGATCGAAATTTAAAAACTTACAAATTTATTTTACAACCCTTCAAACAGCTGATTGTAAAAACAAGAGGTATTTGTCTAAATGCAGTAGAAGAGCAAAAGCTCAAAAGAATTTGGTTTATTATGGACAGTACCAAAAACGTATATAATTATAATAAATTTTTCTTTTAATGGAATGAAAAAATAATTCAGAGTTATACTATTGAATCTAAAATTGATGGAATAAAAACTAAACAATTAGCATAAATACGTTTTGATTCTTGAATTGTTTAAAGTTACTTATTTTTTTTAGCAGCTGATTAATTGAGAATCAAGAAGTTCATTTGCCTTTAATATACAAAGGGCATTGTCAAATCTTCATAACATCAGTATATTGAATGTCTGTATGTACAGTGCTAAGATTCATCCACTGTATGAGAAACTCTACTCTTAAGCCACTTGGCAATAACATTCAAAAATTTCTTTCTATTGGTAATAGAATATCATTAAGTGGCAACTTGTTCAAAAGCAGAATTTCTTGGTACTTATAGCTCTTGAGATATTTATCAATTCTAATATTCGGTTTAAGCAGGTCTTCACCATATCTTGTATTATGATTATGAACAAAGCTTTGATTAATGAAATCGTTTAAATTATCTTGAACAAAAATAAGATTACTGTAAATGTACAAGCAACTGTCATTATACTGTAATAATGAAAAACAAGACTACATGAAGCTGTTGATTCTGTTGAGTCTGTTGATCCATTTAATGCAGACATAATGATGACACATCTAAAACCAGCGAGCCTTAGTATAAATTTACACACGATTCAAATAGAGAGTAATGTAAATCATGTAACTTTTTAAAGAAAAACGTTTAAGTTCATATATATTCAAATTTTTTTCTGTTTTGGAATAAAACATAAATACAATATTTTACTTATATAATTGCTGTTTACTCAGTTAATACAGTACTATACAATTGAAAAATTACCGTATCAAATTCCCATCCTTGAGGATAAGTGGTCTGCTTGGTTAATTTTTCTATCACAAAAAAATACCAAAGAATAAAAATAACATTTAAAGGTAAAAATTGTTTATTTATAAAAACTATTTAAACAAGTATGAGTCATACAAAATTTTATACAAGCTCTAATATAAAATCATTATAAAATAAAGTAATGAAATATAATACGCGTAAATGAAGTGAGACTAGACGCAAGTTTTCCAGATTAAAATAAAGCGGCTCGAAAGATTTTACACTTTGCAAATTACTTAGTTCTGGTATAAAAATAATATAAATACAAGTCTACACGAGAAAAAGTCTTATTTCTTCGTAATCTTTAATTAATTAATACTTGCTGACCCGGCATGCTTCGCAATGCCAACATGAGAAATATTTTGCCCTTCAGGTGAGCTCGTTCACTGCGTTCAATCCCTGTAAAGTTTAGCTCGTTCACAAGTCTATAGTATAGTCTAGTTTTTTATTACTAATCTTTTTTTTATTCCCTCAATAATTTAATAATAACAGCTGTTTATAAATGATCATTTAAGTAATCCCTAGTGCACGTGTTGCTCGACATCGAGCAATTCATTTTGATACAATACAAAAGTTACATTCAGTTTTAAATCATTGAAATCATCTTCCCTCATTGTTTAGCCACGGGCACGGGTTCTAAGAAACGTATTACACTGGGCCATCCGGCCCCTCTCCCAGCGTCGGCGTCGTCCTCTCTCTCCCCCAACCCCAATGCGGGTCTACCTGGCAACTGGCTCAGTAGCCGCGAGATGGTTATTGACATTTTTTATGACCCCAACCGATAACGATGAGCTGGCACAGTGTCCGTTTCCCTTTTAAACCAGATCCTTCGTGGGAGTGACCATTATATAGGAAGACCAAATGGAGGAATGGTTTGTTTATCCTTGCTAGTAAACATTGCTTTGACTAAAGCCTTTTGGTTTGTTGTCGTTGTTTTTTTTTTATTTCTATTAATTTATTTTATTATTTCACTGTTGCATATTAGCTGGTAATTTTACACTCTGTACCACACACATTGTAGCACATACATTGTAGTAAACACATTGTGTACCACTTTTGTAATATTATTTGTAACAGTTGTTATTTATCAATTTACTTGAAAACTGTTAAGTTTAACAATTCATAGGTTTGGCTTAGAAACATAACAGCTGACTTGGACTCTCTGAAAAATAACATCTATAATTAATACGCTAAGAGAGTTTTTGCACATACGGTAAATGAATACGGTAAACGCTAAACGCTATTTAAATAATGGCAGATTTAGGCAAGGAATCTAAAATAAATAAAGACAAGGTAGGGGTCAAGACAGGCAACGCCCTCTATGCACCAAGTTTTCTTTTGCACCTATGACATCACCATTTACTAATACTGTTAATGCTAATGATGACGTCAGAGGTGCAAAGAACACCTGACGTCATCATTATCATTGAACACGTGATTGAACACGTGATTTGGGTGTGAAATTGAACACGGTGTTGTCAAGTGGAGCCATGGTATGAAAGTGGTGTATCTATCCAATTGGTTTGCCCTTTTTATACCCCCACCAACTATACAATTTATGTGGGTCAAGGTCACGTAAAGATACCCTTTGAGCGGGGGATAGACCACTAAGCAGCATGCTAGTCCATTGCCGCAAAGTGATCTATCCCCCGCTCTGTTCTACAAAACCTCAATCAAGTCCAAGTTCCAGTCCTGTTTAACACATTTTATTCTAATTCCATATCCAATTTAAAAATTTCAATTTCACAAGGTTTACATTCCTGATGTATCAAACACTCCAGCTCCCTAAACATATCGTCCAGTTCGTCCAAATTATGATGTCCTACTTTTAACACATGGAGGTGGTTCATGCTTTGCATTGTAGCATGACCATCAACAAACAAGTTTCTTTTCCACGCTAACATAAATTCGCAGTTTTCTTGGAAAATCCTTCTCACCAAACACTCATACACAGCCGTCAACATGTCTCTACAGTTTTCATAATGCACCATCACAGTATACCTGTCCAAGTTAGCACCAAGAAGAGATCCACTCATTTTTCTAGCGTTCTACTGGAAAGTCCAAAGCAGAATGAGGTCGAGATGTACAGACCCCCTCTTTTATACCAGTTAACCGGTTGTCCTTGCTTTAAAGTGGGTCAAGGTCATCCAATGCTACCCTTTGAGCGGGGGATAGACCACTAAGCAGCATGTTAGTCCATAGCCGCAAAGTAGTCTATCCCCCGCTCTGTATTCCACACACATACACACACACACACACACACACATGTCTCTGTTCAAGTCCTCTATTACATACCCAATATATATTCAGTTCCTTCATCATCACTATCACTCATCACTGCTTCCACAAACTCCACCGGATTAAAGTTAAATTGTTTCAATTGTTCTTTTAAGTTTTCAATTTGTTGGTCCTTTACTTCTAAAACACTGTGAAGGTGTGATATATAGTCCGCTGCCTCGTTGATGCTTGCTACTCTGGGATCGCCTAACTTCAAGCTGGGAACTACACCCTGCAGCTTAAAGTACGCCATACGCCTTTCTTGCTCCTGCCGTTGACCAGGACTGAGCAAGCCTTGCCCGTCTTGGCTCACCTCCAGCAAGGTCCGTAGCATCGGAGCTTTGCAAGCGTTTGCCCGAGCAACAGTTATGCTATGGAATGGTCGAGCAGGTCCACGAGTAGCAGGCAGGACGTTGGCAGCACGCCTTCTTGAAGAAGAAGCCCGAGAAGTTTTGCAGTTGGAAGCCATGTTGAAGTGCGGTATTCAGCTAAGCGATACAAAGCAGAATAACCAAACTGCACATCAATACCCGTATATATACACTTATCAGTGGTGGGGGTACTAGCTAACCTTGGTAAAGTGGGTCAAGGCCATCCAAAAACATTACCAGAACGGGGGATAGATCACTAAGTGGCATGTTAGTCCATTGCCACAGAGTGATCTATCCCCCGCTCTGTATTCCGCATTCACGCAAACATTCATACAAACACACACAAGTCCCAGTCCGATTCTTTACCCACACACCTATCCACTCTCATCCTCACTATCATCACTATCATCTAACAATCTGTCACACTTTATAATTAGTTTTTCCCATTCTTTCCGGATCAAAAGTATTTCACTGTGTGCACTCTCCAACAACCTGTTCTTTTCCTCTATCATTACGTTACAACTTTTAATATATCTTATAGCAGCTCTAACAGTGTCTTCCTGTGAAGATGCACCAACCACTACACCTGGAACGACCTGCTGGCCTTTGTAATTGTACCGTGACATGTTTATTACAAAGCACAGGAACAGACTGAAGCAAATAAACGGCTCATACAAGCTTAGTAAGAGCGTTAGAGTGGGGGTATCACGTGATACACAACATTAGTTGTAAGGTTAGCACTTTATTTTAAACAGTAATTTATATGGGCCAAGGTCGTTTAAACTTTGAAAAATTTTTACCTCCAAACACTTGTAGCAAGCTACAAGTGTTTGGAGGTAAGTTTTTATTTGTTAAAGATTTTTTTGTAACTTAGTCTTCACCCTCAAGGACACGGTTTGAGATTGTCCCAGTGACTTTACATCACCGCCAGGTTAAAGTATTATACAAGTCAAGTAATTTTTTTTTTAGTTGACTTGTATAATACCCCTCTCCCTTACTTTAAGAGGGTTGAGACTAAATTTGGAAAAATTAATTTGGAAAAGACTTTTAAATATTGTGCAACACAACCTAACAATTTTGATTTTTTTTTAGTGGGCCCATGTCCTAGTCCATTTCCCACACGGTTTGGCATCCTTCCCGTCGTATTAGATAGGCTTTAGGGATGAAAAATTCTCTTTGTACTATCCGAGGTGGTACTTGCATTGTACAAAGGCGGCCTTCACCTTTTACAACAATTTCTACTTTCTTATTACCCGCTCCATAGGTTTGACCAATAAAGTAATATTTTTCATCAACCTTTAGCCTTCTAATATCACGCGGTTGCGGGCCGTGGGGATGTCTGAACTTGGACGTTTTAGGCCTAATATAAAGAGTGTAGGGTTTGAATTGCCGAAATTTGACTGTACTTTTGAGGTGTCGTTGGCAGCGATCCCCTTCTGCACAGGCAAGGTTCTGGCAACACAACACCCCGAACACACTTGAAAACCGAGCGTAATCGCATTTCTTACCCTTGCCAGCAGGGGCTTTAACGCGCTTACGTTTCTGTGTTGGACGCTTTACTGTAGTGTCTTGGAGCTTCTCCGAATTAGGCTGGCTAGAAGGAATGGGGGTGGAAGGGGGTGGAAGAGGCAAGGATTGGTCAAAAGGAATGGAGCAAACAATGTTGGGTGGGGTAGGTGAACGGGTTAGGTCTATGGAGGGAAGTTCAGGGGAAAAGATGGATTTACGGGGTGGTTTGGTTGGTGTAGGTGGCATGGGGGATATCGGTAAGGGACATTGGGATTTTGTATAGGATAGGATTTTCTTCGTGCGACTGTAGGGGGTGATCCTCGACCTTGACGTCTCTTCAAAAACCGCAGACTCCGATCCTGAGTCCGATAGCAGCGAGAGTGCTGGGGAGGCTACCGGGACTCGACCTGACGACTTGACGAGTTCTCCTGACGATGGCGGTGCACCAGCCTCTTCCACTGTCGGCGGCAATGGCGACAGGCTTGGCATTGAGGCGGGCTGTGGCGGTGGCGGCGGCGGCGGCGGCATCGTCAGGCAGCTCAGGATGTTCGCAGTCATCAGGTATTCCAGGATCGAAGTGGAGGATGATGAGGGTTGAGACGTGTCGGTCGAGGTTGAAGCTGGCGGGTAGTTTTTCAGCTTGAGGCCCATTTTACCCATTTGAATGAATGAAGTAAATGAAAAGAGTAGATGTTAAGAAAGAAGTAAAGTGGTTATAAAAATCTCGAGAGTAAGGGAGTACCTGTCCGTATGGAAGCTTGGACCGGAATGAGAAGTGCGTGCAGCCCGGCCGCCTTATATCCCCACCGGGGCTGCCACGCCCAGGATATCAGGGTTGGGGGTGGAGGGGGGGGTTTCTTTAAAAAATTTAGCCTCATGGCATTCTTATATTGCCATCGCTAAAAACTCAAACAAAAAATTACAACTCAAACTCAGACAGTTTGACTTTGCTTCCAACTCAAACTCAGACAAAACTCCAAACTTGTGTTAATAATACCTACCCATTAATGTTTACTAAATACTTAAAGATTTAAAGATTTAAGATTTAAAGATTAAATGGTAAAGATTTAGAATTTTTAGATATATTTAGGTCAAGGTCACGGAAAAACTTTAAAAAAGTTAAGCCCCACACCCCCCTATGGGGGTGTGGGGCACTTGGGTTGTCATCGCTGTAGCCTCCGAAGAGACCCAACTATGACAACAAGGCAACATCCAATGTCGTGTACCCTTCGCCACGCAAGACTTGTAAACATTTACTGCATTGTTTTTTGCAATAGCTAACAAAGATTCATTTACATAATTTTGAGTTTCCAAGAGGAAACACACTGAGGACACCCTAGTGGCTTACGTCCTCCGTCCGAGTGCAGAGGCCGCCACAACCTTTTGCTTGCCAGCGTACAAACGGACATGCTCCCATAACCCCAGCCGCAACCTGTTGCATGCCTGAGAGGAGCCTAACAATTATAAAAAGTGGCTTTACACGGGGGCCTACTCCCGTACCTTATTATTACTATTTTTTCATTTAGCAATGCAGTAACTTTTTACAAGCTTTGTGGGTCAAGGCCACACGGACATTAAAAAATTTCGGCCCCCGTACATCCATGGCGAACCACGAATGTTCGGGGGCCTTGGGGACTAAAAACACAAATAGCTAACAAAGATTTATTTACATAATTTTGAGTTTCCAGAAGGGAAACTAACTGAGGACAACCTAGTGGCTTACGTCCTCGTCCGAGTGCAGAGGCCGCCGCAACCTTTTGCATGCCAGCGTACAAACGGACATGCTCCCAAATGCCATCCGCAACCTTTTGCATGCCTGGCAGGAGCCTACCAATTATTAAAAGTGGCTTTACACGGGGGCCTACTCCCGTTCCCTGACGTTACAATTTACTTTGAGCATTAAAAAAGCTCAAGGGGGGATTGCTAAAACAAGCGTATACACTTTAGAAACATATAACACACTTACAACACACAATTGAGGTCAACGTAGTCAATGCTGGAACAAGCACATACACATTAAACACATATAACAAACAAGACACAAAGGAGACATAGGGTACAAGTAAAACACTCTCATATACGACAATTCGCAATACCCAAACGCAAGCGCAATATCTTACAACTAATACAAGTCTTAAAGTTAGAGTAGACTTCGCTAAACACTGAAGGCGCCATTCAGTATTTAGTGATGCCTATGGCGGTCCGTCCCGATCGTTCACGTTCAACGCGCGGGAGCGGACTGCGAGCCGGCTCTGGCCGGGCCCCCTTATATCCCCACCGGGGCTGCCACGCCCAGGATATCAGGGGTGGGGGAGGGGGTGGGGTTGGGGGGGGAGGGGGGGGGGGCTCGCACTTTTTGTCGGGGGGGGGGGGGGGGGGGGTCAGGTAAGTTAAGTGGGTCAAGGTCACCCACAACACTTGTACTCTAAGTCTTGGCTATACCCCCACCACAACTGGGTCCCTAGGCTGCACAACACCGCTTCGCCAGTATGTCTCCGGCTTCCATGCGGTGCGTCTCGCTGTTCTCTAGCTCTCTATATGTAAGTAATTTTACAAGTTCTGAATGTAGGTCACTACACTTTAACTCTGGGACGATATCGACTTGTAGTATTTCAGTGTTTTGACTCAAGGTCATCACACTTTAACTCTAGCACGTCGGTTATCGTACCAGAGGTGCTCAATAACCTAACTTGTAATGTTTAGGGTGGCGTTTGCACGCCACGTGGTATCGCCATGAGTGTCCGGTCCAAGTTTTAAGTTAAATTAATTTTACTGTAATCTTTTCCAATTCCAATTCATTTTGCCAAAGACTAAGGTGTCGCTTTATAAAGTGGTATTTCTCTAAAGTTATAGGGGATTGCAGGGATACAATTAGTTTGTTAAGGAGACTCTTCATCTTGGAGTTTAACAAAATTTCCACTTGACTTTGCTTCCTCGACTCTCACAGCCTAAGCTGTACAGAAATGTTTCTTCTAACGCCAACTCGGGCCAAGAGAACAGTGTGTTGACTGTAGGACAGCTCATGGTGAAGTGATGCGATACTCCAGCGTACAACCTCACCTTCCCCCACCACTGTGACCTTCCCCCGCTCCTGCCGTTTCCCCCACCAATTTTCCCTTGACTCCTGCGCTAACAACAGTCTCTTAGTATTGTGCGGACTTTTGTGAGGGGAAGCCATGTCGCGGGACGTTTTAGGTAAGAAACTTAGCCGTGTTAAGACTTTATTAGTTGCTCACTGTCCACCACTCAAAGTCAAAAGGGTTTCGACTTTAGCTAAGTGGCGCAAACTGATGCGCGGACACCTAGGTTTTATACCAAACAGACTAATGTCAGTTTTACTGATGAAGATTTGTTTAAAATATTGGATGAAATGACTTTTCCTTGCAAACTTCAGTTAGTTACTCCCATTCCTGACAGTTTAGAGTCTTAGTCTCTCAAGCCAATATACCTAGAGTACACAGAGCCTGACAGTCAGTCACTCGGTGGCTGTCGTGGGGTGCGCATCGGTGTCGGCGCTCCGTTGTTAGGTTTTCAAGGTCACATTAATATGAAATTGTTGGTGTTGTGCTGGTTCAATGTCACCTGAGGGATAACCGTTTGCCCATTAGGCTGAGTCATGTCAGAAACTCGAGTTTAACTTGGCACTTTTGCCGTTTCTCGTCGAAAATTCGCTCCAAGTGGTCAAGGTCACGGGGACTCGGACTGAAAACTCGGAGCGTAGTGCGAGAAACGGCAAAAGTGCCAAAAAATTTTAAGTTTCGGCTTGACCTTGACCTTAGTGGCGTCGGTGACGTCATTTTGATGACGTAAGGGGTGATGACGTCATCATCACGTCATTTCTGTGACGTCATGGGTGTGACGTCATGGAAATGACGTCATTGGTGATGACGTCATCGATGACGCAATCGATGACGTCATCGATGACGTCATCGGTGAGGTCATTGACCTCGATGACGTCATCCCTCAGGTGACCTTGAACTGGCCCAGCACCAACAATTTCACACTACTAAAACTATAAACTAAATTAAGTTTTGATTTTATCTCGTAATAAAAAATATCAGAAAAACTGTTAACTTTACAGTAATGGTATCATTTTGTTCCTTATTTAATCTAGATTAAAATACACAAGTCTTGTCTAGTAACCTACTATCTAATTCCTAAGGGGTGGGAAATAAGTGAAGGATGTCCCGTTTTCACAATGTTATCTTATGGAAACTTGTGCTGCAGATCGGCCGCAAATAGTCACGTGACTTTGGTGGTAGTTTTCGTAAGCCCCGCCGCGAGGCGGCATTCGGCATTGTTGTTGTTTTGGCTGGGGTAGACCGCAGCCTTAAGAATTTTTTTTTTAAGTAGGGCTTAGTCGTTTACATTAATACTATATGTAAAAACGTTGTCATTGAAAAACATAGTCCTATAGTTTTGAGCCACGTTAACAAAGATCATCATGGGGATAAATATAACGAAGTAAATACTAAAGTTTTGGTCTGATGATTTGAATCAGGTGAAAGTAAATACAATGTTATGAATTAGGTAGCTTTCTCATTTAAAGTATTGTATGAAGATTGGTAATAAAAACTATAGAGGATAATATAGACTTGTGGAGAGTGAGCGTATAGCAAAAACAATCACCTGAAGAGCCAAAAGTTTGGCATTGCAAGGCATGCGGATACAAGCTAGTTTTTATGCACTCATGCTGGTTACACTCTGTGCGGTTTTGGTCACGGAGGCGGAAATTTTAAACTGCAAAACCCTCCATGTTTGTGTAAACACCAATTAAGAGTCATCGTCTCCGCTGTAAAATCACTGAAATATTTCTGCTAATTCCCAGTTTCGGATGGTGTTTAATAGATAGATAGATCTATAAATATGGGATAGATAATTCTCTAGATATATGATACTCATAAATCTGTGTTTAATATGTAGACAGATACATAGATAGATAGATAGATGAGTGAATGGAAAGAGATGCATTGATTAAAACGAATTTTTCTACACCTTAAACGTTAAAATTTGTCTACAAATAAGAGAGGAGCTTCGTTTAAAAAAAATCGCCTTTTCGTGTGATATTGATAAATATATAGATAGATAGGTACATAGATATATAGATGCAGAGATACATATATTGATAGATTGATATTTATTCATCGTAGAATAGGATGCAGAAAACCGGGTGACATTATCTCAGTTCGTTTGTGCACGAGAGCTGAAGGAAGCGAGTGGTGCGTACAGAGTAGATATAACGAACCCGTAGAGTAAGTGGACCTCTTTTCCAATATATAACGTATTTAATATAAAACGGCTCATAGAGCCTATGGCCCTATTTTATAATTTTATTTAATATTATTTTGAAAAGGTTCATAGACTCTATGAGCCAGTAGATGCTTTGGACCCATACATTTAATTTAAATGGGTGCATAGGCTCTATGATCGCTTTAAATTATATAAAAATATTCAAACAGGCTCATAGAGCCTATGATCGGTAGAGTAAGTGGCCCCATGTTATATTTTATTTAATATTAAGAAGGGCCATAGAGCCTATGATCGGTAGTAGTGTAAAAGTAGGGCTGCTGGGACGTGACGTCATCACGATGACGTCAGCAGTGATGACGTCATCAATGACGTCACTAATGACGTCACTAATGACGTCATATGACGTCACATGACGTCACACCTATGACGTCATGGTGACGTCATTACCGCTGACGTCATCATGATGACGTCACTGACGTTAATTAGGTCAAGGTCACGCAAGAATACAAAAAAAATTTTTTTTTGCACTTTTGCGATTCCTCAAATTTTGTTGAGAAATTGAAATTTCTCGAGGAACCACAAAAGTGCAAAAAAATAATTTTTTTATTCCCTAGCGATCAGACTCTCGACCTAATGTATCCGTCAGGGGTCATTGACCCGTCCCAACAGCCCCACTTGAAAAAAAAAATAATTTTTTATATTTTACTTACCCACCGAGAGACTTAGAGCCGAAGAATAATTTCTTCAAACACCCGACATTGCGACAAACGACACGCGATCCGAACAGCACCGCGTCCGAAGACGTACTGACTTGGGTGCAGGCGGTTCCCCAGGTACCCGGCCCAGTGGTGGGGATAAGGAGGTGGTGGGGGTAAAGTGGTCAGAAGGAAGAAAAAATTAAAATTTTTGCAACAACTCATCCGAGCCCGTCCTTTACCGTAACTCGGATTGGAAATATTTCCTGAGAAATATTTATTTTTTATTCTTTCTCAGGTGATCTTGGAACTTGTGAAATTTCAATCAAACCAAAAGTGAAAAAAAAAAATTTTGTTATTTGAAACTTTGCCGAAAAATTAAGAAATGTTTGATATTTGGCTAAATATTTAAATTTAAACTCAATATAAGTAAATTTAGTGCAAAAAGTGAGATGTGTACACCACAAGAGTTGAACAGCAACTGAGCAAGTCTCTCCGTGTATCTGAGGTACTCGGCAGGGTGGTGGGGATAAGGAGATGGTGGGGGTAAAGTGGTCGGATGAAATGAAAAAAAAAATTTTTTTTGCAAACTATACAACTGAGTTTGTTATTCAGCAATAGGCATAAGAAAAAAAAATATTTTTTTATCCACAATGCTCAACATGTTCAAACGTGTTCAAGGTCAACCATTTGAAGTTTAAAAAAAAATTATTTTTTTATTTTATTTAAAAATTACAAAAATCCTCCTTCATCCCCATATGTGCTGTCCGGACTTGTGCTTGATGTTGTCGAAGAATTTTCTTCACAGCAACATGTTCCTTGTGTATTTTGGACTACCCCTTCTGCTTCATCCATACTGTCGTCGATGAGTGGACAGTCGTATTCCAAGTTCATTTTTATTATCATCCCTGGATTTTGAAGAAGCCGCATGTGCAATTTTTCATAGATTTCTTTTAGGTATTGAATACTGTCAACAAGTAATTCCCACTTCATTGTGTGTAGTGTAACCTTTAGCGTAGCTGAGTTGGAAATGAAGCCAGACTTGCATGTAGGATTAGTCTTTTGGAATGGTGGTGGTGGGGGTAATTGATACAACTAGACAGGTTGAAACATGTTCAAGGTCAACTATTTGGAGTTTTAAAAAAGAAAAATTTATTTACAGAGTAGTGTTGAAAACCGGCAATTTGGCTGCTTTATCTGTACACTCGATGCATCTTAGACAGTATACAACTGCGTAGACCAAGTAGAAGAAGATTGCAATCAATAAGGCCAAGATTATGAAGAGATCTAATTTTAAAATTTTCTGAATTAGCATATGGTCCTTCCTAATCCGTCTTTCTTCCATCCTTCTTTCCATCATCTCCACTAGATCCACATGCTGGCATCTCCTCCTCCCCAGGCTTTCTGCTTCATCGGCCTCATATATTGGTGGTGGAACATCCATGATTGCAGCTTGAAAGATGAAGATGTAATGAAACACATTGGTGCTGCCGTCTCAGGTATCCAATAGGAAAAGTGGTGGGGGAAAACCTGAACATGTTAGAACATGTTCAAGGTCATCCAATTTGTGTTTTAAAAAAATTCTATCTTGCTACAATACTGTAGCAAGATAGGTTTTTTTATTTTGTTTTTATTTTATCATTCCTTTATTACAATACAAAAATATGCATATTGAAGTACAATGAGGATACAAAATATAAATATTAGTCAGGAGAAATATTCCAAGTTTGGACTGGCTTGAGTCTTCATGGATGATCTGGAGGAGTAGGCTGAAGAAGTTGATGATGGTGACCTAGGCGGCTCGTCATCCCTGGGGACATGAGGGCATTTTGTGTTGCAAGCAAAAATTTGCATGTTCAATCGGTATCCCTGTTCGATTAGTGATTTAAATTCTTGAACAATTTCGTTTAATTCTTGCAGATTTCTTACAAATACTTCTTCATAATTTGCACATTTTACAGTCAGAGCCATCTTGATGTTTTCCGTATGATGTCCAAAGGCGGAATGAATATTAGCATGGTCGTTTTAAGGTAGTATGAAATAGTGGTGGGGGGAAGTTGTTTACACGCTGTCTGATGAGAGGTGGTTAAATTTTTGCCAAGTAAACATATTGATTGAACAAATGGCGCAAAGTTCTTTAGGTGTATGGTAACTTAAAACTGGAGCGACATGACCATATTGTAAACATCCATCATCTTGTAGGAATTGTGCCGGGTTGGATACAGCGGCCCTTCCACAACTTCGACAAAATTTTGTACCATCACCAAACTTGTACCAACCAAAAGTGTTGTAACCTCTGTTGTCTAGCTTGTACTGTTTGATAAAAATTTTAATTTGTTGAGGAGCGTTAGATCGTAAAGTATGGCTAAATAGCTGTTGATCTTCAATAATTTTTCTTACACAAAGCTCAAATAGGGTGCTCATCGTTTGACAGTTGCAATCAAACTGAACTTCTTTACAGTCTGTAGGCTGGTAACCTGAAATGGTGGGGGAAAACACACACACACACACACACACACACACACACACACACACACACACACACACACACACACACACATATTGCTGTTTGAAAAAAAGTTTATGTTTAATTTGTGCAAAGGTCAAAGGTCAAGGTCATCCCAGAGCTTTAAAAAAAAGGCAACATATCAATATGTGAAAAATTTTTTTGTTTCACATATTGATATGTTGCCTTTTTTGTGTGTTTTTTTTTTTTTGGTTTTTTATCTTTATTTAAAACAGTACAAACAAGATTACATGACAAAAATATATATAGTTAAAAAATACAAACAGATACAAGAAAGAAAAAAATTATTTTTTTTTTTAACACTGCTGCTTGTCTGCGATGTGGATGGTAAGCTCGGTGGAGTTGCTGCCGCTGCATCCGTGGGACACCAAGTAGAGACATCCCGGTTGAATGGAGCGTAGATCTTCATTTTGTAGTAGGTGGACAAATCTCTTCGGAAGGTAAATTTGGAATTTTGCTTCATCCCCCGGAGTATATGGTGCTTCGCTGAGACTGCAGCAGATTGCTTCGCCGACAGTAGTTTCCATTTTCTTCAGTGCATGTATAATATAATGTTTTTCATCCTTGAGTTCAGAACATTTTTTTACCGGCAAAATTGTAGACTTGGAGTGGGCGTTGAATTGTTCCACCAAAGACTGCAGAAACTGGTTGGATGCCATGGTTGTTCTAGAGGTCCTCGCTGTCTTCTTGCTCTGAGATGTTGTCGTCTCGGAATCTCGAGTAATACTCGTGCCAGGTCTCGGTCTGCTCCTCGCTTTTATAATCGCCGTTACCCCCACCACCATCGCCGATTTCTCCATCTTGCAGGTAAGTCGCTAATTTTAAAGCGTTTTTTAACGCACAGTGCCTGTCCCTTTCATGTTCCACACTCTGTGTGCAAATACAAATGTTTTCAGCAATAAATTTAAAATTTTTATCTATTTGCACATCTTTAACTGGAGTAGATGTAAATTGTTCTATCCATCTTTTCTTTTCAAGTCCTTTTGTGTAAATATTAGTAAATCTGTTTGAAAATTGATGCATAATATGATACAAGTCTGAATAACTGGTAAAACCGTCATACCAATCGATGTGATGAAAATATTTCCAAGTCCATCGGTTTGTTGTTGCGGCTTTGGTGGTTAGTGAAGAAAAAGAGCATGGTGGTTTAAATAAAAATGTGTAAGGAATATTTTTATCTAAATCGTAAAATACGAGTTCTTTAATTATAAACCGATCATCGTTACCACGAAAAGCTTGAAATTCAATAATACCCGGCTTGGACTTGATTTCTTCTTCCATGTCCATTTGAAAGGTCACCCGTCTATCCATCACGGTGTCAGAAGGTCAACTGTTTTCCACACCACGGTAGGCATTTATTTATGCCAGGCCGTACAGTTGAAGGCGCGTTGGTGTATATTTAACGTGGGCACCATCCCCGGTAGGCCTACACCCACAAAATTTTGAATTTTTTATTGAAAACTTGTCAATTGAAGTGTAAAGTGTTGTGAAAAATTTTAAAATTTTATTTAACTTTCCATCTGGTCATTTTTGTTGTACTCATTCTCATCACTTTGATCCTTTTCATCACTGAAATGTGTTTCTTCATCCGATTTTACAAAATTATTTTTTTCTTGCACATATTGTTCCAATTGTCTCCACATTTGAACTTCATGAGGAATTCTGTTGAATATTGAAGTGTCCACAGGTCCATACAAAATTGGTGCATCCGGTTGTTTGTCCAAAGTGTCTGTTAAATAATCTTTAATAATTGAACTGGAGAATACTAGCTGTCTTAAATATCTTGTTATTGGTTCAGTTGCACATGTTAAAATAAAAAATTCTTCTCTGTTCAGTTGAATTTTTATGTCATGTTTGGTCGTATCTCTGAATCTCATTTGATGTTCAGCTCTGTGTTTAATAATATCAATTTCCAAGTCTGAATCCAATAGTCCTACTTTTGTTTTCCTGCCAAACATGTTGCTATTAAAATAACATTCCAACAAATGGAGGTGTTTCATAAAAGATTCCCAAGCGTTGGCTGTAAACAAAATCATTTTTGTTCCGTGGGTTAAAATTACTGTAGGTGAATAGTCGGTTGATTTCATAACTCCAATTAAAACACTTTTATCCAAACTTGAAGAGATTGGATAAAAAATTCTTAAAAATACTTCCATCAAAATATTTGGTGAAATATTTTCTTCCACATTTCTTTTCCTCTTGGACAAATACTTTTTCTTTTTACCTTTTTCTTCTTCTTCTTGATTTGTGACGTGTTGCTGTTCATTCATGTCCAAAAATTCTGAAATTTCTTTTTCTATATCGCATTCTGTTGTACCACTTGTAGAAGCCATATTGAAGATGATGCTACCCATACGACGTCAGGCAACAAACTGATCAGGAGCGGCCTGCACGCCCCGCTTTTATACTCGTGGAATGTAACAAAACCGGTTTTTTACAATACATTTTTAACAATTCCAGTTAGAGGTGTGTATGTTACAATTTTATCATGTAGAATTAAACAGTATGCAGTTGTATTTGCAGGTATAGCTGCATTAAACTCCATTTCAATCTTTATGTCAACACTTGATGATTTTACTGATTCATTTTGTTTAGAACAATCAATTACAACTATTGTGTATCCATCTAAGTATTCTTCTGGTGATAGTAAAGGTGTATTTGTTTTACCGTAATATGAATTTTGGAATCTCGCATACATATCGTATAATATACTGTACTTTTTATTAGCGAATGACACATTTAAATTGTCGTAGGGGAAAAATTGTGAATTCAAATAAACTTTAATATTTTTTAAGTTGCAATGATCAAATTTGCCTGCATGTTTTGTGATACTGTCTCTCCTATCTGTTTGTAAACCAAATATAATATACCTGGCTCGTTCTACGTAATTAGATGTTTTAACAGTCCAAGTGTGACGATCTGTAGTTGGCAAGCTTGGATGTTCATGGAATTCCCAACTTCTAAAAGGAATTACAATATCACGATCAGCCTTTAACTTCCTTAATAGTAGCATTCTATGTTCGTCAGCTAATTTAACATGTGGAACTCTCCATACAATTTTGTCTAATGTTAATTTCCATTCTAGGTTTGCATCCGTTGTACCATCTGGAGCTTTAATAATGTCTTTATCGTTAGAAGATCTCAACAAAACTAATTCTTGTTTAACATTTAATATTATTTTTCTATAATCTTCAGCAAATCCAAGCAACAAACGTAATGGAATATGAAAATCAAAATATCCCTTTGTATTCGGAGTGATTGTGTCATTTTCAGGTAAAACCCATCCGGCCGGTTGAAGTAAATTGGTTTCATTAGGTGATATAGATGTTACCCCCTTTAAAGTTGTTGCAATACCTACTTTTTTAGTGGAATCAACTGTTACACCTGATATTTCATATCTAATTTCATCAAACAGGAAAGCCATAGGGTTATTTATAAATGGAACTGTTGTACCAGTAGTAGTAGCGTCCTTTTTTGTTACTTTTCCTTCGATATACAAGTAACTTTCACATGGTAGTGTGTAAATGTCTTGATGTTGTATAGGAATACGAATTTCATCGTTATTGTTCAATTTTGATGAAGTGTAAGGGTTGTGGGTGTGATATTCTTTTTCCCATAGTGTTTCGTCGAATGTCGGACCCTGCGCTATATCCAGTATATCCATAATCGGTTAATTTTAAACCAATCTTTTCTAAGAAACGAATGTTCTCGCGTGTTAACTCCTCCACAGCTGAAGAGCTACTAATGCGGTTTCCCGTAGGCTGTCCACTTTTAAATGATAAACCCATGATTTTTGTATTAAAGTGTCGATTTTAAATGTAATCTAACTGTAATTGGCTCTTCTCGGAAATCTATCAAGTTACCGTCTTGATCCAATACGTTCAACACGATGTCTGAAATGAAAGTGGTGTTCAACGGCAGATATACTAGGTTTTGTGGCTTTTCAACAATTTTAAATCCTGGAGGTACACTCGGGTAAAAAGTATGTATTATATGAGTATTTGCTCCATCTCTGTAAGCTCCCTGTATAATGTTACAAGTTATATCTATACTATTAACTTTTAGTATAGTTACAGTTTGTTTACCGGAATGTGTTTGATTTGGTTCTAAAATTGGGCTATCTTTGGGAAATCCTAACAATTCACCGATTGATTGTTCCTGAGTAAAATCTATATAATATTTGGAGTTAATTTCAGCTTTCATCGTATTGTTATTACCTTTTAATGTTATATTGTCTTTTCCCATTTTATTTTGCAAAAATTCATTAATATGATCAATTTCATAAGAACCTGTGGGTAAACTGCAAACTTCTAAGTCTGTAAACTTCCCACTGGCATCTTTTCCTTTATAGTAATGCAATAAGTTATTTTTATCTTCCGTAACATTGGAATAGAGTTGTAAGTTGTAAAATCCAACAGTGCCGCTTCCCAAAATCTTCCTTCTTGCAAGCGTAACGCTGGAAAAAGGATACTTCGCAAAGTGGACGATTTTCCTGTTAATGATACCGTATAGGAAGACATCTCAATTGTGACTGATACTTTTAGCTAGGAATTCCAAACATAAATGGCCGCATATTAAAGTGTTATCAGGTTGTTCTCTTTTATAGTTGTAATATATGTTTTTAGCAGATTTAAAGTAATGCTCGAGTTCTTTAGGTGGTGGTAAATTGCCAAAACTATCAAAGTAATAAATATTATCACCTAATTTCTTATAACAAACCCAATGAGTGCCAGGACCTTCAGAATTGTCTAAATTTACAATACCGGTTTCGTTTTTCCACATTTTAACTGGTAAAGCATCTTTCATAAAGACACCGCGAAAAAAAGGTATTTTTAAACATGAAATGTATTTAAATAATTCGATATTTGTTAACGCTTTATGTGGTATTACTAATTGATTTCTTTTATTTAATATGCACGATACGGTCTTAGGTATAGTCCTGCCCGTTTTTTACCATTGACCATACTGTTGGTTTTTTGCTACCCTTTCTGGTGGAACGTCGTTTTCTTCTAATATTCCCCCCATGTTTTGTCTTTGCCGATCTCCTTTTCACTCTTCTTCTCCTTTTTCCACCTCCTACTGCTGTTTTAGCCTTCATACCTGCTGTTACCGCTAAAGCCGCCGCTTTTTCTGCAATACTAGCGTCACTAGACTTTACTCGTTGCCAAGCTATATCCGCGAGCTTTTTATCAGCTATCGATCTATTTTTTGTATCGCTAAATGTGGAATATGCTATATCGTGTTCTTTACAAGCTTGATCTAACTTATTTATGCCTGGATCACCTCTTTCTAACCGTTTTTTCAATTTCGTTCCTGGTCCGCATATTGATAACCTCCTGGTATATGAAATTCGTATGGTAAAGCGTCTATTGCTCTATTTACAACAGATCCTACTGGAATTCGATTTAAAGCTTTACTTAATAGAGAAACCGCTGTGGACGTAATCCCACCTCCTTTCTTACAGTGTCTCGATATGGACTGATGTACTGAAATGTCATTATTGTCTTTTATAATTGAAATGCGCAACTTATGTGTTACCTCTATGACGAGTTGGACATAAATGAAGTCATTTATTAAGTTATATAATTAAATATCCAAATCACCCCAATCTGAGGATCTAAACTTCTGGGTGGGAGGGTTAATGAAATATTTTTTAAAAATCTCATTTTTAATCCAAGTACCTCTGTTACTTTCACTTAAAACATTAGGTTTTGATATATAATTGTGTAAATCAAACAATGCATTACCTAAAACTTTAATAAGAAAGTTTACAGTGACGGCATCATCCACATGTTGAGGGTCTTTAAGTTCTGTGATACGTTTATTATTACAAATATATACTTTATTGTTGTGTGTCATACAATAATCTTTGATGTATTTTAAATTTACAGCATCATTTTCATCTTTTGGATAACCTATATCGTTAATAACAAATTTATAAAAAGAAAATCCGTCTTTTGTCTTTTCAGGTATTATAGAATGTAAATAACGTCTATTTATGCTGTCGTTTTCATCAATAGGATCTGCTATGTTGGATATACGACGATTTTCAGCATTATATGCTTTTCCATTAAATGTTAAAGTATTTGTTAATTCTGATGATAAATAACCTCTGTTTATTGCATCAGTGCTTTGATTTGGCATACCAACATTAGTAATTCTGTGATTACCAGCGTTATATGTATTTTTTTCTAGTTTTAATGTCGATGATATTTCTTTCTTTAAAACTTTTAAATTTATTGCATCGTTTTCATCTGTAGGATCATTAATGTTTTTTAACCGTTTATTACTAATATCGTAATCTCCATCAGGTGTTTGTGGTAAACCAGCAGCTCTTTTAAATTATTTGTATAATATAATCCATCCGAGGAATACCGTCCGAACTTGTCGACACTCATGGTGCAACTGAACAGCATTCTATAAAGTAGTGCATTTTTATGATGTTCATCCATTTGTTTTTTTTATACAAATTAATCGTCTTTATCAGTTACATTTTCATCACTCCCAGGACATTTAAAATATTTTAAATCTGCACTAATTAATGCTTTATCTGATTCATTTCTAAATACATGATTTTTATGAATAAATTCTTCACCAGACAATTTTTTAAATCCACTAAATGAATTTGGATCTGCAATTAATATATTTTGATAATCATTTACATCCATTAATTTAAATCTTTGCTTATTATGAATAAACTCTTTATTTGCACTGTCATATTGTAATGTTTGTCCTACAGTTGCAGCATCATTTGGATCTCTTCCATTATGCAAGTTTTTTATTACTTTATTATTACATGTAAAAAATCTAAAAGAATGATCTGGATCTAGATGTACAGTTTGTGATAAAGCAGCTGCATCTCGAGCAGTATAACCCAATCTCATATTTGATAACCCTTTACCCATGCAATCCCAAGCATTATTTTTGTATGTTAATAAATTAAATTTTTCATTACCTTGAACAAATGCATCCCCTTGCTTCGTTACTACTTGATCTTGTTTTACAAAAGAGGTTGTTTCTTGTTTTAAGGTTTCCATCATTTGACCCACTGTTGCACCATCTGATGGCGCCGAACCATCTTTAACATTTGCTAAACAATTACCAAAACAATCTATAACTCCAACATCGCGTGTAATACAATGGTCTTTGATATATTTCAAATTTACAGCATCATTTTCATTTTTTGGATAACCTATATCGTTAATAACAAATTTATAAAAAGAAAATCCATCTTTTGTCTTTTCAGGTATTAAAGAATGTAAATAGCGTCTATTCACGCTGTCTTTTTCATCTTTAGGGTCATCTACGTTGGATATACGTTTATTGTTGGCACTATACGTTTTTCCATTGAATTTTAACGTATTTTTTAATTCAGATGACAAATAACCTTTGTTTATTGCATCACCGTTTTGATTTGGTTTACCAACGTTGATAATTCTATGATTTTCTGCATCATATGTGTTATTGTGTAGTCTTAATGTTGGTGATATCTTTTCCTTTACTATTTTTAAATTTACTGCATCGTTTTCGTCTGTGGGATCTTTTATGTTTTTTAACCTTTTATTACTAATATCATAATCTCCTTCAGGTGTTTGTGGTAAACCAGCACCTCTTTTTAAGTTATTTGCGTAATATAATCCATCCGAGGAATACCGTCCGAACTTGTCGACACTCATGGTGCAACTGAATAGCATTTTAGGGAGTAACGCATATTTATGAGATTACCCCGCGGTTTCTAAGTTCATCCACTAAAGCCACCCATTCGTTTTCCAATCCAGTATGACCCGCTTCTTTGGCTTCATGTATTAGTTTCATTCTATCCACCAATTTATTGATATTATTGTAATAAATTACGTTTGTATTGTATAGTTTCTTCATCAATCCTTTACCGGTGACTGATTTGCTTCTCTTTCTCGGTTCTGGGGAACTTAAATCTAAAGTGGATGCTACTAATCTTCTTTTTACAGGTTTTCTTCTTATAATCGGTATTAATTTGGAAACAAAATCTTTATATTTTACAGATTTATTTCTATATATGGGTGCTTCAGGTAAATAATTTCTTTTATATGCATTAGTTTGTTCCAAAATTTTGCTATACACTTCCAAATCATCATTCTTTACCAATGCTTTTAAAGGTTTATTTTGAAATAATAATTCAAATAGTCCCCTTGTTCCCTTATATATTTGATCACCTACGTGAATATTATCATGTTCATCGACATCTAATTTGCTATTACCAATCATTACACCTTCTTTGGACATTCTTGCTCCATAACTGTGGTATTTTTTAGTAGAATCAGTTCCAATTAACAGTTTTAACAAGTATTTTCTTCCTAAAGGTCCTTTTGTATGAATATTTTCACCCAATAAGCTTATGTTTGATGGTTCTCCTTCTGTTTTTTCTTCTTCACTCGCTATAGATACCACTTCTTCTTCACTACCAGCATATACATCTTCTCTTTCTGCCGTTGTATCACTAAATATGGAGGCTTCCGGGTCCTCATCGCTAATATCTTCTAATATTACACTTTCCCTTTCATATTCTGTTATTGGAGCAATAATATCACCTTGAAAAGAAGGTTTAGTCAATTTTTTGTTCAATTGTTTCAAAGGCTCTGTAATAGGTTTAAAAGTAGATTCGAGAAATTTTTCCCTTTCGCTGATACCTAACTTTAATGCTCTGTTTTTAGCCCGAATAGAATCACTAAGTGATTTAATTTCCTTTACTAACTTTTCTTGGTTAACCATGTTTGTAGCAAGACGTGCTGTACAAGAATGATTGTGTGATATAATGGTTAGTGAATTAATATAAATTTATCAAAACCTATCCTGTATCGGCCGTTATTTAGTGGTTGTTCCTTCATAATTGTCAAAAATCCATAATTTTCAGCCCAAGCCTTACCACATATATCTTTAAACCGTTCATATGACATATCCGCATTGACATGATCGTAATATATGTGTTTTAAGTTAGTTTCATCCTGTTTGAATACAATTAACACATTTGCGTTGTCTCTTATCAGTTGTTTTGGTATTTTACTATAAGTCTGGCCTATGTAAATGCTATCTATATTGTTATGTCGCCCCATAGCGAAATAACTCCTGATAGTGTTTTGGTTTTCACAGGATACATCATCAAATATAAAAACTGAAAATGGTTTAGCTTCATGCGGTTGCATTACGCTTTCACTTGCATCAAACTTGTAATATTTCACTTCTGGCACATTATTAAATATTTTTTCTAATAATTGGTATTTGGGTTGTTGTAATGATTTGGAAAAGACATACAAGTTATTGAAACGCAATCCTTTTGGGTTTGTAATCAAATTGAATACTACATTTGTTTTACCACAATTTGATGGACCGGTTACAAGACAACGCACCGTGTTTGGTAATAAAACACCATGTTTGCCACTGTTTAATTCTGAATTGTCCACCGTGAGTTCATCAATATTATTAATAGGAAAACTATCCTTTTGCGGTATTATCTCCATCCTTTGTAAAGGTTAAACCTAAAATGATGCTCCATCATTATATGAGATCCTTTTTAGGTATCCAAGAATCTTCACTCTTATTAAATCCTAACCATCTCACTTTAACTTTATCTTTTTTCCGTTGCAACACCTTTTCAACGAGATATACATCACCTACTGTGGATTTTAACATTTCATGTCCATAAAACCCTCCTTCGAGCAATTGTCCTTTATTATCTTTTAAAATGTAAGTTTCTGGTACTGTAGGTTGCACCTTAAATACGGTAAAAACCTCATTTGTCCAATTTGGCAGATATCTTTTACTGAATACACCTTTGTATTTGCTTATTCGCACTTTATCACCAACGTTAAACGTTTTAGGCTTTAGTTTTTCAACTTTTGGTTTAGTATTCATTTTTATACGTTTTAATACAAGTTTTTCATTTTTACTAGTCACTTGGTTCGGTTTCATACCAATTGTTCTATGGAAGTTGTTATTGTAATCTTTTATTAGTTTTGGTAACATATCAATCCATACGTGCGATCCTCTGTTTGAAAACATCTTGTACATCGCACCTTTTAAAGTTCGATTGAATCTTTCTATGATTGATGCTTTTACCTCTGAATTAGTCGAATAATGGTTTATATTGTGTTTCTTCATTAAATTTGAAAATTCTTTATTGAAATATTCTTTACCATCATCGGTTTGTAAATGTTTTATGGTATTTTTGTCTCTCTGTATCGCAGTTTCCATGGCTTTTGTTACACTCTTGCCGGTTTTATCTTTTAGCGGTAAAGCATCTGCCATTTTTGTAAAACAATTGATAATAGTCAATATATATTTAAATCCTTTATTTTGTTTACTATAAGGAATCATTTCTATTAAGTCCGCTTGATATAAGTCGTTCATTCCTTTTATAACGGTATTTCTACGGGGAAATTTTCTTCTAGCAGGTTTATGAAGTTCATTAACAATTTTTTGTTTTAAATCCATTTTTTAATCCTTCCGTTATTACGGTTGAAATAGATATGAACTTTATGTATGTATTAAACCCTATTTAAGTCTGTTAAGGTATTCTAAATTGGTAAGAAATACTATTTAAATATATTTCCTTAACCCTCAAGGACATGGTTTGGGAAATGTCCGAGTAATGGTTTTTTATTACATTACCCCCAGGTTAAGGTATTATATAAATGAATGATATTTAAAAAATATAGTTCATTTATATGATACCCCCCTCCCTTATTTTAAGAGGGTTAAGAAAATAATTTTATAAACAATTTATTAATTATGTTTAGGTTGTTATATTACCAATAAAGTGGAAATAAAAATTTGTTTTTAATTAAAAACTGATTTTAAATGTGTCAAGGTCATTCAAATTAATGTAAAAAAATGGGGAACAAGGCGTTGGACTTGCCGTGTTCCCCATTTTTTTACGGAAGGAAAAGGAATTTAGGTCGAAGAAGGACGAAGAGGGACGAAGAATAGGTTAATTGTTGATAGGGTTGAGAGAGTAGTGGCCGAAAAAGGAATTTAGGTCGAAGAAGGACGAAGAAGGACGAAGAATAGGTTAGTTGTTGATAGGGTTGAGAGAGTAGTGGCCAAAAGGAAGAGTATCAATTTGGTTTTCCATAATGTGACGTTTGTCATCTTTGTTTGACAATGCTTTTTTCACTTCTGTAACACTGTACACTTTGTGTTTTTCACTCCTTATGGTGTTGAATTTAGCAGTCAAGGTGGTGTCGTTAAATAAACAGTTTTTGTATTGTTCAAAGTTTACATTTTTCTTCAAATAACTTGTCTTCACACCTTTTGCTTTTTTCGTGGTAGATGTTTCTTCTTGATGTCCTTTATATACTTTAAAAGAATATAATTTAGACATTAGTGCAACGATTTCTTCCATGCTTGCTCCATTGCATTCATCTTTGAATTTGCCTAAAACTTTCTTATTATTTTCATTAAAGTTCGGGTGATTTCTTGGGTAGTCGGAAAAATCAAAATCATTTTTGTGTATGAACGTCCGAAGATCTTCATACATGTCTTGTGTCTTAATCCAATAAATTAGTGCATCCGTGTCCATGTAGGCTACTCCAATATTTTCTCTTCCATAATGTTGAACCATTTTGTTGTAATGAAAGTCATACATGTGCGTTTTACTTATATCCAATATAGACATTCCTATGTACAACGGTCTATCCATTACTATCTTGGTTTTCTTCATGCTGACTGCTACCAAGTTTTCATTAATTATCATACTTGTTCCAAAATTTGGTTTCTGTACAAGTTTCTGCATCTGTCTGGGGTTTGTTACTAATTTTACAATTTTGTGTTTCCTTTTGTTTTCTAAAGTTTTTCCAAATATTGCATTGTTCATGAGCTTGTAAAAATCTTTTTCAAAGGCTGATGTTGCTGCTGCTCTCCTCGCAGTGTTGGAATCTATGTAAGGTTTCAAGTAACACGACTGAGAAAATTGTAGTGCTCGGTGAATTTTTGTTATTTTTAGTCCTAACTCCAACGCTTGCTGTACAACCCAATAGTGTGCCACATAACGATTTTTGTTGTTTAATGTCATCATTAATTTGGGCCATTTTCCTGTCGGTGATACTTCAGTTTTAGCCAACAGTGGCAAGTCATAATGATGATCGTGTAGGTGTTCTGGATATTCGAAGTCGCAGTCGAAAATGTAGCCGGTCGGTCCATCTTGTGGGATCTGCATGATGTCCCCGATGCTGTCCGGGTCTACCCACTGGAAGTCGCCATATGGAAGGGGTTTGGACATCGCCCAACCGTATAAATTATTGGCATCAAAATATCCAAGAAAAATCGAATCTTTAGTCTTATCATAATTTGGTAGAAATTTATTGTTAGCTTTCACATGTCTTGTAACAGCCTGGGTCAATCCACCTCGTACACCCGATTCAATCATTAAAACCATATCGATGTCGGTTAGCAATTCCAACTTGCACTCGGTAGATTTTAGCATGGCCTGCCAGGCCAAACCGGGAGAAGTAAAAGAATGTAGCGGGTCCAGTCCGTAAGCGGTGAAACAGGTGTTCCTAAATTGTTCCATAACATCACACAATAATGTTACATCTAGTTTTACATAAAAGTCAGAATAATCACCCAAGGTATTCATTCCTAATTCATTCCAGACTTTCTGAGCATGATTATAATCTTCAATTGAAATTTCGGTTTCAGTTAATTTACTTTTAAACGCTTCGATAGGTGGTAGTCTTGTTTCTTCAAATTTTTCCATTCCTGTAATATAATCATAAGGAAAAACTCCTTTCCTTAGCACCAAGTCCATTTTATCTTCTGGCACAATTTTTCTGGTTTCTTTTAAATCCTGTCGTCTTAAATTTTTAGTTAGGTTGGCAAGGCTAGAAGACATGAATCGAAAAGAGTCCACGAATCGAAGCTTTATCTTGCCAACAGTCTTGGAAAAACTAATATAATTCTCTAAAGTGTTGGCCAAAACATCAATTTTCCCATCATCCCTGCCCAATTCCGGAATAATAAAATGTGAATCATAACCACTAAGGTTATGCAAAACGACTGGAATGAATTTCGGAAGTTTATAATTAATATTACATGAATTGCAAGCAGCCCCTCTGTAATAACCAGTAAGATGATCATGGTCATGAACTTTATGGTTCTCAACAGTAAATTCTTTTTTACACAAGTAACAATTAGTGGCATTGATATATTGAATTTCCTCCTCTTCATCTAGAGGAATCATAGGGACAATATTACTGAACACTTCTTCAACCTTATCAGCTATATAATACAAGTTATCTACAAAATGTTTAGCAGTATCCTCACCTCTGTACAAAATTGGTGTTGGACTTAAACCAAAATTTTTCAAATGTTCTTCTGACAGTGTGGATTTAACAAGCAAACAAAAACTGTTAGGTTTATGCAGCTGGTATTTTGTCCTACTGGTAATTTCCCCTTCTGGATGTTCTTGGGGTACCAGTGTAGACTCAAAGTCTGCATAAATTACAAATGGTACCCTATATTGATGGCTAATCTTTTCAAATTTTACAATAGAGCGAGTAGGTGCAGGCAAACTAATTTTGCATTCAAAATTTTCATTACAGAGTCTTTGGTGTTCTTGTAGCCACTGAGCACCTCCTCTTCTTAACTCCTTATTTACAAAGCAAAAGCACCTTTTACAAATTGTTTTTTTACATTTCATTTTGGATAACTGTTTACCTACTAAAGCTTCAAAATCTTTTATGTACACATAGTGTGAAATTTCACCTTTTGTTATTAATAACAAATCAGTATGGTTCCTAAGTTCAGTTTTAGTCACCCTTAAGGGGTACACATTATTTGCATCATCCAAACCAAAAATATTTACACTAACACCGGGATTCTTCTTTTCAAATTTACAAATGTCTTTAACACTTACAGGGTAAGACAGTCCTTGGAAGTTATATCTATTATTTATATTTACATAGTGTCTACTTACTCTAGAAGGGCGCTGCTCTGGCAAAATATATTTACATAACATAGCATACTTAAAACACTCATTATCTTCATTCTGTACATTTATACATGCTTTAGTTTGTTCAATTTTCTTTGGTAGCTTGATGTAACTGCTACCCCTCATACCGTAACCGTGCTTATGTACTCTTAAATCTAAACCCTCTACGGATGTAAACATCCAACCTGACCCTCTCCCCTCATGCTCCTGCATTTTTGTTAAGAGTTCTTCCAAACATTCCTCAACAATTTTATTCACATCAGAAGCATACATCAAAGTACGGTTTTTCGTTATAAACCCCCTCACTGTTGTTTCACCATCCGTATTAGTAAATAACGCATCTAAAACTAAACCAAATTTAATAATATTTAATGTTGCCAATTCTTTAGTTAAAGTTTCACAGATCAATGATTTTGCCTCGGTTACAAAATTTTCTAAATCTAGTTGCACATTATTTATTTTGTTATGTATTACCGTGCGTCCGGGAAAAGCAGTTGTGCGTAAGTGTCTGGTTCCTCCTTGTTCTGTTTCTATATCCAAATCCATCTCCGTGTCTAAATCTGTATCAGTGTCCGTTTCTTCTTCTCCTGGTTCCGCAACAGTTCCTCTTCTAAGTCCTGACGGTCCAGCACCTCCAAATTGGATCACGCTGGGTCGTCCCTGCTGCATTTGTTGCAAATAACTCTCCCAGTTGTCGAGCCGTTGATTAAATTCATCCAAAATGTCATCAATCCAGTCCATGTCCATTTCGTTAGCCGTTTCACTCGCCGGGTCTTCCATATGTAGTTCTTGATGGATTTGAAGAATCACTTCATCTGGGAAAAATTCCCCACAAATATGGCAAAGAAGCATTTTAACACTTTTTAGCACTAGCGTCTTTAGATGTTAACTCCACAAAAGTTTACCAAAGAATGAGAGACGCTCTTGACCGACCTCCTTTTATAGCGGGTGGTGGGGGGTGATCTTTGGGAAAGACCCGTTCTGCGCATGCGCAGAACAAATCTGCACATGCGCAGAACAAAATGTATTATATTTATTTAAAATTTGCTATTTAGGACAAATATATAGGTCAAGGCCACCTTAAATCTGGTAAAAAAGAGGGAACACTGGATAAGAGATGGTAGTAAGATCAACTTTCTAACAAATACTTTCAATAATATGTCAACTGGTTCAAAAGTTAAATATTTTTATTATTTACTGCCCAACTTGTTCAAAATTAAAACTTTTAAATATATTTGTTTGAGCAAATGCTTTTGGCACACTTACCACACGCCAAAACTCAAAAAATGTACAGAATTAAGACTGATCTCGCGGGGAAATACTAATGTGCTACCTAACATTGGTTATCTGACTCGAATAAGAATTGGTGATATATAACATATTGAAAAAAAAAATTTTATGTTGTATAAATCACCAATACTATGCGATTCAGATAACCAGTGTGAGGTGGCTACATAGTATTTCCCCGAGAGATCAGCTTAAATCCTGTACTTTATATGAGTCTTAGCGTGTAGAATGTGTGGCAAAAGCATTTGACCAAAATAAAATATATTTAAAATTTTAACCTTAAACAAACTAGGTAGTATAAAAATAAAAGATATTTCCTAACTATTGACAACCTGTTAACATATAGTCCAGTCAATGAGTGGTCAAATATAGGGAGTAGACGACATGGCAGGAGGTACGGATTTTTATTTGATAAATGTATTTGGGGTGATTATAGGATGTCCATACTAAAAGTCCCCTCATTTTCGCGTGGAGCTTCAGCGGCAAGAGGGTCGGAAAGGTACAATTTTATATATTTTACCCGATATCTCAAAAACTAAAAATCACAGCAAAAATATGTAAATTACAAAAAGAATCCTCATAAAATTTCCTACAAGTTTGTCTTTTACTATTTTTTTCTATCTATTTTAGTTTCTGAGATTTAATTTCATAAATAATCAAAATTAATTTATAAAAAAGGTTAATTTTTTAGTTTTTTGTAAATATCTCAAAAACCATATATTACAGAAGAAAAATGTAAATTACAAAAAGAAAGCTAATCAAATTTCCTACATTTATGCAATTCGTCATTAGTTTCTTACTCTTTTACTTTTTGAGATACATACCTATGAATATACGGCATCTTTTGCAAGAAATTTATATTGTCATAGTTTTTCCTCAATAACTTGAAAAACATACACCGCAGCAGAAAAGTGTAAATAACTAATTGAAAGGCAATAAAATTTTCTACAAATTGTGTTTTACTCCGTATTTATATCATTTATATTCATTTATAAATTTGCTTCCAAATATGCTGGGTGTCCCAGACCACCCGTACAACACTTTTAAATCTACACGGCAGAACACGGCTTTATTTAAATCTAAATAAAGCACACAAAGCAAACTGTGACGTTGTAGGCAAACCGGTTAAAATGCGAACCCCCAATTTTTATGGTGTTTTTGGGTTCTAGACACAATTTTAAGACTGCTTTACAATTTAACGTGTGCTCGTAATCCTAACGGTTTGGGGGATAATGGCGGTGGAAGTTTGGTTTTTCCCCATAAGAATTACTTGGAGTCAATGTTCATATTCATTAATACAGAAACCTTTACCTTTACCATAACTGTCCAAGCAAAAAACTATCTTAGAATCTTATTTTAAATAATATTTCATCATAAAATAACGATTATCACGTAATTAATTTTTGTTTTCCACAAATTTTAAATAATATCATGGCAGATGTTACTTGAAATTTGTGGAAAAATAAAATAACTTATGACAAAACTAATAATTAATGATGCTAAGTTTTTAAGAGAAGAAGCTAAGAATGCTAGGTCTTTTTACTTTAACGAGAAATTTACAGAGATAATGGATGTTAAATTTTGCCCCCTGTTATTCTTATGGGGAAAAATCAAACTTCCACCGCCATTATCGTTCCAATACATATTCCAATACAGTTTCCTCTACGACTTCCTCTAGAGGGCGTAACCCGCGTTGTGCCCATTCTGGAAATGTGACAACATCGGTTTTTTACATCTACTAAATGTCCTCAACAATAATCCAATAATTTTGTTAAGACTTTCAGTGCATGTTCAACCTATGTTCAGAGACTGGACTAATTACATTTTTAACTTGTATCCATAATCATAACGGTCTAGGGTATAATGATGGTTGAAATTAAGATTTTCCCCATAAGAATAACATGGAAAAATTTTCAAATGTATTATCACTGTTTTTTTTTCTAATGAAGAAGCATGTTTCAGCACAAAGTGTCTTAGACCCTATTTTTAATTATTTTTTCATAATTCATTACTAGTTTTGTCATGGATTTATTTATTTTCCCATAAAATTTTCAACATGGAGATTTTTAAAAATGTATACAAAAGTAACAAAAACAACATGATAATAGACATTTCATAATGAAATATCATTTGAATTAAGTTCCAAGTCATTTTCATGCTTGGACACTGTATAGTTCTGTTATGGATAACTTAAAATGTTCAGCGATAATGTGTATGAAATTCTTCCCATGATATTCTTATGGGTAAAAAGTTAGATTTTACCCGCTATTATCGCCTAAACCATTAGGGTTAAGGGTACAAACAAATTGTAAAGTTATCTTAAATTACGTCTAGAATCCAAAAATGCCTTAACTATGTTATTATTATTAACTAAGTTATCTAGATAAAATTATATTAACTACCGTAGTTTGTATTTAAAATTAACATATTCCGGTCATGATAGGTTACTTCTGGTACACCCTGTATATTAGAATTAGTGTCAATCGGTAGAGCGTAAACAGTTTACCTATAGTGGAACAATTTATTGTGTGAAAAATTCATTTAAATATTGATGGGGGTGTCTGGTATAACTGACACAATATTTCTATCAGTTTGGTAAACATAACAATACTTTCCTCAACCTAATTCATAGTATAATTGAGTTTAGAACGTTTGTAATTGATTTCTCACGTACAATTTTAGGAATAAGAATGTTTTATGAACAATTATTAATTAGACCAAGAATTATTCATTGGTTACACGTTCTGAGAGTATGTAAGATTAAAATATGTGCGCTCCTTACAAATATCTTATATATTTGTAAGCAAATTTATAAATGAATTTAAATGATAAAAACACGGAGTAAAGTACAATTTGTAGAAAATTTTATTGCCTTTCAATTAGTTACTTACACTTATCTGCTGCGGTGTATGGTTTTCAAGTTATTGAGGAAAAACTATGACAATATAAATTTCTTGCAAAAGATGCCGTATATTCATAGGTATGTATCTCAAAAAGTAAAAGAGTAAGAAACTAATGACAAATTGCAAAATTGTAGGAAATTTGATTAGCTTTCTTTTTGTAATTTACATTTTTCTTCTATAATATATGGTTTTTGAGATATTTACAAAAAACTAAAAAATTAACCTTTTTTATAAATTAATTTTGATTATTTATGAAATTATATCTCAGAAAGTAAAATAGATAGAAAAAAATATTAAAAGACAAACTTGTAGGAAATTTTATGAGGATTCTTTTTGTAATTTACATATTTTTGCTGTGATTTTTAGTTTTTGAGATATCGGGTAAAATATATAAAATTGTACCTTTCCGACCCTCTTGCCGCTGAAGCTCCACGCGAAAATGCGGGGACTTTTAGTATGTACATCCTATAATCACCCCAAATACATTTATCAAATAAAAATCCATACCTCCTGCCATGTCGTCTACAAACTCTTTATTGACTGGACTAATATTGCAGTATTAAAGTATTTGCTATTGAGTCAATCTTACCATCACCTCCGATCCAGCGTTCCCTCTTTCTTACCAAATGAGACTGAGGCTTGACTACCCGTATATATGACGTTTCCCCCTCCACTAATGCTTTCCCCCACCACAATCAATTCTCAAAAGTGGGTCAAGGCCATCGGAAATTATTATTTTGAGCGGGGGATAGAGCATCTGCTGCTCTATCCCCCACTCATATTTTTTTTCTTTTTTTTACAGTTTTATAATTTTTTTGATTTTTGTAAAATGCTAAACATAAAAAATATTTACAAAGGTGAAAATTCATCACTGCTATCCTCGTCATCACTGGTGTCCAAAAATAATCTTCTACTACAAAATATAAGTCTTTTACACAGCAACATTCTGTCCAATATTGCTCCAACTTGAGGGGTGTTCTGATCTTTATTTCAAGAGGGTGAAGGAATAATTTTTTTCCCTCTCTGTTCTGCAAAACCTCAATCAAGTCAAAGTTCAAGTCCTACTTTAACACTTGGTTGGGAGAATTACATTAGTTTAATACTTATTTCTACCGTTACACTTGCTCCATTCTCAAAAAGATATAAATAATATAATCCTGGATACTGTTTTTTTTCATGTCCTGCATGTTCCTTAATAAAGTCAAAAGCCAATCTTTTTGAATATTCATTATGAAACACTTCTCTCACACAAACAAGAATTTTTTCTTCCAGAAACTTCAATTGAATTGATGATAGTTTGCTTACATCATCCTTGTCTATCAGGGGTAGCTTGTAGGTGAAGGTATTTGGCGGTAGTTTTTGCTTTCTATCAAGTAAACAACAAAATTTTTTATACAATTTCCGCTCATTGTCTGTAATACTATTAATACCAAGCAGATTATAGTACAAAGGATCATAAGGTATACGACAAGACATTTTTAGAACCAGTCGGCACGAGAGCTGGAGCTAAAATGAGAAGTGCATGCAACCCGGCCGCCTTATATCCCCACCGGGTGACCACGCCCAAGGTGCCCTAAAATATATATGTATATTTAAGGTAGCACTAAAACGGTGCTACCTATATTTTAAATAGTTAATTACAAATATTTTTTCCATCCTTAAAATTTCACAGTTTAAAACTTGTCAGAGACCAACAAACTGAAACAAATTTAATACTTTTAAATATATTTGTTTCATCACATGCTTTTTGACACACTTACTACATGGTAACACTCAAAAAATGTACAGAATTAAGACTATTTCCACGGAAAAAATACTAAAGTGTTACCTGCATATTCAATTTAGCTTAAAAACAATATAGAATTAATACCAGCATAAAAAATTTCAAAATTCAGATCTTTAAAAATTTTATATTTAAGGTAGCACTAAAACGGTGCTACCTATATTATAAATAATTACAAATATTTTTTTTTTCAATCCTTACAATTTCACAGTTTAAAACTTGTCAGAGACCAACAAACTGAAAAACAAAATTTTATTTTGTAGCCTAATTATTACTAAAATACATACATGATACCACTGTGCTAAATATTACCTTTATACTTATGCTACATCTGAAGCGGTGGAACATCCATGTCAACCCATTGGCAGCCCAAGAGAGAATGAGATGAGTCAAACATGCTTCAGCGACACCTCAATGGTAGACTGGTGGGGGGAACAGTATGCCACTGCTATTTTAACTTGTCATAGGAGTAACAATTTCACACTACTAGCTTCCCCCCCCCCCCGGGGGCAGTTTTCGTCCGGAGCAAAAAATTTTTGGTCAAGGTCAAAATCCCCAAAAAAAAAAAATTTCGGGGGGGGGGGCGCAGTTTTCGTCCGGAGCAAAAAATTTTTGGTCAAGGTCAAAATCCAAAAAAAAAAATTCGGGGGGGGGGCGCAGTTTTCGTCCGGAGCAAAAAATTTTTGGTCAAGGTCAAAATCCAAAAAAAAAAATTTCGGGGGGGGGGCGCAGTTTTCGTCCGGAGCAAAAAATTTTTGGTCAAGGTCAAAATCCAAAAAAAAAAATTTTCGGGGGGGGGGGCTCACTTGCCGTCCGGGGCTCAGGGGGGGGGGGTCACCTACCCCTAGGACTTTAACTCTTGGATACCTGCTACCCTTACTCATGTGTCAACATCAAATAATATTTTGTTCCACCACAGTGTGGACAGCCAACACTTAGTCGCATCTCGCTCTAAGTCCTGAGGAGTCCTCAGAACTCAGGCAAAAATCCGCCTAAGTCATGGCTGACCTACATATCGTGTGGAACAAAATATTATTTTATTCACACACTAATATGGGTCAAGGTCATCCAAAAGTTAAAAAAGAAATCCCCCCGATGCCTAAGACCGCCGGCGGTCAGAGGCATCGGGGGGATCTCAACATTTAGGGGGAGGTGATTTTATAAAAAATTATTTATTTAATTTTGAGTTTCCTTAAGGGAAACATGCTACAATAATTTGGAAGAGGCCATGCTAACCATGACCGAGGATCCCGTCTTAACCCGTAGGTACTGACTTTTGCCTAGCACACCGGTCAGTGTCAGGATCCGACGCCTCGTGCTAAAGGATGCCAACCACCCATTTAGAGTGATGAGGTCCAGTAGCGCCCCTGACCGAAAGAGGCCTAAGGGTGGATCCCCAGGGGCCTACCCCCGGGCTCGTTAGGCGCCATGCTATTGTTGGTAACAAATAATTCTTGAGGTTCTGAACCTCGAAAACTTTTTATTTTACAGAGACTGTTAAGTCTCAAAAGCCTAACACTTAAGCTGCCAATTTACGGAGGAGTACCTCCAAGATGCGAATTTAGAAAAATTTCTACTTGGGGACAACCTGTGAAGATTAGTACAAAGAAATATTTTTCAACACACAACACTTAGACTAAATAAATCCAACACCAAGACCTAGCAGAAGCAGCAAGCGCAAAATAAAATATTTCTTAACACTACACATGCCATGCCTTAGACTAAAAGAATTCCCAATATAATGCGGCGCCAACATTACATTGCGAATCCTGTAGGGCAGAGCTTCAACCACTCAGCTGAAGTGTTTGAAACCAACTGCGAGGAAGCAAAGCCTCAGAGAACCGAAGCTGAGCCGGTCAGGAGTGGGGGAACCGGATCTGGTTACGTAAACAGCCAGACCTCGACACGTACTTGTTTGCGGCATTGGACAATCTCCAAGAGCCACACCTGAATACATTACTAACCGGATCTCATTATACAACACATGTCAAGGTATGGCAACGCCTCGGGCTATGCCACCTCCTCCTCCTCCCCGGGGGGGGGGGGGGGGGCTCACTTCTCGTCCGGAGCCGAGGGGGGGGGAGGGGGAGGGGTCTTGGGACTTAGAATATTTTCAGTCCAAGTCAGGTGTACTATAGAATAATATTTTAGCTTGCCGGATTCAGCACAGCCGGCAGAGACGGTTACATAATGCTTATATAACAGACTGGTTTATTTGTCAGCTGGCCAACTGTAGCTCAACAGAAGGTAAGTCAGTTTATTGAAAGCCAACAAACACGCCACACCTCGCCACCGCTCGACTTTTCTGTGAGTAAATTTTTATTTTTCCTTCTTATTAAACTTAGCAAAACAGAACCTAGCCTGTTTTGCACAAAATTAATTTTTGTTACACTGCTACAATTACGTTTACTTAACAAATTATTTTCCTCTCATTATTTAATATTGTATTCCTTACTTGTTAAGACTTAGAAACTGAAATGTTGGAAGACTGTTTGATACAAAATTAATTTTTATTTAGCTATACAGGTCTCCTAATATTTTCATACACTTGTATTTTGCAGGTGTGGCTAAATATTTTTCGCTCACAATTTAATTTTATTCCACACAAGTGGATTTTGAACTTTACTACAAAACTGATCCATACCCGTCTCCTACAAAATTATTTTTCATTTGGCTCTACCTCTTTTAGTCTTACATTAAATATTTCTTGGAGTTAAATTTTACACAAGTCTCTCGGTTAATTTTTCTGCACAGTACGTGTTACTCCTTGGACAGTTCCCAGCAAACTGTTTCTACACTTGTCAACAACAGTCTGCATTACCCCCTCCACTACTCATTCCCCCACTATAGCCCTGTTCCCCCACTACTTCCAGCTAAGGTACAACACTGGACTAAGTGTTTCAGTTTTATCCAAACCTTACTGTGAGACACATCTATGGCTGAAACTTTGCGAGAAAAATTATTAAGAGTAAAATTTTTGCTGGCCAAGCAAAATAATTCTGTTAAGGTGTCCAAGACTTCCACTTTAACAAAAATGAAACGTTGCTTCAAAAATAATCCAAAATTTTACTCAAGGGACACAAATATCACTATGGATGATAAAATGTTTCAGAAACTTTTAGACGAGCTAACTTTTGCCAGTAAGGTTACGTTGGTGACTCCAATTCCCGACCAAGTTCCAACATCACCTGAGAAAGAATAAAAAATAAATATTTCTCAGGAAATATTTCCAATCCGAGTTACGGAGGTCCGGTAAAAGACCGGCTGGGACGAGTTGTTTGTAAAAAAATAAATTTTTCTTCCTTCTGACCACTTTACCCCCACCACCTCCTTATCCCCACCACTGGGCCGGGTACCTGGGGAACCGCCTGCACCCAAGTCAGTACGTCTTCGGACGCGGTGCTGTTCGGATCGCGTGTCGTTTGTCGCAATGTCGGGTGTTTGAAGAAATTATTCTTCGGCTCTAAGTCTCTCGGTGGGTAAGTAAAATATAAAAAATTATTTTTTTTTTTTCAAGTGGGGCTGCTGGGACGGGTCAATGACCCCTGACGGATACATTAGGTCGAGAGTCTGATCGCTAGGGAATAAAAAAAATATTTTTTTGCACTTTTGTGGTTCCTCGAGAAATTTCAATTTCTCAGCAAAATTTGAGGATTCGCAAAAGTGCAAAAAAAATTTTTTTGTATTCTTGCATGACCTTGACCTAATTAACGTCAGTGACGTCATCATGATGACGTCAGCGATAATGACGTCACCATGACGTCATTTATGTGACGTCGTGTGACGTCATATGACGTCATTAGTGACGTCATTAGTGACGTCATTGATGACGTCATCACTGCTGACGTCATCGTGATGACGTCACGTCCCAGCAGCCCTACTTTTACACTACTTCTGTCATCACCAAGCAGTGTGTTGAGTTGTCGACAATGTCCAGTTTTAGTTTCATTAATGTCCGTAGTGATCGAAAGAGCGCTCCACTAATCAAGGCACCAGCGTGAAGCAGCAGTGCTCTGATTGGTTGACACTGCTTCAGCGTGCTGACGAACGATCGTCACCTCGCCCAGTCGGTTCTGAGTCGGGGAGTTGAGAACGCCTGCGTCTGGCGTCGCACCGCTGTGGCGCCGCCGCGACAATGGCGGTGGCCCGAGGTTCGGGTGTTTGTCCTCTGTCCCGTATGTATCGATAATTTGCTAGTGAGCGGCGTTGTTTCATTTTGTATTTAATCAGTTAATAATCGTAAAGTTTTGTAATATTACATTTTAGGCCAACCTGATAAATAAATTAATAAATTAGTTTTGTGTTAAAATGATTTGAGTTATTTCGCTCCCAAGAAGACGTGCGGGGTTAGATACTTTAGATACTTTATTTGAAACACCGACGCACTCTGTGGTGCGTATTTTAAGGTGAGTATGACTGAAGGGGTGAGTGTGATGATTGTAATGGATCAGATGAGGTGTAGCTTTGTTACTGACAAATATCAGCTGTTTCATTTGTCAGGATCATTAATTAATAGCCCAATGACCAAAGGCAGCTGGGTCCAGTATCAAACCATCAAATAGTCCTATGTCATTATATTGAGAAATGCAGGTAAATATTATTTTGTAGGTGCCATACAATTTGTTTTTGGCGACTCATCTTATCTTTAATTGTAGCAATTTAAAGAAGCTCTAATGACACTTCCGTGAATGTACATTAGATGCCGATTTGAAACCCCTAATACTGATATCTATATATATAATACGTGATGCCCTTTTTTTGTTAACACTACTCCTCCCTTATTTCTGGACCAATTTTAAAGTTTGAGGTGTCAAAAGAATGTTCTCAGTTCGTAGTTTTGCAATAAGGTTTTAGATTTTTGATATTTTATTTCTGAAGCTCACGGGAAGCCCTCAAAATTATTTTTTTGTCCATAAGATTAACATGGGGAACAATTTATATTGAACTGCAAAATAAAACAGCTGTTGGTAATAAAACAAACACATGTTAAAAGCTAGCTGAATAGAAGCAGTTGAACTACTGTCACTGAAATATCATCTCAATTTCATACTTTAAACAAAGAGTGTCTTTTGTCGGAATTTTTACCTTTTCTCAAAATTTAGTGGGTAGATTTTTCTTGAACATTTTATTTACTTGTATTTGGAAACAAATTAAGTTTAGTAACATAACCCTAGAAAAATTAATGTAGGGCCTACAAAAACAAATTTAGAAATTGAAATTTTTAACGTGGGTCTTACGATTTTTGGGATCCTGATACCAGACCTCCAACCGGCAACATGTCTTACCAGGAGTCTTACGATTCCTCGGCCCTCCCCTGGTCCACTGGACCGTCCAATCTACGGTATCAGCGTGGGATGGCTGTAGTCCGCAGCGCACCCCGTTCGCGTCCACGGCACGGAAAATTTCAATCCCGTGGAAGGCGAGAGTATCAAGAAAAGCGGCACGAGTCCTATCGTAAAGAAAAGAATTCTGCAACTATTGACAACTTGACTCGAGACCTAAAAGAAAAGTTGATGCCCGGCTTCAAGAATGAAAGTGAAGGACTGAAGACTAAGGATTCTTCAAGCATGTCTTGCGCCGTGAATGTCCCTATTACGACACGAGCACTTGGCTTTTCGCAAGCAATCCAGTCCAGCTGCAAATGGTATCTCCAAAGTTAGCGAAGAATTGGGTAGAAACAGACCCCGCTACACACCAAATCCAATCTACCGTGTCTCATTGGCATTGGCAGAAGCTAAATTAGCATTGACCATGCGTAAACTAACGCAAATTGTTTGTTCACAGAGGATATTCCAAAATTTAAGAACAATTCTTAATTTATTAATCAATGCACGTCCGTGACGATCATGCCAGAACCTATCGCTTCGTTTATTAACAGCATTGGTATATATGGGTTGTCTGATTGGTATTTAAACAAAAACGAAAGTTGACAAAAATTAAAATGGAACACTAAATTTGTGTGCATGGGTTTTCAAACTCTGTAAACTATAAGGAAAAGGGATAGTTGTATGTAGTTATAACCTATTTGTTTACTATTGTACTATACAACAATTTAATACAGAATGCTACACATATTAAAACTCCTGTTTAGAAGAAACGACATTTAAGTTATTTTTACCTCCGGTATAGAAAACAAGCTTATTACAAATATGGTTTATACAAAGAGAAATTTGAACCAAAATATAAATACAACATAAAACCAAAATGGACCACACTAAGAAACATGTAGGTTCTCCTTATTTTAGTGATTTCTTTATTTACATGTTGTAATGCCATGGAAAATTAAGTTATAGGGGATTTATTTCTTTTTTAATAGTAATGTAGACTCATTCACTATATCGACGACTACCTTATAACAGCAGCAGTGAGTGCTGCATAACTTATGCAGGACCGGTGAGTTGTAATGAAATGTTGATTTTTATTCTGTTGTCATTTAAGTTCAATGTTTGATGAACTAAGTAGATCCAACATCTGTGAATGTATTCTAGATGTTATAGGAGTGTTTAGACACAGGCCCTAAGACAAATCAGCAAAGGAACGTAGGCCTAATCTTAGCTAATTTTTTACTAAAAGAACAACCACCAAATCTCAACAGTCACATGGGCAAGTTGCAGAATTAGTAATGAAGATCGACTGATGAAACAATATTATGTTTTATCTGATTTTCACTATAATTTAATTTTTATTCAAAGTAACTCTGTCCATTACCACGGAGCAAGGTTTAATACCCTATACGAAATGCAGCGCATTGCGCTGCACGGGCCCCCTAGTCTATTCCGAATATAATGAATAAATTTAGAATCATATCTAGTAAGAAAAATGAGGAAAATTAAGATGATAGAGTGGGAATATGTGTATTGTTCGGAGAAATATTCTGTCTTTCGACTACACATTAATTTTGAACGGGGTATAAATATATACTATAACATATTTTTGTAACATATATACAGTGTTATAAAACTATCAATGTATTAAAAAATATTGAATGATGAAACGAATATATAGAAAATAGACAGGAACCAATGCATGAATTTAACAAAAGCTATGTACTATAACGTATCTTGCTCTGTTTGAGGCAAATGTCAAATATGGAATGGTGGTATGGGGTAATTCCTATAGAACAAAGCCAAAGAGGGTCCTAGTCATGTAAAAAGGCAGTACCTAGTGAATCACGCCGCACTACTTTTAAACCACTAAAGGTGCGAACAGTAGTGAGCCTTTTAATCCTAGAAACTGCCCTACATACTAAAAGACAAAACGTGCAGAGAGGAACTGATTTACACGATTAGCCAACAACATAGTCCTTCCGACACTGTAAGGAAAATAACCCACACATCTAGAAGCACAATTCCCTAACATCTTGTCAGAAAAGGTGAATAGTCCACTGCGAGAAGAATTTAATAAAAACATCGCCAAATGGTTACATCAACGCAACTTCTACAAAGTGGAAGAGTTTAAAAACTGGAGACATGACTATTACTAATCAGATTTGCATATTTTTTGTATTAGATTTAGTGACACATTTAGTGTTCTCAATGAATAATGTATATAAAGAATTATTGTCTATGTCGCTCAGTGGATGGAAGCATAGCATGAAGTTACACAAATCTTCATACTGTGACACATCTGACTAACGTTGAAGATAGCCACAGCCACCGGCGATGGAGAATGGATAAAAGTAACATATCGCGTAGTTGCATTGAATAATGTTACCAAAAGCTTGGTAGTGTGACACATCTAACTTGCGTTAATAACAACCAAAGCCACTGGCGATGGAGCCTTGACGACTGTATCATGTAGCTAGGTGAAAGGAAGCATAGCATGAAATGACACAAAGCTATGTAGTGAAAATTGATGAAAGTGGTAAATCGCCGGTGGGGAAGCCTGGGCGACAGTAACATATCACCAAGTTTAATGAAGTATAGCATGAAGCTACAAAAAATTGTGTACATAGTTAACTAACGTTGATGACAGCCGAAGCCGGCGGCGGTGGAGCCTGGGCGACAGTAACATATCACCAAGTTTAATGAAGTATAGCATGAAGTTACAAAAAACTGTGTACATAGTTAACTAACGTTGATGACAGCCGAAGCCGGCGGCGGTGGAGCCTGGGCGACAGTAACATATCACCAAGTTTAATGAAGTATAGCATGAAGTTACAAAAAACTGTGTACATAGTTAACTAACGTTGATGACAGCCGAAGCCGGCGGCGGTGGAGACTGGGCGACAGTAACATATCACCAAGTTTAATGAAATATAGCATGAAGTTACAAAAAACTGTGTACATAGTTAACTAACGTTGATGACAGCCGAAGCCGGCGGCGGTGGAGCCTGGGCGACAGTAACATATCACCAAGTTTAATGAAGTATAGCATGAAGTTACAAAAAAATGTGTACATAGTTAACTAACGTTGATGACAGCCGAAGCCGGCGGCGGTGGAGCCTGGGCGACAGTAACATATCACCAAGTTTAATGAAGTATAGCATGAAGTTACAAAAAACTGTGTACATAGTTAACTAACGTTGATGACAGCCGAAGCCGGCGGCGGTGGAGCCTGGGCGACAGTAACATATCACCAAGTTTAATGAAGTATAGCATGAAGTTACAAAAAAATGTGTACATAGTTAACTAACGTTGATGACAGCCGAAGCCGGCGGCGGTGGAGCCTGGGCGACAGTAACATATCACCAAGTTTAATGAAGTATAGCATGAAGTTACAAAAAGCTTTGTACATAGTTAACTAACGTTGATGACAGCCGAAGCCAGCGGCGGTGGAGCCTGGGCGACAGTAACATATCACCAAGTTTAATGAAGTATAGCATGAAGTTACAAAAAACTGTGTACATAGTTAACTAACGTTGATGACAGCCGAAGCCGGCGGCGGTGGAGCCTGGGCGACAGTAACATATCACCAAGTTTAATGAAGTATAGCATGAAGTTACAAAAAACTGTGTACATAGTTAACTAACGTTGATGACAGCCGAAGCCAGCGGCGGTGGAGCCTGGGCGACAGTAACATATCACGAAGTTTAATGAAGTATAGCATGAAGTTACAAAAAACTGTGTACATAGTTAACTAACGTTGATGACAGCCGAAGCCGGCGGCGGTGGAGCCTGGGCGACAGTAACATATCACCAAGTTTAATGAAGTATAGCATGAAGTTACAAAAAGCTTTGTACATAGTTAACTAACGTTGATGACAGCCGAAGCCGGCGGCGGTGGAGCCTGGGCGACAGTAACATATCACCAAGTTTAATGAAGTATAGCATGAAGTTACAAAAAACTGTGTACATAGTTAACTAACGTTGATGACAGCCGAAGCCGGCGGCGGTGGAGCCTGGGCGACAGTAACATATCACCAAGTTTAATGAAGTATAGCATGAAGTTACAAAAAACTGTGTACATAGTTAACTAACGTTGATGACAGCCGAAGCCGGCGGCGGTGGAGCCTGGGCGACAGTAACATATCACCAAGTTTAATGAAGTATAGCATGAAGTTACAAAAAACTGTGTACATAGTTAACTAACGTTGATGACAGCCGAAGCCGGCGGCGGTGGAGCCTGGGCGACAGTAACATATCACCAAGTTTAATGAAGTATAGCATGAAGTTACAAAAAACTGTGTACATAGTTAACTAACGTTGATGACAGCCGAAGCCGGCGGCGGAGGAGCCTGGGCGACAGTAACACGTGGCCGTGTGGTTGATGGCTCTGCACAAGGAGTGTTGACCGCAGTCGATGGCTAAACAGGGGTTTTCACAGCCGTCGTTGACGCAACGATGAGTAGCATCGCAATCCGTATCCGACCAACAGGTCGCCTCTTGACGTACCACCTCTGTAAATATATTTGATTAATTAAAACCTGCAAGCTGAATAAATAGGTGAAAAATACACCAATAGATGTTCCGTTTCAATAACGATTCCATCTGTGGAAGTGGTGTTATGTCTTTGTTCAGGGCTTACGAGGCGCGGGATGTGCAGCCAAACCAATCTTTTCCTGTCTTTTAAAAATCCTTTAACTGAATATTATTGAGATAGTGAGATCTATTATGTTAGTAATCGAAAAATTTACTGGAGAATTATATGCCTTATTTAGTTTAAGTAATCTGTGTTTAATATATTAATCTATTTTGTGCACCATCGAGGATTTTTGCTCATTTCTTTTGTATCGAATACACTACAAAACTAAATTGTTAGAGTGAAAAGCATACCTAAGTTTAATATTAATTTAGTTTCAAAAAATTTGTACCAGAGATGTATAAGGGAATTTTTTTACAAACATTTCGTACAAATTTAGATACTTTCTCCAATATTTCAATACGTCTAGCATTTCGTAAATTATTCTAAGATGGATCTAGCGTCTCGATCCGATTTATGGTTTGCAGAATATGATTTTTTCAATAAACCTAATTATTATAATGCAAACGAAATAACAAAACTTGGGGTCACTTGAACTTTCTCACAATTGAGTAGATTTAACGTACTCAATCTAAATCAGTTAACAGTTACAATGAGCTAGCTAAGTGCTCAAGGTAGGAAGAATGATATTAAAAATTTAAACGGTATTTTTTTCATCGAATAGTTTTCAACTATTTGTAAAAGGAACAAAGAAAACATTGATTTTATTTTATTGAATACAACGTTGAATACATCGTTCTCAATCGATTCCGCACTGGTGTGGGAAGATGTAATTATTGGAAATACAAATGGGGAATGACAGAAGACCAGTCATGCCGCTGTGGAGCGGAGTTGCAGACTATGACTCACATAGTCAATGAGTGCCCTTTGAGTGCTTTCCCCGAAGGATTGATTGGGCTGCATTGTGCAAGTGAAGCTGGGCTGCAATGGCTTAGCGCCCTGGATTTAGCTTTGTAAAGAGAGATCATAACTTTATGTTTTTAGTTTAGTTTTTAAATTTTTTGACGCAGGTGCTAAGCACCTCAGAGAATGTATTATATTTTTCTGAAGTTGGTGGCTGGCTATTAATGCCATACGATGTATATATTGAATACAACTATAGCTCGTGTGATCAAGCCAACAAAGAATTGTGACGTTTCTAAACTAGAAATGATTACCTTGGCAAACCTTTATATGGTGTTGAACGTTGCATTCAAAGTTAGGGCCACATTGACCTTGACTGCAAGGGTCTTTGCAAGACTGAGCATCACAGGCTAGTTGAAGTTTACAGTCATGATTCGTCGAACATTGATCTGGATAGGTTTCTGCGAAGGATTATTACTCTTATAAATAATATAGATAACAGTTTGTAACATACAATAAGTAAAACCATCATGAGTAGTATTAATAAAAGTCAATATTAACTTTCTAATAATTTTGTTTTACTTCCAGCTGCAAAAATTTGAATTATTTCACACCTTAATATTGAGTTAATATTAGTTAATTTATTATAAACTTATTTTCAATATAGGGGAACCATGAAGTGATAAAAATGTACTATGAAGTATAAATTGCTCAGAACGACATGTTATAGTTTTAAATTTATTTAAATATTTACAATACGGAGTAATTGTAGTATATCTTGAAACTTTATTGTGCCAGATTACCCTTGACCACATTGCTTGTTAATAAACAAAATTAACAATAAATGTAATTTTAAGTTAAAATTCTTAAAATAATAAAATAGATTTTTAACAGAGAAACATTTTGTATTTAGCTTTATAACAGCATTTTAATGGCATTTTATAAACGGCGTGTCCTTATAAAAAGAACTGGGATTTGAGGTCAAATATTCATTTAAAGTTCAACGTAATATCAACTTTTCATAACCGACTGTATTTTAGTACTCTATTAATTACGAGGCATGTAACAAAATTAATCCTATCCTTCTCATTTTTTGTATATCATATCTGCTGTGATGATTAGTAATTAACAAACAACAAAATTTCTATGTATGGTATTGTTTACATGGTAACTTTTATCAGTATACTGAGGGTCTTAACAGATATCCATAAAATGACCTAAGGATTAAAAAGAAATGGATTAATTGATTTTGTGTAGCATTCATCGCCCGTTTGTATGTGAAGGGATGGGTTATGGTTTGACGTGTACCACTACTAATATCAGTAAACAAATATACGAAGAAGTACAATATTCTTAGAAAAAGTTTATTTATGCATAAATATAGAGTATTTGAAGTTCCACTTGCATTCAATAATCCACTGTGAAGCATTACAAATATTTTATACAGTGAACAAAAAACTACACTAGACACTTACTCGGGCGACAGCCTTTGACGGTGCCGCTTCGTTGGTAGCCGAGACTGCAGGTGCATTTCATAGAGTGGCCGACTACGCTGCACTCTGAATTGGGACCACATTTGAAAATCTTGCATAAATCGATACAAGCGCCGTTTATACAGATCTCCTCCGGTGGGCAGTCGAAGTTAGTCTTGCATTTGGGAACGTCATCTGTACGTTAAAAAAATATAATTATAAAATAACAATAGTTTGTAAATATCTATATTTAACTAAAATTAAGATATATAATATAACGGGTGTCTCACTTACGGTCCCTCAACTTGATTACAGGGAGTGATGTTGTTCGCGTCCGCAGCATTCCATTAAAGCTGCACGTACTCCCCGGGTGGTGCCAAACGAGCAACAACTTTGGCAGCTGAACTATCAAGCACGTGATCTCCCAGCTATGCCAGCTCCCAGACAAAATGCAAATGGCCCTTTCCAGGGCTAATTAAAAATTTTAGACTGTGTTAGCTCTATAAAGAGAGATCTAATTTTTATTTTAGAGTTCATATTTTTACATATACTGACTCAGGTGCTCTGCACAGCAGAATTTATTTTCTTATTCTTAAAACCTGGTGGCTGGCTAAATTAGCCATACGATATATATATATATATATATATATATATATATATATATATATATATATATATATATATATATATATATATATATATATATATATATATATATATATATATATAACTTGATTACAACGGTATGCCCTGCAACTTTGTAATATAAGTATATCGGTAAACGGCATTTTCTTGTTTCCACTACAAAAATAACGAGGTACGGCATAAGTTTAAATTACAATCTAAATTCAACGAGACCTTTAATATTAGTTTCATCACAATACATCAATATTACCTTTTTTTGAATCTCACTTTCAACTACGAAAATTATGCTTCTGAGGTCTAGCGCCGAACATTTTCGGCCCTATAACTTCCCACTGGGAACCAATGGAAAACGGTAGCTGCGAACTAGTTTTGCCTCATAACCAACAAAATATAACCTTGACTAACCTTGCGGGGTGCATTGTGTTTCCGGCCTCGCAACGGGTAAGTTAAGGTATGTTTTGTTGGTTATGGGCAATTCTTTTTCTAATTTGTGTAGATTTATTGCATAGTTTGGTGTGATGAAAAATATCGTGGGTAACTCGGCCGAAAACGTTTCACAACCCTTGATCGGTTTAAGCAATCGACTTCGTTTTAAACTTGAAACCGATCTCGAGGCCGATGACTAATGATGAAAAATTGCTTGATTTCAGTTAATTTTGATTTCTGGCCATCGAAATGGACAAAATTTTAAAACATATGGCGACAAATGCTGTTTTTACCTAATTATTTTTATTAAACTGACTGTTTAAATGATTTATACTATGACACATGCTTACATTTGAAATTTCCAAGATCCGAAGCCCTGTGATTCACAGCTTTTAGAACACCATGCATATACAACGTTAAATATATTTTGAAGCTAATCATTGGTGTTCATATATTAACTTTCATGTTACAAACTGTTCATCTGTAATCAATTTGAGGCACCCTACATGAGACATCCGATACAACTCAAGAGGTGGTAAAAGTTCTCCTCTCGGATCATCATGCAGTGCTTCGCCTGCTCCCATTTAGTGCCCATATTTTAAGTCAGATACAAGTGAAAAAGGGTTTAAATAAGGATAAAGACTTATGCTCTTTGGTTCCCTTTAGGTTTAAAAAAATTATCAATCCATATAAGCTATAATGATTCAAAGTTGATACAATTTAGACCATTATTGCTTAGTATAGAATAAAAATATAAACAAACCCAAAAGCATATTAAATATCCCAACTCTTTATCTGATTTGCAAAATTACCTCTCTCAAAATGATTTAAACTATATAGCGTCAAATGGGTTTGGGCAAAGAACTGCAAGATGAATTTTTGGCCCGACAGGCCAATGATACAGACAGCCTGTAGCGGCAGCCGTTTAAAATGTTTGTGCGGACATGCTATGGATGTAGACAATGAATCTTGGCCTAGATTCCACGGCAAAATCCTCTCCCTCACCCCCTGAGTCTTGGGTCTTACACATGCTTATGTGCAGCAGCGTTTCTTTGGCCACAGTGTTTTACACCGAATAGTGGATATGGGTGTCTCGACCTCCGAATGGTTGCGAGCATTATTCAGGTGGTTCCCGCAACGGCCGCTTAACTGCGCGTACAACATAATCGCTCTATCGCTTTAACCGCCTCGTAACTAATACATGATAATTACTCATGAGCAACATCATACCCCGGTAACAGGCGGTGCCGGCACTTCTGTACCCGGCGTTGCACTTGCACACAGCCGCACGATCTACAGCCAAGCAATGGGAGTTGGGGCCGCACATTGTTGCAGAGCAGGGGTTGACACAAACACCTCTCACACAGGTTGTTGTTGGGTCGCATTCTCCGTCCGTACTGCATAGTGATGTATGATCTGTATCATAAGTCCATAGTTAATGTAATACTTAATCATATTCTAAAAAAATATTGTCCTTATATTAACGAGCTTGCCTTACAAGTTTACCAAGCACATGATCGGTCCCCTTGCTACTATTTGATAGAAATATAACACTTGGACTGAGCAATTTGTAAATTTTGAAGGTTATTTGAACCAGTTTTAAAATTTCCCTGGGACTTTTTACTATTGTATAAAGCAAATAACTTAAGTCTAAGATGAAAAGTTGCGGCCGAAAACAGAAAATAAGGTTGCATATTTTTGCACACTTAGTCTAATATTTAATCTAACATGTAAATTTGCTCAGTGCGTTACAAAATTGTGAGGATACTTACCTTTTTGACAGGAGACACCATCAAATCTAAACCCTTGACTGCACTTACACACGGCCATATGGTTGATTGTTATACAAGTAGAGTTTGGACCACAGTGTGTGGTGGTGCAGGGGTCGATGCACACACTGTTGTAGCACGCTGATGTGGAATTACATTTTGTGTCGGAAGAGCAACCACTAGTTTCGCCTAAAACAGAGTATGGACAAAAACAACATAGATAAAAATAATATTAGCAGATGGAAGAATCAGCTTGCTTAGAAAATAACTTTATATAAAAAGGGTTAAATAGTTTTTGTATGTATATTTAACGTTTTTGTGACGTATTTTAATTTTTTAATTTAGTTACCAAAGAATTTTTGTCATCCTCTTCATAAGTACATAAACTTTTTCTTAAAGTTAAGTTTTCATCTAAAAAAGAATAAAAAACTTGATTTAATTTTTTATTATTTATAAATGACTGTTGAGTTTCCGTTACATGATTCAACAATTAATTGACTTTGAAATAAAATTTTTAGTTACCAAATTATTACTATTGAAATATTGAATATTTCACGTAACTACATATTGAAACGACCACAGACTATTTAACTTACTTACTCTTTTTGCAGCCAAAACCGACTCGATTGAAACCAAATGGACACGAACAAGTGGCAACTTTCTTGATAACGTTACAAATTGCGTTAGGGCCACACCACGCGGCTGAGCATGGGTCAGAGCAAGTGCCGTTTATGCATACAGACGAAGAATCGCACTCTACGTCGGTTTCGCATCCAGTCTTCATTCCTAATAAAATAACATGTGACAATTAATATATTCCAAAATTAATATATCACTCATTTTGATTGTAATGGGGGGTACGAATAATGTGAGGTCAGCACCCTGTAGTGAAGAAATCGTGACTCAAATGAATTCATTGCCTAAGAAAACCTTAAATACTTGTTTAGTTGTTTTGGGTCTTCCTTTCAGGAGAGATCAGCCTCACCCAAATGAGAACATTTCTGTTATCAATGAGCAAATTGCAAGGACTGTTTCAATGAAAGAGCATGTGCAATTTTTATCATTAGATTCAGTATTCAATAGTCACTTTTATACTAAATGTGTATTGCTCTTTAACTTCACTGGGAAAAACGAATTGCTTATTTGGTTCTGAAGCATGCAGTTCCATTTTTGAAATCTGAACCCATTCATCCAATCCCCGTTCACATATTTACCTCCCTTCAGCTTTCCACCTATGAGACCCTTGAATGGCAATCAAAGTCAATTTTTAGGAGAACATTTCCATCAACTATCCAAACTTGTTAATCGATCCAAATGCGGTATACAATTCAGCTAAAAAACTATGTTTCGAATTTTACATCGGAATGTTCAAGGGCTTATTTCTAAATTTTGTATGTTTGAGATATTCATTGACAGCATGTTAACCCCATGTAATTTGCGTATCAGAACACTTTCTTCGTCAAGACAATTTTAATTCATTCTCTTTTCCTTGTTATACAAATGAATTTGCATTTTGTAGATCTAGTATAAATAAAGGTGAGGTAGGCATATTTATTAAGGATTCAATACCTTTTCAAAATGTTGATGTAAATAAGTTTAGTGTAGAAGGCTTTTGTGAAATGGCTGCCATTAAATATTTAATTCTGATTAAGTTTATTTTTGCTTGTTGTTTATAGGGCTCTTAATATCACTGGTCAAGGTGTTGACCTTCTTCTTAAATCTATTCTTGATCGCCTTGAATTATTTTCCAAGCCAGCCCAATGTTAGAATTTTGGTGGCTGGTGATTTTAACATTAATTTGGATGTCGATGACAGATCTTCAAGGAAACTTGTAAATTTGTTCTTGTCTTTTGGAAATGAAATAAAATAAAATCTTTTATTGTTATCAGGCTATATACATCGGATTGACAGTGGTATATATACAAAATGTAACAAAGTTTTAAATGACTAAAACCAAAAATACTTAAAACATGGGGCTTATGAACTTAAAATTCTATAGAACTCTTTCGCCAGGAGATAATCTCTCAAATTGGACCGTAATATGCCAATTTCTGTTTCAGGAAGAAAGGGAGGGAGGTGAACAGCTTCATGAAAGAAATATATGTTTGCTTTTCAAAAGTTTAATTTTCATATGGTGGAATTAAAGAATTGTTTCTAAATGTTGTAATGATATTTATTTCAAGATTTAAGTGTCAAGTAACAAATCCTCCTCAAACGAGAAAGTTTTGCCAAATTAGGAAGTGGAAGAGCGATATTCTCAGCCAGTTCCTTAATATATTGGAATATATTTCATTTTTCCAGAATATTTGCTTTTTTATGAGTCTAAATATTATTTATGACTTCTTGAGGGAATAAAAGTCACAAAAATGAAGAACAATTAATAAAGGGAATACAACTTCTGGCATTCCAATTCGTTTTGAAGATGTAATGAGTAAAGAAAAATTACATACGGACAGTCATACAGAAAACTAAGCACCCATTATTTTATTGTAAACTATGTCCGTCGATATGCAATGGACAAAAATACAAATGATCATAGAAAGTTTTGGGACACCCTGTGACTTATACATTCAATACATATATACACTTAACGACATCTACGACCACATTACAAATTTCGGTAAAGTATGTTGTAGATAAAGTATATTCCTTTACCTACCTGGTGTGCAGTCAGACCCATTGTTTATAGACCCAGGAGGGCAAGCACAGACGGCCAAGTGATTTACAACTTGGCACGCGGAACTGTTTCCGCAATGGTTGGCTTTACATGGATCAGTACACAAACCATTGGTACATGTTTGTGTTGAATCGCATTCTGTGTCTAAATAGCACTGGTTCGAGTTACCTGAAACATAACTTAACTATAACGCCAAATATTGAAAAAGTCGAGTACGACATCTATGTTGTTTATATTCATTCAATAATACAAAGATATATTTGAAAAAAAAAGGTTTTATGATATCGGTAATATTTTTTATGTATTTTTTTTTAGTTTGGATTCAATTTGTTTTAAAAAGAGGGCTCCAAAATAACGTGAAAGATGTTGGAAAAATAAAATATTTAAAATTTATCAAGGAGGCAAAAGTATATGTTCATTTCTGATGCAATTTTTGAAATCGGCAAAAGTTAGGATTCATAAATCTTCTTGAAAAATCAGCAGTACGATCTGGGGAACATGCAATACCGACAAAAACTGAAATGCATGCCCTGTGAACCGTATTCGTTAGATAGTGATCAGACAGACAGTATTACATGGCGATTCCGTATCAATAATCATTAGACTTACCAGTTTGACTGCTTGAACCGACACTGTCAGGCCCAGGTAAACAGTAACAAACGGCGATTCCGTATCAACACTCAATAGACTTACCAGTCTGACTGCTTGAACCGACACTGTCAGGCCCAGGTAAACAGTAACAAACGGCGATTCCGTATCAATACTCATTAGACTTACCAGTTTGACTGCTTGAACCGACACTGTCAGGCCCAGGTAAAACAGTAAAAAACGGCGATTCCGTATTAATACTCATTAGACTTATCAGTTTGACTGCTTGAACCGACACTGTCAGGCCCAGGTAAACAGTAACAAACGGCGATTCCGTATCAATACTCATTAGACTTACCAGTTTGACTGCTTGAACCGACACTGTCAGGCCCAGGTAAACAGTAACAAACGGCGATTCCGTATCAATACTCATTAGACTTACCAGTTTGACTGCTTGAACCGACACTGTCAGGCCCAGGTAAACAGTAACAAACGGCGATTCCGTATCTATACTCATTAGACTTACCAGTTTGACTGCTTGAACCGACACTGTCAGGCCCAGGTAAACAGTAACAAACGGCGATTCCGTATCAATACTCATTAGACTTACCAGTTTGACTGCTTGAACCGACACTGTCAGGCCCAGGTAAACAGTAACAAACGGCGATTCCGTATCAACACTCAATAGACTTACCAGTCTGACTGCTTGAACCGACACTGTCAGGCCCAGGTAAACAGTAACAAACGGCGATTCCGTATCAATACTCATTAGACTTACCAGTTTGACTGCTTGAACCGACACTGTCAGGCCCAGGTAAACAGTAAAAAACGGCGATTCCGTATTAATACTCATTAGACTTATCAGTTTGACTGCTTGAACCGACACTGTCAGGCCCAGGTAAACAGTAACAAACGGCGATTCCGTATCAATACTCATTAGACTTACCAGTTTGACTGCTTGAACCGACACTGTCAGGCCCAGGTAAACAGTAACAAACGGCGATTCCGTATCAATACTCATTAGACTTACCAGTTTGACTGCTTGAACCGACACTGTCAGGCCCAGGTAAACAGTAACAAACGGCGATTCCGTATCTATACTCATTAGACTTACCAGTTTGACTGCTTGAACCGACACTGTCAGGCCCAGGTAAACAGTAACAAACGGCGATTCCGTATCAATACTCATTAGACTTACCAGTTTGACTGCTTGAACCGACACTGTCAGGCACAGGTAAACAGTAACAAACGGCGATTCCGTATCAATACTCATTAGACTTACCAGTTTGACTGCTTGAACCGACACTGTCAGGCCCAGGTAAACAGTAACAAACGGCGATTCCGTATCAATACTCATTAGACTTACCAGTTTGACTGCTTGAACCGACACTGTCAGGCCCAGGTAAACAGTAACAAACGGCGATTCCGTATCAATACTCATTAGACTTACCAGTTTGACTGCTTGAACCGACACTGTCAGGCCCAGGTAAACAGTAACAAACGGCGATTCCGTATCAATACTCATTGGACTTACCAGTTTGTCACCCTGAACGTACACTGTCAAGCTCAGGCGGTCAGTAACACACGGCTATGCTGTAGTAATACCCACCACCTACCAGTTTGACAGCCTGAACCAACACTGACAGACCCAGGTGGACAGTAACACTCGGCGATCGATTTTCTAACTTTGCACACCGCATTGTAACCACAGTTGACGTAGGCACAGGGATCGGAGCAGACGCCGTTGTCACATTTCGTTCCTTGACTACAATCTGTGTTCCTCTTGCATACTCTTGTCTTTGCTAGAAACGGGAAAACATCCTTAAGATTACAATATGTACATGGTACATTTATAGACTCCTTCCAACGTTCATAATCAACCATGTTTAGATAATGAAGTAAAATAATACTTCAATTGTTTCTGTGATTATTGATTTATGTGACTAAATTTGGAAGGTATTGTAAAATATTATGATTATACTTTATCGTCTATAAGGATAATAGAAATAGGTAGTAAGAGCGTTGAAAACTTTATTGTTTTTAAAATTGCTTTTTAGTAGCACACTTTCTTAATATGGGTGCTTTTGCTTAGTTCAGCCTTTTTTTTCAAGGGAGAGGCGGAAAAATGCATTACGCACAGAGGTGGCGAGCCTGTAGTGTGGCGCTCCCCTAAAAAACGGGTTTACCCACTAAAAAACCTCCTCTACTCCTTAGGATCTAACCTGGAATTGTTTATCACATTACGTCAGGCTGGGCCTAAATTTGGCTTACGCCCGTGGGCTCGCTCCTTATCCAGCCGCTCGATCAATTGATCTGGGCCACTTCGCGGTCCAGATAGGTTTTCTTTTCCAGGAGGATGCCCCGGACGAACTGTGACAAACAATCCCAGTTGGCCTCATCCTCCAAAATCTTCTGGCAGACCGTGTCCACCGAAAAAACATCGAATTTTTTTGTGGCCTCCAGGCGGGGCCTTTCCCAACGCGAACAGCGGAAGAAGGTGTGTTCCGCGTCATCGGGAACGCCCGGGCAGTAGACGCAATCCGGTGAACCGGTCTTGCCCATCCGGTTCAGGTACGACTTGAAATAGCCGTGACCTGTCAGGAACTGCGTGAGGTTGTAGTCCACCTCGCCATGCCGCCTTTCTACCCATGGTTGGACCTGCTCGATGAGTCGCGCAGTCCATCGTCCTCGGGTGTCGTGCTCCCAGCTGTGTTGCCACTGCTGGAAGGTTCTGGAGCGCTCTTCTGTTCTTGCCGTGTCCTTGCCGATCTCGCCTTGTCTCTGATAAATCGCTTTCCTCTCCCCTGCCAAGAGCTTGACAGGGATGACTCCGGCGACCACCAGGACGGCAGGCTCGGACACTGTCCGGTAGGCGGAACACACCCGGAGGGCAGCTTGACGCTGAACCCGGGCGAGTCGCAACTTGTAGCACTTCTTATCTAGAGCGCCTGCCCACACCTCTGCCCCGTTAAAGGAGCACGGACTGGACCGCGGACATCAACAGACGTCTTCTGCTGGATCGGGGACCCCCGACATTGGCCATCAGCCTACTAAGGTAAGTGACTACCTTAGCGGCCTTGTCCGCCGTACGGAAGATCTGATCCCTCCAGCTTAACTTGGTGTCCACCATAACCCCAAGGTATTTGGCGGCACGAGTTGATGTGACCACCTCCCTTCCCACTCGGAGTGGGACGACGGTGTCGATCCTCTTCTTCGTGAGGATCACAATCTCCGTCTTACTGAGAGCAAGCGAGAGACCGTGATCTGACATCCAGGTGTTGACCACACGCATAACTCGGTTCAACTTCAGTTGGGCCAGCTCAACGTTGCGTGCAGCAATGAGAGCTGCGACGTCATCGGCGTACCCAACCAAAGTGGTTTCCTCAGGCATCTCGGACCTCAGGAGGCTGTCATATGCAACGTTCCAGAGATCCGGGCCGAGTATTGAACCTTGTGCGGCACCAGAAGTGACTTCCATCGTCCGCGTTCCGTCCCTCGTGTCATAAATCAGGCTTCGAGAGCGTAGATAATCCTCGATGAGCCGCAACAGATATGCAGGAATACGAAAGGTGTTGCGAAGCGCATCCAACATATCGACCCACGAGTTGAAGGCGTTCTTGACATCAAGCGTAACAAGAAGCACTACTCGGCGGGAGAAATGGTTGTGGCTCTCGGCTCTCTCCACAGCTCTCTGAACTTCGGTGACAGCGTCGATCGTTGACCGTCCCTCTCTGAAGCCGTACTGACGGGGGCATAAGTCCCCGGCAGCTTCCACGGCAGAAGTCAGGCGGGAACGGATCAGCTTCTCGAACAGCTTCCCAGCCGTGTCCAACATGCAGAGAGGCCTGTGGGACGACGGCAGCTCGGGATCACCTTTGCCCTTGCTGATCAGTACAAGCCCTGGCTGTTTTCCAGGGAGCCGGAAACACCCCTTCTACCAAACAGGCATTGTACATTCTCAACAACAAGTCAGCGTTGATTGAAAATACTTTCTTTAAAGCCTCACTGGGAATCCCATCCGGGCCAGGAGCCTTGTTGCTCTTCAGGGAGAGAACGGAGGTTTCCAGCTCCTCGAAAGTGAAAAGTGGAACGTCCTCTACCCGTCCGAAGTCAACCGGCGGTCGCTGTGGATGTTCAGGAAACAACGCAGCGACGATCCTCCCCATGGTGGCGCCCTCCATGATGGAAGGTGGAGAGCGGGCGCCGAGTTTCTGTGTTACAAGTTTGTAACCCAGGCCCCACGGGTCGGAGTCAACGTCGTCACGAAGTCTCCTCCAGCTATTCGCCTTGCTTCTGTTGATCGCCTGGCGGAGAGATTTTCTCGCAGCTTTATAGGCCTCCGACTTACGAACTCTGTCTGCGGGAAGTCTCGCTCTAGTGGCGGCTCGTCTAGTTCTTAAACATGTTCTTCTGAGTTCCGCAATCTCTTCAGTCCACCAGTAAACGGGTTGTTTGTCGCGTCGGGGTTTCCTTCGCGGCATAGACTGGTCGCAGGCCGAGACGATCAGTTCCATCGTGGATGTTAGTTAGTTCAGCCTTAAAAACTTTAATAATACTTTGTTTATCTATATATTAATAGGCAAGCATGTTTCGTTTCCTCCTCTTTTCTCAGCTCGTGTGCATCGTAAGAGAAATCCGCGAATACCGTTGGAAAGGTATTGTGCTGTAGATGAGCATAATCACGTTTTAATTCACGTCGGCCCATGGGGCTACGCCTTACAAGCTTTCAAAGTTTCCAATGTTAATCTTACGGGAGAAGGATAATTGATTTAATCATAAGACAGCTATTGTAATAACAAATGCTAGCAAATAAGGAAGAATAGATGTTTCATTTATAAAACCTTTTAAAATTATTTTCCTCAAGATCAACTGAATTTTTGGTCGAATTTCGACCAGGGGACGATCTCTAGTTATTATTATTATGTCAAAATTTTTCTAAAATTAAATTTAACTAATACTAAATAGGAAGGTAAAATACCTAAAATATTGTCTCTAAATTTTTTAAATAAACTATAATAAATAAGAACTTCCAAAGATATTTCAACGCAGTATATGGGAAACCTTGTCAGTACAAACTTTTCAATCTTCATAATATAATCCATACTGTAAAAAATCGTGTAACTTTAAATTATTCATCTTTTCATATATTGTTACCGGTTCTACTAAGTCCCGGAAAGTATAACTAGTAATATACATATCATAACATGTGTACCATCATCTAATAGCTGTATTTTAGGCATGCTATGAGGTTCATAAACACACAGTAAATAAACACAATAAATAAGGTGTCTGTTTGGATAGTCTAGAGAAAAGGCATTGAGTACAGTCACACTATTCAGCACAGTTTAAAGAAAGCATTACAGCAGCAAGGTACTGAAGTTTTGGACTACAAACAGTACTAGAAAAAGTTGTCTAGTAATAAAAGGGCGATGCAAAGACCATATCTTCTATGAAAAATTGCAGTTTAAACCAGTCCCTTTCACTCTTCAACACGATAATCCATTCGAGGTTATTTGACCACCCACGCTGATAAAATTGATTACAGATTGGCAGGCCGAAATTTCGTAAGACTCCAGTACTGCCATTGCCGGGACCGGTCACCATGATGGCGCGTTATCGATCTTTCTATTTTTCTTGAACCTATGTATTAAATGTCTGTGTTGTGTAGATTTTGGTAAATATTTGACGAATTACAAACCCTGAAGATATTGCAACTAAACATATTACCCTAATTTTATGCTGACGAAATTGGACTATTGCCTAGGTAAGATCTCCTATTTAGTTAAAGAGCATATTAGTTTTAAAATTTGGAAAGTTAGCTTTTTTCATGAAGAATGTTTTGTTGGTTGTACAAAAATTAATTAACCATATTTGATTGATAAACAAACATCTATATTTTGATTTGTGGTAACAAGTTGAGGAATGCAGGTCATACTCACATAGTTGACAGCCACCTCCACCCGTAAGAGCGAACCCAGGGAGGCAGTAGCAAACTGCCAGATGGTTACTGATTTTACACACAGAATTGGTTTTACAGTCAAAGCCGGAGCAGGGATTGGCGCAAACACCATTGTAGCATGTTGAATTGGAATTGCATTGTTCGTTTCTTTGACATTGAGAAAGCTGAGCTGAAATCAGACATATTGCTTTTGGAAGAATTGTTATTTTTTTTAATGAATCAACTTAGGTTGAGTAAAGAATAAAATTTTCATCAAGATTTTGGAGATAAGTAGAATTTATTTATCAGTTACGTGATAAGTTAGCTTAAAACTATGAGAATACAATTCAAGGATAAAACATGTTTTTTAACGTTATCACTGAATGCCCAAGTCTGGCGAGGGTGGGTAAAAAACCTTAAATGTAAGCAAATAAGCATATGTTGATATGGACAATAAATTAAAGGTCTCAGTAGAGTACAACGCCAAAAACCCGACCTCAAAAGGATGACCGAGCCCTTAAATGGCAGGTAATTGAACTTCCCGTTTAAAAAATATTACCTAAACTTAAAAATTCTATACCTTCGGACATTCTTGACCTCTTGAGGTATTTGTGGCATATTATGAAAATGAAGACCTTTAAAAATGCTATACAAAGTTGAATGATCAAGAAATATTGTCAGTTGTGTTACCGGCCTGACAGCCGAAGCCCACTCTCGTGTAGCCGGGACGACAGTGGCACACCGCCTGATGGTTGATGGCCATGCAGGAGGTGTGCGGCCCGCAGTCGGTCACCTCACAGGGGTCCTCACAACCGCCGTCCCTGCAGCCCTTCGACGCGTCGCAGTCTGCGTTCCACGAGCAAGTTTGCTCACTTTTACTCGTATTTTGCCCGTCTACAAACATTAAATGGGTTGACACTATGTATAATAATACTTCTTTGAAGATACGTTATCAGTGATCTGAAAGAGATTTTAAAACTCTATTGGTTCTTGTGATGTACATTACAAGCACAGAAAGATGCTTTTTTATAAGAGCAAGAAAATGGGTTTAAAGAATAACACTTTCGGTCTGTTTGATGTACAAAATTATTATCAGGTATTATGGTAATTATGATCAGATGTTTTTACTGTGCACTATTTTAAAGCGATAAAAAACAACTTTTGCAGATTATTAACAGAGCAGAAAAGGCTATTATTTTTCGAATGCATTTGTCAAATTGTAAATGGTAGTAGCTGAGCCATAACCACTTTTGCAGATGAGACAGCAATAATAGTTTCCCATCATGACTATCAACCAAATCACATGGCCCTCAATGATTTGGTCAACAGTAATCATACCTACGGCCTGAAACGTTACAAGTCATGAGGACGTCTTCAAAATCAAAACAACAGTATTAATGTTGATTTTTATTTAAATTTTATGCCAACTGTTCAATTTTTAACTCATGCCTTATGATTAAATTGATTATTGTTATCTTATGATACAAATTTTTAATAAAACTTGTGTTGCAAAATGAGCCATATTTACCTGTGCACCAAGGGGTGTGGTTTACAACTACACAGTTACCGTGGTCCGGACAATCTATTTCGGCACAAGGGTTCTTACAAGACCTGTCGATACAAGCGAAGCTATCCTTACATTCCTGGTCTGCTGTGCATGGTCTGGCCTGACTATTGATCATTCTAAGAGCAAATCTCTCTGTAATGAAACATGAACACTGGTTATTGGTCAGGTTATTATTACTTTTCATTAAAGTCATAGAGGTGCCTTTGGTATTTAACTTCGGATTCAGGGCAAGTACTTCGAAAGTTGCCTTCAACTAGTGAAGTTACTATCATATTCATTTGACACATAATTAAAAGCCCATAATAGTATAACACAATCAGTAAAAATACATGGTTACTTAAAGAATTTCCAATAACTCTTGTTAATTAATTGACTAAAATTTCGATCAATTGCCAGTAATTTCAATTTACAGGTGTACCTGAAGTAAGCAATACACACCGGAAGTCGCTAGTTAAAAAAATTAATTTTAGATTCTACAAGTAGTCTTAGGACAACCTTACCATTTAATTTTTACTGATCCTAACGGTTTAGGAGATAATAGCGGTTGAAATTTAGGTTTTCCCCATTAGAATATAAAGGGGAAAATTAATTGGAAATAAATTATTTTGGAACATTTTATGTTAGACAGAAGTGTCCAAGTATGAACATATTTTCAAATTTTATTTTAAATAATATTTCATCATAAAATATCGGTTATTACGTAATTAATTTTACTTTTCCACTCATTTTCAATAATCTCGGCCATATAATAAATTTTAATGGAAAAATAAAATGATTTATGTACAAAATAATGATTTTTTTATGGAAGAATTTTTAAAAGGAGATTCTAAGACATTTTTTGTACAAGGACATGTTTGTTTAATGGAAAATGGTCAGAGATAATGGATTTGTAAATTTCTTCCATGTTATTCTTAAGAAAAAAAAAAAAAAAAAACTAAATTTCAACCGCGATTATCTCCTAAACGTTAAAATTATGGGCACAGGTTAAATTGTAAAGTTGTATTAAATTTACTTGCAGAATTTAAAAAAATTATAAAAAGTGGGGGTTTTATTTGGTTATGTGGTATAAAATAAAATACCCCCCGTCGCAGCAGACCTGCGTACTCAGCGAATTTCCAAATTAGTAATATTAATTTTGACCAAAAGAACTTGTAACCAAAATTTCATTACGTGCTCATAAATAGGGAAATATTGTCTATTCTCCTAATGATACATATAAGGAAAGAGTATGCAGGCATGCTGCCATGGGGAACACTAAAAGTAGATTTTAAGCATAAAAAAAATTTAATTTGGACCATATGAAGCTATATACTAAGTTTCATCAATATCTGTCCATAATAATTAAAAGAGTTTGCCTATTCTCCATATGATTAACATGGGAAAAGAGTATGCAGGTTTGCTGCCATGATAAGTACAAAAACGAAGATTTTTTTTACATAAATGGTTGAATCTCAACTAAATGAAGCTAAATACCAAGTTTCATCCAAAAACATCGGTTAATAAGTGAAATAATAACACATCCTTATTCTCCATAAGATTAACATTGGAGCCTTAAAATACAATCCTTAGAATTTTTAATATCTCGGTAACCAATGGAGATAGAGCAAAGCTTCAAAATACTAAATTGTGTGTTTTTTTGAGCTAAATCCAATGGTAAAAATAAAAATTTAAAATTTTTGAAAATTACATATGAAAAATTCAAAAAACCCATTTTTGAACCCATTACAAAACCCCCCAAAAATACCCCTTCCGGTAGGTTGATATGTCTGGTTTACGAACTCATCCGAATAAACGTAGGATTACACATCTCTACCAAATTTGGTGTCGATCGGACCGTTTTTACGAGAGTTATCGTGTCTAGGGACACATACATATATATATATATATATATATATATATATATATACATATATACATATATATATATACATATATATATATATACATAAGTAGATAGTAATATGGGGTTCCTAGCTCACTTTTGGAGACAATCAAAAATCAAACAAATTTCACAATTTCTTAATACAATTATGCAATATTTTTGCCATTTTTTGGCCAATTTTCAGCTTTTGTCAAATTGTCGTAAAAAATATGCAATTTTAATGAAATTTGTAACAAATATGCCTAAATTTTCATAAAATTTCCTACAAAATAATTTTTTTTTTTAAACAAGTAAAATTATTTTTTTATTACGTAATTTAAAATTTAGTATCAATAAAATTAGCTACGAAATAGAATATTTATCAAATTTCATGAATATTCTTAACAAATAATCAAGATATTAAGGTTTGATATTAATGGCTAGTTACCCCAAAACATGAAAATTTACTAAAATCAAGTGATTAAATATTAAAGTAACTCTTTACCAAAAATTCAAAATTATTTGATGATTTTTAGAATTTAAAAAAATAATATTTAAAATAAGGGGTTAAACTACCCCTAACATAAGTCAAAACATTATTTAATATTCAATAAGAATGTGTACCAAAATTAATAAAAATTGGTTGAAAAGAATTGAAGATATATCACTTTAAGGTTTTGCTACCATATTTGTACCATAATTATACCATAATTTTACCATAATTTCATTTGGTATAGGAAAATAAAACTCTCATCTTTAAACAACTTTCATTTATTTTACACACATGAATCAGAAATACATTTGAAGTGTGCATGCCATGCACGCTGACCTTGGTTCCACAATATTATTTCATATGAGAGTGTGCATTTGATGCACGCTGTCCTTGAACTCAGCTGTTGGTTACACAATCTAACTTTCAAACAAAAATAACTGAAGACTGTCTGATTCAGAAGTGTTGGTCCAACCAACGCTTTTCCCATTTCAGGGAAATTTTGTTGGGACTTTTTCCCTCAAAAGTATAGCACTGTTTTTAACTCCAAAATGTAGCATACTCATCTTTTTGCAATAGTTTTTAATTTTTAGTTGGTTAAAAATTTTACTAATAATGAATGTAATTCCTCATTACTTCTCACCTTCTTCCTTTTACAATTAAACCCACTCTTTAAAATGTTATAAAGATCTTTCAAAGGTTTACTTGAAATCACTATTTCACCATCACATAACTTTTTCTGTTATCTTCTATACAACAATCTTCAACACTTGTAATTATTTCTAACATCTTCTTATAATATATCTTGTTTTCTTTGATTTGAGTATAAATGTTTGTTTCTTCATCACAAGCAATTTTATAATAATTATTTATCTTCAATATATTTTACAGTAGGACACAACTATACCTTAATAAAACTGTAACACCAACACCACACCCAAATCTACTGAAAATGTTTTCAAGGTAATGTCAAGTCTCTTTACATAGAGGAATAAGCATTAGAACAATTGTTGATAAACTATCTAAAATATGTACTATAATGAGTGTTTTTATAAAACTATATAAAAATCATATTATTTAACTTACTTCAAACAATAATAACTTTTCATAAGGTATTAGTTTATTATCTATCTCTTCCATTTTATAAAAATGAATTTGAAAAGTCAGAATTTTGACCAGTGGGGACTATTTTTCCACTAAAATATGTTTATTAAGGTTTCTACATTATTTTAATCATACAGAAACTTATAATATATGAAAATGCATTAACTTTCAATGAGCTTTTCATTGCTGATATTTATTTTCCATATAAATTAATACTTATCTTTTTGTTTCAAGATTATTAATTTGATAACATTTTTATAATCATATATTTGAGATTTTAAATTATTTCTAATCAATTTAGGACATGTTATACATGAAATAACATTAGAATTTTATAAGGAATTCAAAAATAACATTAGTGTTATGATATCATAAATAGTTAATAAATTATTTAAGAAATGTGGTTTTAAAAAAGTTTTTTATAATTAGGTTTTGTATATATTTACTACTTCTAAGGTAAGTATTAATTAATTATTTTATCAAATTTAGTATATTTACTTCCCGCAACCTTGAAAATTCAATTTTTTATAAACTAATATTTTTAAATGAAATTTTAAAATTATTATTCTATAACTATTTTATTTCAGTAATATCATTTTTGATCACATTATACTCTAATAATTTTTCAGATACAACAACTACATAGCAATTTGTTTTAGTAGCATCTGTTATATCATAATCAAAATCTGCATTAATAATTATATCATTTTTTGAACTTGAAATATTTGTTGGATTTTTTGTAGTATCAATTACATAAATTGGTCTATTTTCTAGAAATTCTGTTGGATTATAATACATTTTACTACCATTATAATAAACCTTTTTATAATCTTGATACATTTCATACATAATTCTAAATTTGTCATTGTTTATATCAAAATTTTCCAATTCATCAGGATAATATTGACCATTTAATTTTACTCTTATATTTTTTACATACATACTATTAAATTTAGAAGTCTCATATAACTGATCATTTGTTCTTCCTTTTTGAAATCCAATTATAATAAATTTTGGATTATAAATATTTCTATAGATATTTGTTATATCAAAACTTAAATTCTTTCCTGTTATATTTTTTTGTTCAATACATTGCCAATGATTAAAATGAAATATAATTTTTTCTGATTTACTTAATTCATTAATTAATTGAATTTTACTTGTTGTTTTATATTCAATAATAGGAACTCTAATAAAAAATTCATCAATTGTTATTTTACCTTCAGTTGGTAATGTAGCATTATCATAAGTTCCATCAGCCTTTTTAGTTTTCCATCTAAAAATTGCATCTTTATCTTCTGATCTAATAAATGTTATATTAAAACCTCCTTTATATATTGGAATATTTACATTTTCAAAAAATCCTAATCCAAAATGAGATAAATTACCAATTGCTTCAAATTTATTTTTAAAATTTGATTCAAAACCATTATTTATTTGATTTATTTCTGATTTTGAATAAGTTATAGTACCTTTAATTGTACTTAATTGACCAGGATATTCAATTTCATCAATCAATTTATTATGTTTTCTAACTTCAATTTTTGAAAATAAGAATGGAACAAAATTATCAATTAATTTTATATTAGCACCATTATCATATGCATTTCCATCAGATTTAGTTAATTTACCAGATATATAAAATTGAAATTTAGAAGTACAAAATCCATCTCCAAAATCTATATTAAATTCAGTTTTTTATTAGGTTCATTTAAATGTAATTTAGATAATGGATAGAAATTTTTGTATTCAGCTCTTTCAATATCATTTATATATTTTTTGTAATCAGCCATTTATTAAGGATAAATTTTTTAAATCAAAAGGTTTTTTAAAACAAGTAAAATTTTTATAATTTAATTTTTATGATGTCAAATTTTATAATTTTTATGTATCAATTTCATTTTTACTTTTAAAATATTCAATTTCAGTAGCATGATCAAGTATAAATTTTGCTGATATTTTTTGATGTTCTAAAATTAATTCCCAATTTAATGTAAATGCATAATCATGAATGAAATATTCAGTTAAATCTTGATATTTACAAATCAAATCAATATAATCTTTTAATTGATAATTTATGAATTCAGTAATAAGATCTATAGTTAAATTTTGATATTGAGCAATTTTTTGCCAATTTAATTTATTTGAAACAATCTCATCATATTAATACTCAATTCATATTTTTCAGAAATATCATCCCAATCATCTTTGTTTAATTGATTTTGGTTTCTGATAATGAATAAATCAAATGAACTGTATAGAGCCATTTATTAGGGAGAAAATTTTGTTAAACAACTTTTCTTTGAATTACAAATACAACATTTTGCTTTAATTATATTTATATTTTTCAATTTTATTATTTGAATATCTTTAGAATTAGTTTTTTGTTTACATTTAAGACAATAAATCAACTCCATTTATATAAAATAAATAATTGTAATTTATCTATATTATCTTTAATTATTATTATTTCAGCATTTAATTCTTTTATTGATTTATTGACTCCATCAAATAGAAATTTTAGTTCTTTTTCTAATTTTTCTTCTAAATTTTCAACATGTTTTCCGACATTAATTAAAAATTCTAAAATTTTATTTAAATCTTTTTTAGTTCTGAATAATCACTACCAATTTCAATAATTGAATCTAAAACTTCATCTAATTCTGATTTAACTATAACATCATATTTATTTATACTTGGTTTTACATTAACAATTCTTTTACCATTAATATTTATATAATTTTTTTGATAAACCAATAGCATTTACTAAATTTTCAGTCTTTTTTACATGACTTTTAAAACTTTTACTAAAATTATTAAAAAATATATTTAATTTAGAATTTATATAATCTTCTTTAATATTAATTGGATGTTTTTTCTGTCTTCCAAACAGATCAAATATATTTTGTGAATCCATATTTATTAAGGATTAATTTATTTATTATGTTATCAAATTTTTTATTTTTATTTAATTCATTTAATATAAAAATACATAAATGGCCACAAATTGGTGGATCATTATAATTTTGAATTTGATTATCATTATAAAATATATTATCTTT